>WUJK01000018.1:0-253871 GCA_011317545.1 Coniella vitis
TAATAAGTAGATTTAAAACGGAAGAATCTAGCTTCTGGAATAAAGCTATTGCTTCTAACGATTCTAAATTACTCGAAGACGAATTCGAGGGAATTCCTCGATATATCGCCCCTATCGATAGTTTTAAGCCCTCTATAGCTTCTTTTTGCTTATTCGATAGAATAAAAGGGAGCCTTTCGGAATCCTCTAAATCGAAAGATCGAAATAAATAGCTTAAAAGCCGTTTATAAACGAGCTTATATTGTTGGACTATTCTAGGGTTATACGAGAAAATAAAAGGCTTTTTAGGCTCTTTTTTAAAGCTTCGGCGATTTAACTCTAATAGGGTAACTCTCGGAATAAGCCCCCCGTTTACTAGCCTTTTACCCTCGAGAATAAGCCGGTCTATAGAAGAATAAACCTCTAAAAGACCCCTTCCTTAGAATTTAGAATCTTCTAGAATAGCTTCCCCTACTAAAGAAGGCTTATAAGGGTCTAATAGCGCTATTAATTTAGCCTTCGGTAACGAGCTCTGCTTTAAATAGTTTATAACCCCTAGCTTTTATAACTAGGGATTTGGACCGTCTTTTTCGTTTAAATCGCGAATAGATATATCGGATTTAAAGCGAATAGATTTAGCTTTCGAAGTAAAAGTAGTTAAATCTATAGATTTAGAGCTACTCGAAGCGCTATTAGACCCCTCGGAATCGCTATTACTAGACGACGAAAGAAGAACCCTCTGGTTTCTTCTAATAAACGGCCTATTTACTATAGAAGTAAACGGCTCTTTAGAAGAGCTAGAATCTGAAATTTATCGAGAATTTAATAGAAAGGGCCTATTCCGCTTAGTTCTAGGAATCTAAATAGGGCTACTAATAATACTACTAGTTGCGATTATAGTATTATTAATATCGCTAGTAGAGAAACTAGAGGCCTGATTTAGAATCGACCCTTCTATAGATTCTATAGGGCTAGTAATAGTATTCGCTTCGGGGTTAGGGCTAGAGATAGCCCTAGGGCTAGAGGTAACCCTAGGGCTAGAAGTAACCCTAGGGTTAGAAGGGCTCTTAAGGCTATTAGGTTTTATAGCTTTAGACGGCTTTTTAACCTAAAAATACGAACTAGTATATTTATTTATAAAAAATCGTTGAATATAGACCTTTGATTTATAAAGCTTAATAGCTTTAGTCTTAGGGCGCCCCTTTGCCTGGAAAGTATAATCTTTTTGGATATGCTTTAATATCGTTGATTTTTTATACGCTATAAATTCGCATTCTAGGCATTTATAACCTTTCTCTAACCCTAACCCTTCTATAGGGGGCTCTTCTTTAGTAGGGAAAGTATTAAAACCCTTTAGCTCTTCTTCCGTTTGAATTAAGCCTTCTAAACCTAAAGCCTAAGGCTTAAATTTAGTTTTAAAAGCTTTATTCGAAATCGAATGCGGCGAGCTATTTAAATGCTTTCTAAGCCGGCTATATATAATAGCTATTTAGCAAATAGGGTATATAATAAGCCTATATTTCGGAAGGTAATTTAGAAAGCGAAAGGAATATTCGCTCCCCTTTTTAGAGTTAAGGATAGAAGACTCCATTTTAAACTTTAGAGGCTCTGGAACCTTCTATAAAGTCGATAGGTAATAGACTTTAGAGGCTTTGGAACCTTCTAGAAAGTCGATAGTTGATTTTTTAGGGTATATAAAGCCCCTAGAGTAATATACGGTAATAGACCTTAGAGGCTATAGAACCTTCTATAAAGTCGATAGGTAGTAGACTTTAGAGGCTTTAGAACCTTCTAGAAAGTCGATAATTGATTTTTTAGGGTATATAATGCCCCTAGAGTAAAGTGCGGTAATAAACTATAGAGGCTTTAGAACCTTCTATATAGTCGATAGTTGATTTTTTAGGGTATATAAAGCCCCTAGAGTAACGTGCGGTAATAGACCTTAGAGGCTTTAGAACCTTCCATAAAGTCGATAGAATATAGTGCGGTAGGTAGCTATAGAGGCTCTATAACCTTCTATATAGTCGATAGTTGATTTTTAGGGTATATAAAGCCCCTAGAGTAGAGTGCGGTAATAGACCTTAGAGGCTAATAAACCTTCTATAAAGTCGATAGTTGATTTTTAGGGTATATAAAGCCCTTAGAGTAGAGTGCGGTAATAGACCTTAGAGGCTAATAAACCTTCTATAAAGTCGATAGTTGATTTTTAGGGTATATAAAGCCCTTAGAGTAGAGTGCGGTAATAGACCTTAGAGGCTAATAAACCTTCTATAAAGTCGATAGTTGATTTTTAGGGTATATAAAGCCCCTAGAGCAGAGTGCGGTAATAGACTATAGAGGCTCTATAACCTTTTATATAGTCGATAGTTGATTTTTTAGGGTATATAAAGCCCCTAGAGTAACGTGCGGTAATAGACCTTAGAGGCTTTAGAACCTTCTATAAAGTCGATAGAATATAGTGCGGTAGGTAGCTATAGAGGCTCTATAACCTTCTAAATAGCCTATAGTATATAGCTATATATACGTATATATATATATATATATATAGATTCTTTTTTATTAAGCCCTCCGGAGGTTTTCTTTTTCCCTCCTTATATACCCTCCGATATTGGTTTACCTCCTAGTACGCTGGGGTGGGCTCGTGAGCACATTTAGAGTTGCCGACAAATTCATTTGTATAGGATTTTCAAAAAATCGTGCTCACGTCGTAGTACGCATCTGCCCCCACGTATGCACTAGGGTAACTCGGCGAGTTATTTAGTTATATTACTTAAAAATATATATAAAAAATCAGAAAAGAATTAATAAAAATATATATAGGGTTATATAAATATATATTACGTAATATACTTAAGGGTTAGGGTAAAAGCGAAAAGAAAAATTAAAAAAAAAATAAATAATAGCTAGAATTTAGAAGGTTTTAGTAAGACATCTATATATTAATATAAAAGGGATAGTCTAGGGTAAGTTAAGTAGAGAGGTCTAGGGTAAATTAAGTAGAGAGGTCTAGGGTAACTAGAGTATAAGACTTAGAGTAAAAAAGAGTAAATAATATAAAGAGGTCTAAGGTAACTAGAGTATAAGACTTAGAGTAATAGAAAATAAGAAGCGTAAAGGGGTCTAGGGTAACTAGAGTACGAGACTTAGAGTAAAAAAGAGTAAAATGTATAAAGAGGTCTAGGGTAATTAGAGTATAAGACTTAGAGTAAAAAGGAGTAAAAGGCGTAGAGAGATCTAGGGTAACTAGGGTATAAGATATAGCGTAGAGAGGTCTAGGGTAACTAGAGTATAAGCTTTAGAGTAATAGAGAGTAAGAAGTATAGAGAGGTCTAGGATAACTAGAGTACGAGGTTTAGAGTAAAAAAGAATAAAAAGTATAGAGAGGTCTAGGGTAACTAGAGTACGAGACTAAGAATAAAAAAGAGTAAAAAGCGTAGAGAGGTTTAGGATAACTAGAGTATAAGATATAGCGTAGAGAGGTTTAGGGTAATTAGAGTACGAGACTTAGGGTAATAGAGAATAAGAAGCGTAGAGAGGTCTAGGGTAACTAGAGTATAAGACTTAGAGTAAAAAGGAGTAAAGGGCGTAGAGAGGTCTAGGGTAACTAGAGTGCGAGACTTAGAGTAAAAAGGACTAAAAGGCGTAGAGAGGTCTAGGGTAACTAGAGTACGAGACTTAGAGTAAAAAGGACTAAAAGGCGTAGAGAGGTCTAGGGTAACTAGAGTACGAGACTTAGAGTAAAAAGGAGTAAAAGGCGTAGAGAGTTCTAGGGTAACTAGGGTATAAGATATAGCGTAGAGAGGTCTAGGGTAACTAGAGTACGAGGTTTAGAGTATAAGATATAGCGTAGAGAGGTCTAGGGTAATTAGAGTATAAGACTTAGAGTAATAGAGAATAAGAAGCGTAGAGAGGTCTAGTATAATGATCCTTGCCTGAATCCCGGATTCTGGAAGTACCTATAAGTTGTATGTTAGCAGGTGGGGAAGTATTACCTTTAAGTCTTCGTACGTTGTCGAGCAATATCAAGTGTTACAAGTGATCAAGAGGGATTACCCTATTATATAAAATAATACTTAGATTTATAACTAAAGACTATAAGGAAACTATCTAATATTAAGCCGTAAACTCCTATCCTTATATCCTTCTATTATCTTGGTGAGTCGATATAGTCGATATCGATCCTATCGATCTATAGTGTGCTAGTCGATGCAGTCGATATCGATTCTATCGATCGTGCAACTATTAGAACCCTAACCCTGATTATATCGCTCTGTGTTCTTATATAAGAGATCCCTATCGGTCCGTTAAGGTTCCGATTCGTTAGTATATAGTTACGCTGGCCTGTTCCTATAACCTGTATAACCGTGGGTTATAATATCTAGGGTAACTAGAGTATAAGACTTAGAGTAAAAAGGAGTAAAGGGCGTAAAGAGGTCTAGGGTAACTAGAATACGAGACTTAGAGTAAAAAGGAGTAAAAAGCGTAGAGAGGTTTAGGGTAAGTAGGGTACGAGACTTAGAGTAATAGAGAGTAAGAAGTATAGAAAGGTCTAGGGTAACTAGAGTACGAGGTTTAGAGTAAAAAAGAGTAAAAAGCGTAGAGAGGTCTAGGGTAATTAGAGTACGAGGTTTAGAGTAAAAAAGAGTAAAAAGCGTAGAGAGGTCTAGGGTAAGTAGGGTACGAGACTTAGAGTAATAGAGAGTAAGAAGTATAGAAAGGTCTAGGGTAACTAGAGTACGAGGTTTAGAGTAAAAAAGAGTAAAAAGCGTAGAGAGGTCTAGGGTAATTAGAGTACGAGGTTTAGAGTAAAAAAGAGTAAAAAGCGTAGAGAGGTCTAGGGTAAGTAGGGTACGAGACTTAGAGTAATAGAGAGTAAGAAGTATAGAAAGGTCTAGGGTAACTAGAGTACGAGGTTTAGAGTAAAAAAGAGTAAAAAGCGTAGAGAGGTTTAGGGTAAGTAGGGTACGAGACTTAGATTTATATAAAGTAAATAATATAGAGAGGTTTAAAGTAACTAGGGTATAAGACTTAGATTTATATAAAGTAAATAATATAGAGAGGTTTAAAATAACTAGGGTATAAGACTTAGAGTAAAAAGCGTAGAAAGGGTTAAAATAATAAGATTATAAAGCTTAAACTAATATATATATAAAGATTTATAATAACTATAATAAAAGATTTATAGAAAATAAATAATATAATAAAAAAACTTAAGTTTTTTTTTATTTTTTAAAAAAAGAAGTTCCGTATTCGAGGTGACTAGGGGCTATTTACGTAAGCCCTTTAACCCTGCCTAATAGGACGATTATATATACTCTGCGGTTATACTTTGTATATATATATATATATTCTGCGGTTATACTTTATATATATATTTTCCTATAACCGTTCTATCGAGCAGGGGTATTACACCATTACGCGGCTAACCCTTCTAGTTATACTATAATTTAATACTATATAACCCACTTATGATTATCAGAAAAACTTATTAGCAGTTTCCCCGACGTCACACTCGAACACGGAACTTCTAGCATCGTAGTCGGCCGTCGAAACGACTCGACTACTTTGCTTTTTAGTGAAAACTCTGATTTTTTCCGAACTTATATAGTTAACTTTACTTTAGTGAAAAAAAAACATATAATAATATAGCCACTATAGTGCATCCGGTATTAATCGAAAGCTCTAGATTCCAGCTATTTAAATATATTATTTATATTTTTATAGCCTCTATATCCGCCGAGATATTCGGGGTTAAAGTTAGTAGGTTTACCCGGGTAAGAGTGGGTTTAAGTGGGTTTAGAATTTCTTATCGTTCTTATCGGGGCTAAGCGAGTTCTGGAATAACGCCCTAGGTTTAAGGTTAGGGTTAAAGAAAAATAGTACGTTAAATAGCCCTAAATCTAAGAAATCTAGCTATATATTTTATATTATTCTAAGACGAATACTTATTTAAATAATAATACTATTATATTTCTATAGAAAAAAAGAAAAGAAAAAAAAGAAAAAAAAGGAAAACAGGCTATATTTATATACTATATTTATTTACTATATAGAATATATATAGAGATATATATAGAAAGAGATATATATAGTATTTATTTATATTCTATTATAATCTTTTTATTTTTTTCTTATAGTAACTTCTCTTTTAAAAAAGAATAATATTATTATATAGTATTATCGAGTATTTATAGTAAGAAAAGAGGGTAAGGGCTTACAGTTAGATTATATAAATATTCTTTAGTTTATTATAATAATACTTTTATTTAAAGAGGATTAGTAAATAATAAAAATATATTGAAATTTCGATACTTTATTCCTCTTTTATAAATATTTTCAACTTATCGTAAATAGAACTTATATATAATAATACTATATATAGATATATATAGATAGATAAGATAAATAATAGTAAAGGGTGAAAAGATTCTTTATTAATAAATAGATATATATCCTTTCTTCTTCCTTTTTTTTTCCGTTCTTTTTTTTTTTTCTTTTTTCTATACTACGGAATCTTCTTTTCCTTCTCGCGCCTTTCTCTTTCCGATTCCCGGGGTAGTATAATAGAAGAAAGTACGTTATTTTAGACGGAGAAGAAAAAAGGATTTTAGGTAGGTGGGGCTGAAAAGTGGGTCCCCTAAGGGGGGTATATTTTTATTAGTATTCTCGAGGTTTTGGATATCTAGGACCTTATATACCGGGGTCCGAAAAAAGTAGAGACTTTTATAGGGACTTTGTAAATAGAATCAGATCTGATTCTATTTAATAATTACTATTAGGGCTACTATTTATATTAGGTTCTTAGCTTATTATATTCCGTATCGTATATATACTACGGCTTATCGCTATAGGCGCGCTTGATTTTCTTCCTTAGTATAAACGGGCATCGAGAGAGCGTTCGTAATTTCGATCCTAATTTCTATTATTAACTAACTTAAGGAGAGAAGTAAGTATAGTATCTATATAGCGGCGCGAGAGCTGCTTTTAAATAGCTCTTACGTTTAGAATCCACCCGTAGATAGAGTTTTCTATAGGTCTACCGTTAATACGGGTCCTATTACCGATAGTCTTTTATATAGCTTATAAGCTACTCGGAAGATACTCTTGTTTAGCGCTTATATAATACTAGTCTCTAAACGAGAAGGGAATATATTAACTAAGGCTTCGTACCCTAATATACCGAAGCCGTATATTTACCCGTAGGCTTATAATATTACCCCCCCGCTTAGGCCGAACGCCCTCCTATAGAGCCGTATATAGTATAATAGCTACCTAAAAAGTATAACGATATAACGCCGCTACGCCCGCCTACCCTAGTAAAGGAGCCTTATCCTTATACCTAGCGAGTATAAAAGGAGTCTTATATCCGCGGAGCTCCCTTTAACCTAGCTTTCGGCGAATCTATAAGTTCTACCGCCTATTATTCGTTAATAAAATAATAGTAACGCCCTTAACTTAGTAAGCGGTTATAAACGTAATATCTTTATTCTTTAGAGCTTCGAAAAAGTATAAATACCCCCTTAACCCCTATTCTAGGGGTTATTCCTTTCTCTTAATTAAACTAAAGCCCTTACGAGTTATATAAAACTAACCCCTATAATAATAAGGTAAATATTACGCCTTCTTTATTCGTCTTCTACTTATACTTAGCTCTACTAGTAATATAAATATTACTACTCGCTCTAAGCAAACTAGTATAACTCTTACCGCTATACCTACCGCTATTACCCCTACCGTTACTATAAGTTCTATAGCTACTCCTATAGCGGTAATACCCGTAGCTATAGCTATAGCTACTCCTATCGCGCTTATTATTACTCCTACCGCTACTATCCTTACCCCTACCGCCGCTTAGCTTGATAAGGCCGTTAATAAGCTTATTTAGAGCGTTATTACTATTAACCCGTAGCTCTAACCTTGTATTACCCTCCCTGAGGGTATTAGGGATAAGTAATACCTACCCTATATTATAAGGGCTTCTAAAAACCCCCTCTCCCTCTACTTTTATAGTATTAGTAAATAACGCTTACCCTATTTCTTTATAGCTTACTAACTATTATAGCCGGCGCCCGTTATTTCCCTTATAAGATAAATAAGAAGGGTAAGAACTCCGGCTATTCCTATACCCCCCTTTACTAAACCGACGAGATATATACTATTATTATTACTATAGTTAACTATTCCCTTACTTATAATACTTCCGACCTTAGTATATACTACTCTTTCCCTATTTACGCCTCCCCGTACTTATATATTTTAAATACTCTCCGCCCCTAAGCCCTCGCCGCTCTCGCTATATATTATACCTATAACTACCTACCTAAGTTAGATAAGACTTAGGTTAGCTATAATAAGGTTCGGTTACTAAATAATAAGTATACCTATAGCGTATATACCCCCTACTCCTTCCCTACTTATATCCTACTAACTTTATACTAATACTATAGCCGTAAGCTTATATACTATTAAGCGGTAGCGTTAGAGGATATTATCGACTTATTAGCGAAGCTTATAAAAGGGGGTAATAAGGGTAAGGGCTTAGTTAATACTAAAATAAAGTATAGTATTAATAATAACCCTTATTCTAGTAAAACTAAGGAGAGTAATTATAATAATAAGGAGGAGGTAAGCGAGGATAAGTAGGTAGCTATATTAGTACGCGTTTCGTATATAATTTTCTTTTTATTTATAATACTTAATTTCCTCGCTCTTCTTCTCTACGACTTTAGGCTATTATAACTTATAGCGCTACTATAGCGTTACTCGAACTCCTTAAGAGTAACTATATCTTTAAATTCGGATAATAGCTATTAATCTAGCTAATCCTATCCGACCTATTTAACTAGGACTTCGCGTTATAGCGTTCCGTCCGTTTTCGTATAGCCTCTACGCGGCTTATTATATACTTTAATAATACTTTCTACCTAATACTCGGGTTCCTTTCCCTTTTTAACTATAATAGGGTTAGGCCGGTATTCTCTTTATATCTATAATAGGAGCGGGTTTTATATAGCTCGAATTAGGAGATCTATATAGAAATAAGGGTAAATACCCGGCGGGACGTCTAATTCTACTATATAAGGGCTAACGATATATATTACGGTATACTTCTCGTATAGCTAGGCTAACTTCTTTAAAGGGCGGTCGGTAGTAATATTTCGTAGGGAGAGCTAAACCTTATCGCCCTTAATAAGCCGCTCTATAACTACTTATAACTTATTTATAGATTCTTCTATTCGTTACTATACGACTACTATTACGGCTTAAGCGAAAGTAATTACGTTTTTAAGCTATTAGATAAAATTCTCGGCTTAAACTCTAAGCGCTTACGCTAGTAATATACTACGCTCTACCTATTCGATTAGATCTATATAATAGCCGTATAGGATAAAGAATAGGCTAAAGCTAATTATACTAATATTCCTATTATTAATAGCTAGTTAAGCGCCGGGTAGGAGTATCGGCTAATCTAATTATATATATATAACGAACGCTCGGAGGTAGTTTATAACCTCTTAGTTTACCCTTTCTATAGCTTTATCCGTCTATAAGTAGAAAGCGGTATTTAAGCGCTACTCTATCTTTATAAGCTTATATAATCGGCGCTAAAACCCTTCTACCTAGTTCGAGCCTTAGTTACTAACTATTACCTTAGGGAAACTATAGAACCGCTAGTAATAATATAAGAACCGCTCTATATATACTTCCGCGCTTATACTATATATAGCTTCGAGTATAATAGCTTTCGTTAGTCGGTTTATAATTACTATTAAATAAGCCTCTCTTATATTATCCTTATAGGGGAGGTTAATTATAAAGTCTACGGATAACTCGCTCTATACCCGCTTAAGTACTAATAGGGGCTTAAAAAGGCCTTTCCTCTAATATCTTTATACTATCTTACGTTTATAAATATCGTAATTTTATATAAACCGCCGAATACTACGGTATATACCTAGCTAGAAATAGCCCCTCGTTATTATTATAATAGTAATATCCCTCCCTAGGTAGCTAAATAGGGTAGAATCGTAGATACTCTATATTAGTTTAGTATATAGGGGTTCTTAATCCGGTAACTAGAGCTATTTATAGAACTTAAGTAATCCTTTCTTATCGATCGAATACTCTATTATAAATACCTTAATAGGCTTACCTTCGGATATCTATAAGTAAGGGGGAAAAGAGCGTTTACCCTTATAAACTACGCCTATAAGCTAGGAGTATACTTTATTATATAAGGTAGTATCGTCCTATAAGCGCTAGAGCTCCTTTTATATAAAAACTTCGTTACCTATTAGTAATAGCTTATTATATATTATAACTTAGCTTATCTCTATTAATAATAAAAGCTAGATTTACCTACCGGTAAGGCGTTTATTAGATATATTATATAGTATATCCTGCTCCCTCCTCGAAACGGCGTTTAAACGCTTACTAGCTGCTCCCGCGTAGTAGACTAAATAGTATCGAAAATAAGCTATTATCTCGGACTAGCAGACCTACCTTTCGGTAAAATACTATAATATTATAAAATATTCAAGGTTCTTATAATCCGAGTAAATCGTAAATAATAATATAATACCCCTAAGCTCTATATCTTATACTCTTAGGTAATTAATAATAGCTAATAGTTCCTTATTATAAATCTCGTAGTTATACTCTATAGGGCTTAAGTAGCGTAAGTAATATACTACCGGGCGGAGGATACCGTACTTATCCCTCTAAGAGAGGTAGCCGCTTAATAAATAGCTAGAATAGTCCGCCTTTAGTACTATCTCCTTATCCGGATCCTATTAGGCGAATATAGGCTTACTAATAAAGAGATACTTTAGCTATTCGAATATAGCTTCTTCCTACTCCCCGAACCTAAATAAGACCCCCTTTTTAGTTAAGGCTAGGAGGGGCTCTACGATTTCGGAATAATTAGCGATAAACTAACGATAAAAGTTTATAAATCCTAGGAAGCTATAGACTCCTTTAACCGTCTTCGGAGCCTCCTAATTATATATAATATATACCTTCTCGGGGTTTATATAAATCCCTACCCCCGCTTCGATAATAAAGCCTAAGTATTTCGTCTCGGTTACGCCGAATTCGTACTTAATAATATCTAAATTTAGACCTATTACTTCGAAAGCGTATAATACTAGCTTTACCTTTATTCGGTAATCTTTAGCTATACCGTCGGTATATACTAGAATATTATCGATATAAGCTAAATAGAAGATATCTAGGTAGGGGCGTAGAGCGTTATTAATATAGCGTTAGAATATTATAGGAGCGCCTATAAATCCGAACGGGGTTATTAGCTATTCGAAGAGGCTATACCTTATACGAAAGGCGGTCTTCTACTTATCTCCTTCCTTAATATAAAGCTTATAAAACGCTGCTTATATATCGAGCTTAGTAAAATATTTAGTATTTACGATATTAGATAGGGTCTTTTTAATAAGGGGGAGTAGGTAATAATCGGCTTCCGAAATAGTATTAAGTATACGATAATTTATATAAAAACGGAGGCTACCCCCTAGTTTCTTAATAAAGATTACGGGAGCTTTTATTAAGGAGCTACTAGCTCTAATATAACCTATATCGAGTAGCTCGGTAAGAGTTTTCCTTAATATAATAAGTTCTTCTCTAGATATCCTATATAATAGGCTCTATAGGGCGTTTATAATAGACCTATCTACTTTCTTATATAGCCGAATCTTATAATCCGCTC
Organism: Coniella vitis; assembly: GCA_011317545.1. NCBI lineage: Eukaryota > Fungi > Ascomycota > Sordariomycetes > Diaporthales > Schizoparmaceae > Coniella > Coniella vitis. Next base: position 11,702 of record WUJK01000018.1, read on the forward strand.
CCTCTCTATATAGCGGTAGCGCGGAAGCTATATCCTTATTAAAGAGGTTCCGGAACTTATAATACTCTAGGGGGAGTTTCTTGTTAACCGAGGATTCTACTTTCGGTAATAGGGCCTTAATAATATCGGCTATTATAATACTAAAGAACGTTACCTAAGCGGTATTTAAGCGTTTTATATACCGAACTTCGCTCTAGATAATAAGGGTATTAACGGATATATAGTTAAAGTTCTTAGGGCTATATCCTTATTCCTAAACCTCTAGTCCGCTTATTCGTCTAATACTTAGGCGGTACTTATAAGCTATATATATTACCCTCTCTCTTTCTACCTAAGGTTTTCCTAAAACGAGGTTATACTAAAGGCGGGGGATTATATAAGCTTAAATACGATATAAATACCCGTTTAAGTCTATATTAAGGTAGGTTATATAGCGGATAATAGGCTACTTATATAATATTCTCTCCCTTAACGATTAATAAAGGGTCTTAAGCGGGATAGGTATATACGGAAGTTTTAACTTATATATAAGTATCTTACTTATAGTAGAATAGTAATTATAGCTAGAATTAATAAGTGCTAGGATAAATAGAGTTAAATTATAGAATAGATCTATTATAAAATAGTTTCTATTTATCTAACGCTTTACTTCTTATAGGCTAAAGTTAAGATCTATAAGCTCTTATACGTAACTTTATATAGGAGTAGCTAGTTTTCCTCCTATTCCTTAGTAGTATTATTAAGGTCGATAAGGTTAATATCGGCGATATTAATTTCTATCTCCCGTATAGCTCCTAAGCTACTAGGTAGGCGTATAGGTAGGAAGGAGTAACGAGTAATTCTATAGTTCGAATATCCGTACTTATAATAGAGTCCCTACTCTTTCCTACGCCTAATCTCCGCTTAGTTAACCTACCTTATATACTACTTATTAGCCTATAGAGCGTTAATACTAGTTATAGCTATATCCCTATCGGGATCCGTATAAGGGTTTTACGGTTTCTATCCGTTTCCTCCCGCTTACTAGTTCGTTCTAAAGTATTATATTATAGCTCCGGATAAATAGCTTAAGGGCGAAGTATAGCTACCGTCTCGGATAGCGATATAGCTTTCTAGCTTAGCCGAGATATAGAATGCTTTCTTTACCTAGTTATTATACGTCGACGGTATTTCTATATTAATAAGCTATATATATAATATGCTATTAATAGCGCCTTTTAGGTATATTAACTTAGCTAAATCCGGCTACTTTATACCGCCGGAGTCTACTAATAACTTCTCCTACTAGGAGAAGAAGTTAGGGAAGGGTTAGCTTTTCTTCTAAATAAAGCTCCGGAGCTTCTAAGAAGTAATAATAATATAGTTCTCGTTATAATATCGGTAGTAGAGCTATTATAGGAATAAGGAGGGTTTCTAAAGGCTATACTCTCCTCCTATAATATAATAGCTCCTCGCTATAACCTTTATATCTCCCTCTAAATACTTATAGATTTCTTAGAACTTATCTATATAATTCCCGATAAAATAGGTATCTCGGATAAGTTTATACCTTATAATATACTCCTAAGCTAGGAATTAAGTATATATACCCTTAAAGTTCGCTAGCTAAGAAAGGGGCTTATATTTAGGTATAACTATACTCTCTAGGGCCTTATCTATATCGATATCGGCGTTTTCTATATCTTAGGAGGTAGGGGTATAGGTATCTTCTAGTTCGTTAGGTACCGGGTTAGAGTACTCGGCCGCTAGGTTACTAATACTTATTAATAGCTCCTATAGTAATAGGCTACGGGATTATTCGATTTTCGTAAGTCGTATTATAAACGCTTCTAGGTTTTATATACTATCTTTACGCTATTATTATACTACTCCTTTAATAATATACCGCTACTCTTCTATTATTTAAATAACTATTTATTATATAGTTATTATTATATTATTATTATCGTTATTCGCTTAGGTAGGGAGTTACCCGAATTACTTATCGCAGGGGTATAATATCCTAAGGCTATATACTAAATAAGTATATAAATACCGTTAGATATATAGGGTAAGTAGAAAAGAAGTTAGTTAAATATAAACAGGTATTAAGAGAGCGTTCGTAGTTTCGATCCTAATTTCTATTATTAACTAACTTAAGGAGAGAAATAAGTATAATATCTATATAGCAGCGTAAGAGCTGCTCTTAAGTAGCTCTTACGTTTAGAATCCACCCGTAGATAGAGTTTTCTATAGGTCTACCGTCGATATAGGTCCTATTACCGATAGTCTTTTATATAGCTTGTAAGCTACTCGGAAGACGCTCTTATTTAGCGCTTATATAATACCAGTCTCTAGACGAGAAGGGAATATACTAACTAAGGCTTTGTGCCCTGGTATACCGAAGCCGTGCATTTACCCGTGGGCCTGTGATACTTAGTATACGGAGTCTATACTCCGGGTTCGCTATTCTTAATAATATAGTAGATTCGTATTTTTTCCGCTATATATTCTGCGTAATCGGCGCGCTTATAGAAGCTATAGTACGTTGGTTCTACGTATACGGGCTTTACGAGCTTTTCCCTTTATTTCTATTCGTATATTCTATACTAGTCGAGCGCTTTTTCTTACGCATAAGGTACGTACTAAGGTATCTTATACTAGTATTATTTTACTTATCGTATAATATATTCGTAGGGGGTATCATATATAAGGCTAATACTAGCGTAGTTTCCCCTTATTCTAAGTACTTTATAATAATCGCTATTATCGTCGCTATAGGCGATAATACTATATCCTATCTCGCGCGTAGGGAACTATTCGTTAGTTACCTTATATTTAAAGTATTATCTATAATTATATATAATATAAGCAAACTATACGATCTAATAGTTCTTTTCGTAGAGATAATTAATTCGCGCGTCTTTCTATATAAGGGGGGTTTCGTCTTAATAAGTTATTATCCTAAATAATTCTTTAAGTATAATACTATAAATAAAGTAATATATATCTCCTTTATTAATATCTTCGTTTATAAAGCTTTCTAATTCTAAGCTTGTTTCTTCGTTAATAGTTTAGATATTAGTATTCTAATCGATACTAAGTATTTCCTATTATTCCGTAATCTCTATAATATTACCCTATAAAATATTTATTTCGTTAGGTAGTTTATACCCTTTTTTATCGCGCTAATAGGGGTATTCCCTAATAAGCTAAGCTTATTATTCTATTACTAGTCTTTTAAATAGGCTATTATCCGTTAGGAGGGGTATTCTCTAGGTAACTATAATTTATTATTCCTTATAAGGTTTCTAAGGGAATTATCCTAAGCCTTACTTTACCGAGAGGTATATTATATAATTATACTTATAATAGAAGGTTTAGTTAAGGAGTCTATAATCGGGATTATCCGATACTTATTCTAAAAGCTAGTTTTAGCTAGGAGTAGAGTTTATAATCTCGTATATTATAATATTAGCTTATCGTCCTTCGGGGACTTTCTTAAATTCTCTAGGTTTCTTAGGTTATCGGTATTCTTATACGAAGTAGCCTATCTTATTATAATTAAAGTATTCCTTACTTATAAGTTTATACTAAGCTATATCGAGCTCTATAGGGCCTAAGTATATTATACCGCTAATTATTATACTTTATTACTAGAAGCTACGGTTAATTATCTATTAAATCTACTATCCTATATTAATATAATTCCTTTATATAATATAGCTTCCTCTTTTCTTACTTTTCTTTATATATTTTTCGTAAAAACGGTTATCGATATAGATAGCGTTATTATTAAATATCGTAAAGTCTTTAGGCTAATCCTATTTAGAGATTTTATCCTTAACCTTATCCTTAAGTCCTTTATAATAGTATTCTATAAGGTTCTTATCTTCCTAAGGGAGGCGTATTAATAGTTACTTAAAGCGGATTATATAAGCTAAAGCAGACTTATTCTACTTAAATTCTATAAGTTATTATACTATAGTTTATTCTTCGTTAGGATTATTAAATATTTCCTTAAGGATATATTCGAATCCTACGAATAAATCGAATATATTCTTAGTAGTCGGCTTACGTTAATCGAGGTTACCTAGATATTTAATATAGTTACGAAGTAAGGGTTTATACTAAATAAGCGTATCCTTTTCGAATCGTATACCGGCTAGGATAACTTTATCGGGTTTAATAGTAAATTAAGCTATATTATATAGGAAGTATACCTTATAATAGGTAAGGAACCTTTAAAGCGTTTTTTAGTTACTATCGTATATAGCAGGTTTATCTATCTTATAACTATTACCGGTATTTTAAATAATAGGCGCTAGGGGTATAATAATCGTAGCTTAATATTATTCGAGCTATTAGGCCTACCTACGGATAGTACGATTCTATTACTCTTAATTCTATTAGAGTATAACGAGTTATTAGGTAAGTTCGATTAATTAACGTATTATATCTTCCTATATTATAACCTAACGATATCCTTCTCCTAAGGTAGACGGGGTAGGAGTTTAAGGAGCTATTTGTTATAACCTATAAATATACAGGTCATAGGAACAGGCCAGCGCAACTATATACCAGCAAATCGGAACCTTAACGGACCGATAGGGATCTCTTATATAAGGAATACGGATAATATAATTAGGGTTAGGGTAGAGCCTATAAGAGATTATTATTACCTATCGGATAGTTAATAGGCAACTATAGGTATTAATAGGCTTAGATAGGCTATATATTAATAAATAGAATAACGGAAGGATATAAGGACGATAGATTTCCTAGCTATTAGATAGTTTTCCTTATAATCTTTAGTTATAAATCTAAGTATTATTTTATATAATAGGGTAATCCCTCTTAATTACTTATAATACTTAATATTACTCGATAACGTACGAAGATTTAAAGGTAATACTTCCCCACCTGCTAATATATAACTTATAGGTACTTCCAGAATCCGGGATTTAGGTAAGGATTATTATACTATTACTATACTTAATATTACCTAAAAGGTATATATAGATTATTCTAAATAAGAGTTATAAAAATATAATAATCCTTACCTAAATCCCTAATTCTAGAAGTACCTTTAAGTTATATATTAATAGGTAGGGAAGTATTACCTTTAAGTCTTTATATATTATCGAGTAATATTAAGTATTATAAGTAATTAAGAGGGATTACCCTATTATATAAAATAATACTTAGATTTATAACTAAAGACTATAAGGAAAACTATCTAATAGCTAGGAAATCTATCGTCCTTATATCCTTCCGTTATTCTATTTATTAATATGTAGCCTACCTAAGCCTATTAATACCTATAGTTACCTATTAACTATCCGATAGGCAACGGTAATCTCTTATAGGCTCTACCCTAACCCTAATTATATTATCCGTATTCCTTATATAAGAGATCCCTATCGGTCTATTAAGGTTCCGATTTGCTGGTATATAGTTGCGCTACCCTATTCCTATAACCTGCATATTCATAGGTTATAACACCTTAGGCAGCGGGCCTTTAGGAACGGCCGGCTCTACGGAATAATATTTAGCTTCGGCGGCTAAACGCTCCTTCTCTGCCTCCTTACGCTCTATACGGTCCAACTCCTTTATAAAATCCAGGCCCCGGCGAATAGCCCGTACTATCTTCTCTCTCTATATCTTTTTCTGCTTACGAAGGCGATCTATATATATATCTAGAGCGTATCGAGCCTTATCTAGTTCCTCTATCTTATCCTTAATCTTCTAATAATACCGAGAGATAATACGAATATTAGATAGAGAAGGACCTAATATATCGTAGCGAGATTTATTTAAACGAATATACTCGGTATAGCGGTCGGAATATATTACGGAAATCTAGCAAGAAGAGAGCCCCTATTCCTTATAGTTAGAATAGGTCGGTATCTTTATATAATACTCTAGAATAGATTAAAGAAGAAGGTTACGCTTAACGGTTTTAGGAGTAACTAACGAAGAAACCTTTTAAGAACGATTTTTATTAATTCTCGACAATATAACGAATTAGAAAGGTATAATCCGAAGTAAGAATATTAGGTAGGACTACTTACGGAAATATTATAGGTCTTTAGGGATAAAGACCGATAGAAGGGAGATAATATTATAACCTACGGTTATATAGGTTATAGGAATAGGCTAATATAACCGTATACTAGTAAATCGGAACCTTAATAGACCGATAGGGATCTTTTATATAATTAGGTTATATAGGATAATATAATTAGGGTTAGGGTTATACGAACTAATTAGGAATAGATTATTAAGATTATTAGATAATCTAGTAGAGCCGGATTATTAGGATTACGAGATAATCCAGATAATCTAGGGTTAAATAGGGAATTTAATATAGAATAACGGAAGGATATAAGGATAATAGATTTCCTAGCTATTAGATAGTTTTCCTTATAGTCTTTAGTTATAAATCTAAGTATTATTTTATATAATAGGGTAATCCCTCTTAATTACTTATAATACTTAATATTGCTCGATAACGTACGAAGACTTAAAGGTAATACTTCCCTACCTGCTAATATATAACTTATAGGTACCTCCAGAATCCGAGATTCAGGCAAGGATTATTATACAAAGGTAATAATTCCTCTTTTAGTTTCTTTATAAGGTCCTTAAGTATCTATTTACCTTTAGTCTTAGCGAGGTTTATACGAATAGGTTAAAGTAGAGAGTTTAGGATTATCTTATTAATCTAGGTAGCGATCTCTTCGATAGCTATTTCCTTCTCCTTCTCGGCCGATAGACCGATTTAGTAGTTTCGGACCTATTTATTATAGAAATGCTAGTATTATTCCTATATCGTAGGTACGAATCCCTTATCTAAGTTATCGTAAGTCTTCTTATAATCGTTAAGAAGGCTTCCGTATAGTATTTTATCCGATTATACTTATATAGGTATACTTAGACTAATTATTTATATATTAGGGTCTTTAGGGTTTATATCGGACTAGATACCTTTTTACTAATAATAGGCCCTAAGTATAGCGTATTATACCGGAAAAGTAATAGAATCCGTATATTTTACCTAATATTTAAAATCCTCTAAAGGTATTATAAGAAAAGTGGGTCCTTATAGCTTAGATAGTCGATTTACGCCGTTATTAGGGATTAAAGATATTAAATAAAAGTAATTTTAACTAGTAAGCTTATATATTTACTTAGGAAAAGGAGATTCCAGCCGTTTAGCTTATATCCGGGCTTATAACTAAGAAAATAAAGTATATATAAAGCTTAGTTATTAGCTGAAATAGGCGAAATAAAAGAGAGGTTAAAAGAGTATATATTCTTCTATATATCTAGCTGTAAAAAAGAGCTATTATTCGAATATTTGAGTGTCGCCGAAGCCATTGTTCTGCTTATATAAAACCCATTGTTAGGCTGATATAATAGCTTTCGGGTTAGGGTTGAATGCCACTTTCACAAGTTCCGACATCCATGCCATGTTGTGTTGGCCTGTTCCTGTGACCTGCATGACCGTGGGTTATAACACCTGCCCTGCTACAATTGTATCGTAGTTTGCTTAAGCCTGGGCCTTCGCCTTCTGGCGGTCGCTGGTTCTGGTAGGCGCTGTCTTAGTCGTATCAGGTGCCTGCGGGTCGACTATCTTCTGGTACGCCACGATCTTAAGCCTCTTATTGCTAGCGCTGCTCGCACCTGCGCTGCTCTGCGATTTATCCGATTTGCCGGAATTCGACTCAGTTTCAGATACATCCTTCATCTCGGTATCGCTATCAGCGTTGCCGTTGTTCGAGCTGGTATCGCTGCCCGCCTGTGATGACTTATCGTAATTTGACGCCAGAATCTCCAGTGAAGCGTCGGGGATAAGCTCCATCTTGAGGTTATTCGTTAATGCATTCTCGGCCTCGGTGGAATAGGTCATAGCAAGGACAAGGAAATCGTAGCTCCTATATTCGTCTTTGAGTTTCTTTGCCTTGTTGATATCACTCTGCACCCTCTCTTGCATACTAGCCCCAGCGTTGGAGTTAATATTCTCGCACTTAAGCTCGATAATCATGCCAGTCCACTCTTCAGTACTTGGGAGGACGAAGTCGGCTTTCATAGAGCTATCGGTATATACAGCCTGTTCGCGCAGAGATTTGTAGACTTTTCTGCTAAGCGTATATTCCCTTCGGAAAGCCGACTCGAGTAGCACCTGCGCAGCGACTTCCCATCCCCCGTTGGTTTGGCATACGCCCTGCAATTCGCTGCGATTAACGTCAAAAAAGTCCCTCACCGCTGCATCGACCTCATAGCTTTTTTTAGATGTTGTGCGGACCCAGAAACCTTGAACGCTAACGGGACTTTCCAAGGGAATGGAAGATACTAAAGAGACTAGCAGGGCGGCGGTTGCGAGGATAGAGGTGCTAAGCTTCATTTTAACGATTGAAGTGTGAAGATTACTGTCCGATGAAGATAGGAAGTAGTAAGAAGAAGGTAATCGGATAGAGCTAGTGATATTGTTGGTGGATATAGTAGTAGTGACTGTGGCTGCGAACGAATCTGATGTATAACTGACTTTGAATTTGAAAGGCGTCGCTCCAGGCGGCGTATAAGAGAAGAGCGTAGGGTAGTGGTGCAACGGAAAGCAGATGCCAAAAGGTGAAGACAAAGAAGAAGAAGGAGATAATGATAATGATAATGGTGATAATAATGCAGAACTGGAACTACTGGTACGGAGGGAACAGGAGGAATATATAGATATTCACGGTCCGCTCATTAACAATGCTACTATCTGTGGACTCTCGAAAAGTTCACTCTCTTCGTGATGAAGCAGCCTGGTAAGGCTGCGAGAATGGCCGCGCGATGGTCAAGTAACTTACGCCTGCCTTTCTAAGCCGTCCCCCCTCTTTTGTCGATGTATGCTGGAAATAACACCAGCCCCATACTACAATATAGTGTCGCAAGATTCTGTTGGTAGGCGCAGTACTAAATATATATTTAAGAGTAGATTGTTGGTTGAATCTTTGAAACACTGCTACTTGAGATCTTATTTCGTTCTCCTGTAAGATACTGGAGGCTGCGGCATAATGCTTAGGTAGCATAGTCTTGGATGAAATATATGCACGGGAGCCGACTCTATAATCAGCCCTGTAATAAATTAAAAATGCAAGTAAATGAAGTGCTTGTCACTTGTCTTGAGTAATGTAGATACCTATCCGCTAACATTTTAATATCTAGGCTGCCTTAAGTGCTATAAGTATTCCGAGCCGTATTACAGGAAAGCTAAGCAGAGATTCTAGAACGACATCACAATGCCCTCGCATATTAAGTAGCTATGCCAAAAATGGAACTTTGCAGGTAATATTAATCAGCTAAGCGAAGGGTGAATGCAACCTATCTTACATTTCTGTCAGCTTTACCAGGTCGATGTTTGCTAATGCTGATGAGTGGCCCTCGCACGGTCCATGGCGTCCGAGCTTGCTATTTATAGCAGTATTATCAGCAGGCTGCTAATCTCGGCACCAACCACACAGATTCCGTCACATTTCAATCCAAGTTACGGAGTGTTGCCGGACTATGCCTAGACGAACTTCCGAAATACTTCAAAACGCTACATCAAAACCCAGCCTTAATATTCTTGAAAGTTGCTAAAGCAAAGTCGATGATAAACTAAAACACGTCCGGTCACTCTAGAAACTATGGCGACTTTCAACGACCTGGCAGTCGAGCTGCAATCTGCTATCTGGACATTCGTGCTTCCCTCGCGCGGCATACACTGGATCGAAATAGAGGGCATCCCGCATGAGCCCGCCTATATCCGGGAGAGCATTAGCATGACCGAGTGGTTTCAATTCGAACATATCCCCGAGACACGGGACGACGCCTGGGAGATTCGTCAAGATTGGCCAGGATATGTAGAGCGCGCCTTACCGAAATTTGAAAGACACGAGTATTCTGGTGCATTCTTCCGGCATCTGTTTTCGACGGTGCCTGCTATCTTTGGGCGTTACGGAGGGGCTACCCACGCCGGCGAGGCTCACAAGTTCAAGCTACAGCTTACGGGCGACCTCGGTGAGGAAATAGCCTATACGCAACGGTGTAGGCAGCTATCAACTTATACGCAGATAGCGACACTCCTCTCAACCTGTCGCCTCTCCCGGCTTATCGCCCAGCAGCTTATCTATAAAGATAGGAAGATTAGCTGGCCTATCCACCGCAGCTTGGGCCCAAACTACCGACCGCGCCCGCTTAACGTATGGAAGGAGCAGTACAGCGACGATGCTACGATCCCACAACGCTTATCCCTGGGTGACGATAACGATGAAAACGAGGTGCAGCAGCTCGTCCCACGGATCCACGCCCTGGACCTTGTAGTCTTACGGCTGCACGATCACCGAGGACGGCCGACGCCGCTGCTACGCCAGGCAGCCTGGCAATACGGCATCGAAGCGATAGCGTCCTATGGCGTAATATTCGAGTGTTTCGATAGCGTGGGAATCGAGTGGCATCCGTCATTCGAGGAGTCACGATGCGAAAATCTCCGCGTTAAGAATATACACGCAATAATACGCCTAATGAATGGGGGTCACGCCGCCTCTTACCCGTGCTGGCTAATTAATGGAGTACCACGGCCGAAATGGCAGCGTGATTACCCAGCGGTAGTCGAAAAGATCTTCGAGGTGCGTATAGGAAATGCAAGAAAGCGTATATCGCGCCACCTTAGTCATTGGCCATGCCTAAGCGGCGACGAGAAAGAGGCGATGGCGGCGGACCACCACCTTGGACAGGAGTGGGAGGCTAACGGAAGGCGGTACTATATCGTCTTCGTAGTAGTTCAGAGGTTTCTCCACGAGGAACGGCGGCTTCTAAGGAAGGCTGGGCTGGGATATAGTGGCCCATTCCCGGGCAGCGCCGAATTGTGGCCCGAGGTATTACGGAATCCGGTACAGGTTATGCAGGAGGCGATGAATGAGTGCAATAATCTGGGGATGGCTGTCGCTCATGCCCTTGTCCTAAGCTGGGAACCAATCTTATAAAGGATTACTTTATAAATAGATATATATAGCACCGGGGCTAGCATTAACCTATATATATAACGGAAGATTCCAAGGCTATATAACTTATTATAGTTACTTAGGGGCAGCGGCTATATCTCCGATGCTATTTATCTAAATCTATAGGGCTATAATATTCTTATTCTTACGCTATTTTTAGTTTTATATAACGGAGTATGTTTTTAGAAATAAGAGTAGATTAATCTCCTTACTACTTTATTAGTATAATAATATACTTATAATACGTTTGCTAGTTTATATAGGAGCTCGGAATTCTTACCTATAGGTTTCGTTAAAGATAATATATCTATTATTACTAACGCAGATATAGGTACTCGAAAAGTCGACCCTAATTTATTTATATTATCTCTACTTAATTCGTAATTCTTTTTTAAGGAATCTTAATAATTACAGATTCTATTCACTTTAAAGTAGGTTCTTAGCTATTAGCTAATCACGCTAGTTATAATAATCCTTGCCTAAATCCTTGATTCTGGAAGTACCTATAAGTTATATATTAACAGGTAGGGAAGTATTACCTTTAAGTCTTCGTACGTTATCGAGCAATATTAAGTAGTATAAGTAATTAAAAGGGATCACCTTATTATATAGAATAATACTTAGATTTATAACTAAAAATTATTAAACCAGATAGGGTGCTAAAATAGCAAAAATAGTTAGTTAGCAAAGCGGAAGATAACTACTACCGACCCTAATTAAACCTCCTCGCTTATCTATAGGTTCTAATTAGAAGTTAGATAACGCTTAAGCGCTTATAGAATATATAGAGAAGAGTATATAGGAGATATAGCTAATCCGTTAGAGTATTCGTATTAGAAGGAGATGGTTTTATAGGGACTTAAAGGGAAAAGAAACTACCTTAAAGCTATTCTAGGCCTAAAGCTCTAAAAGTAAGCCCTATAAGGGTTAGATTAGAACGAGAAAAGAGTATATTTATTATCTACTTTATAAAAAGGCCTTTAGCTTAATATAGCTAGTTTAGGCTAGGTAATATAGTTAAACGAATATTTTATACTAAGTTTTAAAATATACCTCCCTTATAAGATTTATCCCTAAGGTAGTTAGGAGCGAAATCTTATATAAAAGAAAGAACCGAAAGATAAACTAAGCTCTAATTAGAAGCCGGTATTATCTAGAAGCTTAAATATAATCTAACCGACGTAAAGAAAAGGAAAAATATTAAGCAGAAAAGAACTAATATTAAATAGCTTAAATACTATCTAAATATTATAAACTATTACTAAAATAATATAAGATTATAAGTAAACCTTCTTAATAGATTTACTCTATACTTAATAAGTCCTAATTAGTTATTAATTTAAGTATTATCGACGATAAAGTTTTCCTATTTATCTTTAAATAAGGTAGAGATAGGATATCTTTATAAAGTAGGTATATAATAATCCTTGCCTAAATCCCGGATTCTGGAAGTACCTATAAGTTATATATTAGCAGGTAGGGAAGTATTACCTTTAAGTCTTCGTACGTTATCGAGTAATATTAAGTATTATAAGTAATTAAGAGGGATTACCCTATTATATAAAATAATACTTAGATTTATAACTAAAGACTATAAGGAAACTATCTAATAACTAGGAAATCTATCGTCCTTATATCCTTCCGTTATTCTATATTAAATACCCTATTTAACCCTAGATTATCTAGATTATCTCGTAATCTTAATAATCCGGCTCTATTAGATTATCTAATAATTATAATAATCTAACCCTAATTAATTCGTATAACCCTAACCTTAACTTTATTATCCTATATAATTTAATTATATAAGAGATCCCTATCGGTCCGTTAAGGTTCCGATTTATTAGTATATAGTTACGCTAGCTTATTCCTATAACCTATATAACCGTAAGTTATAATATTATCTCCCTTTTATCGGTTTTTATCCCTAAAAACCTATAGTATTTCCGTAAATAATCCTACCTAATATTCTTACTTCGGATTATACCTTCCTAATTTATTATATCGTCGAGAATTAATAAAAATCGTTCTCGAAAGATTTCTTTATCGGTTACTCCTAAAACCGTTAAATATAACCTTCTTCTTTAATCTATTCTAAAGTATTATATAGAGATACCGACCTACTTTAATTATAAGGAACGGGGGCTTTCTTCTTATTAGATTTCCGCGATATATTCCGACCGCTATATTAAGTATATTTATTTAAATAAATCTCGCTACGATATATTAGGTCCTTCTCTATCTAATATTCGTATTATCTCTCGGTACTATTAGAAGATTAAGGATAAGATAGAGGAACTAGACTAGGCTTAATATACTTTAGATATATATATAGATCGCCTTTATAAGTAGAAAAAGATATAGAGAGAGAAGATAGTACGGGCTATTCGTTAGGGCCTAGATTCTATAGAGGAGTTAGATCGTATAAAGCGTAAGGAGGCTGAAAAGGAGGCGGTAGTTTCGGTATTAGCGGGTTCTTTACCTAAAGCGTTTCCTAATTCGTTAATATAGGAGTTTAATACTATAAATTAGTCTACTATAGATTTTAATAGGTTATTAGATTTAATTAGCGCTTTTAATAAAGGGGGTTTATCGAATCGTTAGTAAGTTTTCTAATTCTATCTATTAATAAGTTATTCGCTAATTTTTATATTCTTTAATTAGATCTTTATAGATATTCTTTAGGGGTTTCTAAGTATTTTCTAAGTTATTATATCCTTTCTATTTAATAAGGTATTATTTTCTACGTCCGTATTTATATAAATTAAGGATTTATTTAACTTTATATTATACTTATTCTAGTTCGATAATATCTATATCGTATAAGAGTTCTACGTCTACTAATGCTAATTTTAGAAGTAAAATATAGAAGATTAGGTATAAACGTATATATAGGATTTCGAGTTTATAGTTAACTAGGGAAATTTATTATATAATCTTATAGGGTCCGAGTTTCTTATAATCGAGTTTATTACTAGGTTTAATAGTTTTAATATTTTTATAATTAAGGTAGACTTTATGTCCCTTCTATAAGATTAGTCCTTTAATTCTTTTCTAATTAGCTATAATAATCCTTGCCTAAGTCCCGGATTCTGGAAGTACCTATAAGTTATATATTAATAGGTAGGGAAGTATTACCTTTAAGTCTTTATACGTTATCGAGTAATATTAAGTATTATAAGTAATTAAGAGGGATTACCCTATTATATAAGATAATACTTAGATTTATAACTAAAGATTATAAGGAAAACTATCTAATAGCTAGGAAATCTATCGTCCTTATATCCTTCCGTTATTCTATTTATTAATACGTAGCTTATCTAAGCCTATTAATACCTATAGTTGCCTATTAACTATCCGATAGGTAATAGTAATCTCTTATAGGCTCTACCCTAACCCTAATTATATTATCCGTATTCCTTATATAAGAGATCCCTATCGGTCCGTTAAGGTTCCGATTTGCTAGTATATAATTACGCTAGCTTATTCCTATAACCTATATATTTATAGGTTATAATATTATCTCCCTTCTATCGGTCTTTATCCCTAAAGACCTATAGTATTTCCGTAAGTAATCCTACCTAATATTCTTACTCCGGATTATACCTTCCTAATTCGTTATATCTTCTAGAATTATAAAATCGTATACTACGAATCCGTCCTTATCTTTATCTAAAAAGCGTATTACTACTTTAAATCGTTTTATATATATCGAAACCTAAGGTTACGAAGTTATACCTTATTCGTTATATCTAAAGGAGGGGTTAGTATATAAGATAGTTAATAATATAAAAAGTTACGTATAGTATACTAAACGAAATCGTTCTTATAATACGTTACGAGTATTAGTATCCTCGTATAAGTAGTTTTTCTTAATAGTTCTTACTATATTAATATTAACTCTTTCCTTAGTATTTAAGATTAATAATAAGTTAATACGTTTAGATAGTTATAAGTTAGAGGAGGAGGAGCGTTTATTTAAGCGTTAGAGGGAACTTACCGATATATAAGCTTATCTAATAGAGATTTTAGCTAGATTATCTTATTTAAAGAAGTAATAACGGTTTCTTTAGGAGAAGGGTATAAAGTTAGTAAATACTAGTTTAGAAGAGGAGGAGTATAAGCGAGTTACTAAGGCTATTTAAACCGTAGCTACTAAAAAGGCCGTTCTATCCGTATAGGATCCTTCGTTTAAGGGTACGGATTAGAATATATTAGCAGCGCCTAACGCTACGATTAATTAGTCCGGATTCGACTTAAGGAGTCCGAGTATAGATAGCTTTTAATAAGGGGTTTAATTATTCCTATAGGTAGCTATTATAGTTAAAGATACGAGTAGTCTTATAGCTTAGTAGTTAGAGCTCCTAGTTTCTTATTAGGAGGTCCGGGGTTCGATTCCCTATAATACCTTCTCTATCTAAAGCTATAATAGCTTTTTATTTTTATATTCTTTAATAAGGTCTAGGTATACGTTCTTTAGGGGTTCCTATATATTTTCTGAATTATCGTATCCTTTCTATTTAATAAGATATTATTTTCCGCGTCTATATTTATATAAGTCGAGAATCTCTTTAACTTCGTATTATACTTATTCTAGTTCGATAATATCTATATCGTATAAGAGTTCTGCGTCTATTAATACTAGTTTTAGAAGTAAAATATAGAAGACTAGGTATAAACGTATATATAGGATTTCGAGTTTATAGTTAACTAATAAAATCTACCGTATAATTTTATAAGGTCCGAGGTTTTTATAATCGAGTTTATTATTAGGTTTAATAGTTTTAATATTTTTATAGTTAAGGTAGATTTTATCTCCCTTTTATAGGATTAATCCCTTAAGCCTTTTCTAATTAGTATATTTCGTTATTTATTCTTTAACGTCCTAAAGTATATATCGAGTATCTTCGTATAATTACTTAATTCTTCTAGCGTATTAGTCTACTATTTCTACGTTTCTACCTAATAGTATTTCGTAGTATACCGTAGGGTTATATCCGTAGAGTAGGAAGAATAGTAATTTCCCTATACTTATTATATCTACGTTATTATAAGCGAACTATACGGTTAGTAAAAGTTCGACCTAATTATCTTATTCGTAGTTAATATAGTATTATAGATACTATTCTATAATCTAGTTAGTATATTCTATTTATCCGTTTATTTAAGGATAAAATGCTATAGATATATATTATATTATTCCGAGGTATTTAGTAAGAGAGATCTAGAATTTTAATATAAATTTTCTATCTCTATCTAATATAATTTCCTAAGGTATTCCGTAGTTAGCGATAATAATACGGAGGAATATATATACGAGTTCTTCTATAATACTACTTTCCTTATATAGTAGGAAATATACGTATTTACTTAGTCTATAAACTACTACTAAGATATTATCGTATTATACTTTAGTTAAGGGTTCTTATAAGAGAGGTAGCTTAGTAATAAAGTCTAGATTAATAGATAATTAAATAGTCGTAGGTATTAGTATAGGTTATAATAATCCGTAGGGTTTATATCGTTCTATTTTATTCCGTTTATATATATCTGTTATGACCTATGAACATGCAGGTTACAGGAACAGGCCAGCGCAACTATATGCCAGCAAATCGGAACCTTAACGGACCGATGGGGATCTCTTATGTAAGGAATACGGATGATATAATCAGGGTTAGGGTAGAGCCTATGAGAGATCACTATTGCCTATCGGACAGTTAGTGGGCAACTATGGGCATTAATAGGCTTAGATGGACCGCGCATTGATAAATAGAATAACGGAAGGATATAAGGACGATGGATTTCCTAGCTATTAGATAGTTTTCCTTATAGTCTTTAGTTGTGAATCTAAGTATTATTTTATATAATAGGGTAATCCCTCTTGATTACTTGTGATACTTGATATTGCTCGATAACGTACGAAGACTTAAAGGTAATACTTCCCTACCTGCTAATATATAACTTATAGGTACTTCCAGAATCCGGGATTCAGGCAAGGATCATTATATTTTCACAACTCTTATTCAGGACGGTCTACGTATACCTCTTGGGCAATATTAAGTATAGTAATAGCTCCTTAAACTCCTACCCCGTCCACCTTAGGCGAAGGACGTCGCTAGGTCGCAACCCAGGAAGATATAATACGCCAATTGATCGAACTTACTTAGCAACTCGCTGCACTCCGATAGGCTTAGGAACAGCAGAATCGTACTATCCATCGGTAGGCCCAGCAGCTCGAACAATACCAAGCTATAGCCGCTACACCCCTAGCGCCTATTATTCAAAACACTAGTAATAGCTATAAGATAGATAAACCTGCTATATATAACGGTAACCAGAAGATACTTTAAGGGTTCCTTACCTATTATAAGGCGTACTTCCTATATAACGTAGTATAATTTACCACTAAACCCGATAAAGTTATCCTAGCCGGAATATAACTCGAAAAGGATATACTTATCTGGTACGAACCCTTACTTTATGACTATATTGAATATCTAGGCAACCTCGATCAACGTAAGACGACTACTAAGAATATATTCGATTTATTCGCAGGATTCGAACGTATCCTTAAGGAAATATTTAGCGATCCTAACGAAGAACGGACTATAGCGTAGCAACTTATAGAACTTAAGCAGAATAAGTCTGCTTTAGCCTATATAGTCCGCTTTAAGCAACTCTTAGTACGCCTCCCTTAGGAAGATAAGAACCTTATAGAATACTACTATAAAGGACTTAAGGACGAGGTTAAGGACGAAATCTCTAAGCAGGACTAGCCCGAAGACTTTATAATATTTAGCAATAACGCTATCCGTATCGATAACCGTCTCTATAAAAGACGTATAGAGAAAAGCAAAAAAGGAGGAAGCTATACTATATAGAGGAATTACGCTAATATAGGACGGCGGATTTAACAGATAACTAACCGTAGCTTCTAGCAACGAGGTACGGCAGTTAGCGGCACTATATACTTAGGCCCTATAGAGCTCGACGCAGCTTAACGTAAACCTATAAGTAAGGAATGCTTTAACTGTGGCAAGATAGGCCACTTCGTACGAGAGTGCCGATAACCCAAGAAACCCAGGGAATTCAAGAAAGTCCCCGAAGGACGATAAGCTAACATTATAATATACGAGATTACGGATTCCACTCCCAGCTAAAACCAGCTTCTAGAGCAAGCGTCGGACGACTCCGATTATAGACTCCTTAACTGGACCTTCTATTATAAGGATAATTATATAACGTACCTCTTGGCAAAGTAAGGCTTAGGATAGTTCCCCCGGAAACCTTGTAAGGAACGATAAATTGCAGTTACCTAGAGAATACCTCTCCTAACGGATATCTCGCAGATTAATATTACGGAAATTACGGAATAATGGGAAACGCTTAGCATCGGTTAGAGTACTAGCACCTAACCTATTAACGAAGAAACGAGCTTAGAACTAGAAAGCTCTATAAACGAAGATACCGATAAAGGAGACGTATTCTACCTTATCTATAGTATTATACTTAGAGAATTATTTAGGATAATAACCTGTTAAGACGAAACCCCCCTTATATAGGAAGACGCGCGAATTAATCACCTCTACGAAAAACACCACTAGATCGTATAGTTTGCCTGCATTATATATAATTGTAGATAATACTTTAAATATAAGGTAACTAACGAATAGTTCCCTACGCGCGAGATAGGGCATAGTATTATCGCCTACGATAACGATAACAGCGATTATTACAAAGTACTTAGAATAAGGGGAAACTACGCTAGCATTAGCCTTATATATAACACCCCCTACGAATATACTACGCGATAAGTAAAATAGTACTAATGCACGATACCCCAGTACGCACCCCATACGTAAGAAAAAGCGCTCGATTAGCATAGAATACGCGAATAGAAATAAAGGGAAAAGCTCGCGAAGCTTGTATACGTAGAACCTACGTACTATAGCTTCTATAAGCGCGCCGACTGCGTAGAATACCTAGCGGATAAAGCGCGTACCTACTACGACCTTAAGGATAGTTAGCCCGGAGTATAGATTCCGTATACCGAAGAAGAAAATTAAGCGCGCCTATAGCGATAGGCCGCAGTACGTATACGATACGGAATATAATAAGCTAAGAACCTAGTATAGATAGTAGCTCTTAGAGTATAGTAAGGATAGTAGAACCCAAAAGGTAAGGATCGCCTATAAGGGATAATAAGCGATTAGGACTTACGGTAAAGTCCCTCTACGCGATAAACAGCTCGACGTACGAACATTTGAAAATTATAGTACGAATCAACGATAAATACTATATAGTACTCCTAGATAGCGGAGCGTAAGGAAACTTTATATCCCTAAGCGTTATTAATAGAGAACGGATACCTTGGAAGAAGAAGATGGAACCCTATAAACTTAGCACTGTAGAAGGTATAGAAGTCGCTTACGGCTAAGGTATTATCGATATAGAATCTAATTAATTACCAGTTACGATCTACGGACGTATAATACTAATAAACTTCGATATTACGGATACCGTATAATACGAGCTAATCTTGGGTATACTATGGTTAAGAAAGGAAAATCCTCGAATCGATTGGACTAATGGCTATGTTTTATAGGATAAAGCGGATACCTAAGAGGCGGTTGTAATTAAAGGCGCGGGATCGGATTTAGTTATTAAGCGATACCTGGATAATAGGGGCTTAAACGAATTTATATATACCTCTAAATCGAGAAGAGCTAAGACGATAGCTACCCTAGGATACGATAAACCTCGATAGCTTATAGAGAAGGATCTAGTAATAGTTAGTACCTAGTAGAAGAAGGGATATAGTAGATTAGGATACGATATGATAGGATTCTATAGATAGCAGGATATGTTATCGCGATAAGTTTAAGAAGGAACTAAGTACGTATAACGATATCTCCTTGTGATGGCAACTATATAAGATGAAGATATGTTTAGAGACCTCTCCGGTATACCAGAAGAGTATCGGAAGTTTATAAAACTATTTTAAGGAAAATTCGATAACGGCCTACTAGAGTACGGCCTATACGATTATGAGATCCTACTTAAAGAAGGAGAATAACTAAAGTTCTTTCCTATCTACGGATTAGATAAGGATAAACTTAAGGCACTTAGAGAATATATCGACGAAAATCTTAAGAAAGGCTATATTAGACCCTCCTATTTACCAGTAGGATACCTAATCCTATTTATATTAAAGAAAAACGGTAAACTACGATTATACGTTAACTATCGGTAACTTAACGATATTATAATTAAGAATCGGTACCCCTTACCTCTCTTTAAAGAACTTAGAGATAGACTTAGAGGAGCCTAATAGTTTACGGCCCTCGACCTTAAAGAAGGATACGTATATATTCGTATTAAACCTGGAGAAGAATAGAAAACAGCGTTCAGAACACGCTACGGATATTTCGAATACCTTATTATGCCATTCGGACTTACTAACGCCCCTGTATTATTCCAGGAAATAATAAACTTTATCTTACGCGAATACCTCGATTATTTTATAATCGCTTACCTAGACGATATCCTTATTTACTTAAAGATATTCGAGGAATACTAGAAGTACGTTATAATAATCCTATAAGTCCTCCAAGATAATAAGATTTTAGTAAAACCTACTAAATATAACTGGAATACCTAAGAAGTTAACTACCTCGGATATACTATTATACTAGGGTATATATAAATGCAGAAAGATAAAGTATAGGCAGTTAGGGACTAGCCTATACCTTAGAACGTTAAGGACGTTAGAGCCTTCTTAGGCTATGCTAACTTCTACCGATAATTTATTAAGAACTATAGTAGCATTATAGCACTACTTATAGAACTTACGAAAAAGGATACTATCTTTAACTGGAACGAATAGGTATAGAAAGCCTTTAGTATAATTAAGGACGTAGTTACGTTAGAACTAATCCTAGTCGAAGCAGACTAAGGCAAAGTTTTCGAGATCGAGATAGACGTATTAGATTATATACTCGGTGGATAACTCGGATAACGAGACGATAAGGGACGACTATAGATAGTTAGCAATTTCAGTAAGAAATTAAACGGACTAGAACTTAACTACGGAACGCCTGATTAGGAACTTATGGTAATAGTGGAAGCCTTTAGGGAATAGCGATACTACCTTATCGGCGCAAAACAACAAATTCTTATATATACGGATTATAAGAATCTTTAGGTATTCACCTTAATAAAGCAGCTTAATAAACGATAAGTCAGATAGTACGAATTTCTATCCGAATTCGACTTTAAGATTATCTACCGTAAAGGTAAAGAAAACGAACGAGCAGACGCTCTTAGTAGACGGTTAGACTATAAGGATAGTAATAGCAAAAACCAGGATATTATAGTAATCTTTAGGGAAGATTCGGAAGGCAACCTTACTATGCTATCTATTACTAAAGAACTTAACGTAATACTACGTATCGAAGGAGAAATACTTAACCTCGATAATATAATAATATCGGAACAAAACGACTATATTAGAAGTATCTATAGCGTACTAGTATATGGATACTAAGGAATTAGAGCAACCTATAAAAGGATCTAACGTTATTGGAATCCACTAAGCCTTAAGAAACGAGTCATAGATATCGTTAACAACTGCGATATATATAAACGAAATAAGATAGAACGATATAAACCTTACGGACTATTATAACCCCTACCAGTACCTACGACTATTTAGTTATCTATTAGTCTAGACTTTATCACTAAGCTACCCCTCTTACGAGAACCCTTAACTTAGGTGCAGTACGATAGTATCTTAGTAGTGGTTTGCAGACTGAGCAAGTACGTATACTTCCTACTATATAAAGAAAGTAGTACCGCAGAAGAACTCGTATATATATTCCTCCGTATTATTATCGCTAACTACGGAATACCTTAGGAAATTATATTAGATAGAGATAGGAAATTTGTATTAAAATTCTGGATCTTACTTACTAAATACCTCGGAACGATATAACGTATATCTACGGTATTCTATCCTTAGATAGACGGATAGATAAAACGTACTAACCAGATTATAGAATAGTATCTACGATACTACGTTAACTACGAACAAAATAATTGGGTCGAACTCTTACCTACGGCATAATTCGCCTATAATAGTGCAGATATAACGAGTATAGGAAAATCACTATTCTTCCTACTCTATAGGTATAACCTTACGGTATACTACGAAATACTACTAGGTGGAAACGTAGAAACGGCAGACTAATACGCCAGAAGAATCAAGCAATTATACGAAGATGCTCGACGTATGCTTTAGGACGTTAAAGAACGAATAACGAAATACGCTAATTAGAAAAGGATTAAGGGATTAATCCTATAGAAGGGAGATAAAGTCTACCTTAACCGTAAAAACATTAAAACCACTAGACCTAGCGATAAACTCGACTATAAAAAACTCGGACTTTACAAAATTGTATAATAGATTTTACTAGTTAACTATAAATTGGAAATCCCATATATACGTCTATACCCAGTCTTCTATATTTTACTTCTGGAACTAGCACTAGCAGACGCAGAACTTTCGTACGATATAGATATTATCGAACCAGAATAAGTATAATACGAAGTTAAATAGATCCTCGACTTACGTAAACGCGGACGCGGAAAATAATACCTTATTAAATGGAAAAACTACGATAATTCGGAAAACACTTAGGAACCACCAAAGAACGTATACCCAGATCTTATTAAAGAATACGAAAACAAAAAGTTATTATAGCCTTAGATAGAGAAGGCACTATAGGGAATCGAACCCCGGACCTCCTAGTAAGAAACTAGGAGCTCTAACTACTAAACTATAAGACCACTCGTATCTTTAACTATAATAACTACCTATAGGAACAACCAGACCCCTTATCAAGAGCCGCCTATACTCGGACTCCCTAAGTCGAATCCGGACTAATTAATTATAGCGTTAGGCGCCGCTAACGCATTCTAGTCCGTACCTTTAAACGAAGGATCCTATATAGATAAAACGGCCTCCTTAGCAGCTACGGTTTAAACGGCCTCGGCAACTCGCTTACGCTCCTCCTCTTCTAAACCAGCGTTTACTAACTTTACACCCTTCTCCTAAAGAAACCGTCGTTGTTTCTTCAGACGAGATAACCTAGCTAAAGTTTCCATTAGACGGGCTTATACGTCGGCAAGTTCCCTCTAACGCTTAAGCAGACGCTCCTCTTCCTCTAACTTACGACTATCTAAACGCATTAACTCGTCGTTGATCTTAGATACTAAGGAAGGAATTAATACTAGTATAGCAAGAACTACTAAGAAAAACCATTTATATAAGGATACTAGTACTCGAGACGTATTATAAGAACGATTTCGTTTAGTACATTACGTATAACTTTTCACACTATCAACTATTTTATATACCAACCCCTCCTCTAGGCATAACGAGCAAGGTATAACTTCGTAACCTTGGGTTTCGATATATATAAAACGATTTAAAGTAGCAATACGCTTCTTGGATAAAGACGAGGACGGATTCGTAGTACGCGATTTTATAATCCTAGAAGATATAACGAATTAGGAAGGTATAATCCGAAGTAAGAATATTAGGCAGGACTACTTACGGAAATACTATAGGTCTTTAGGGATAAAGACCGATAGAAGGGAGATAATATTATAACCTATAAATATGCAGGTTATAGGAACAGGCCAGCGCAACTATATGCCAGCAAATCGGAACCTTAACGGACCGATAGGGATCTCTTATATAAGGAATACGGATGATATAATCAGGGTTAGGGTAGAGCCTATGAGAGATCACTATTGCCTATCGGACAGTTAGTGGGCAACTATGGGCATTAATGGGCTTAGATAGACTGCGTATTAATGAATAGAATAACGGAAGGATATAAGGACGATGGATTTCCTAGCTATTAGATAGTTTTCCTTATAGTCTTTAGTTGTGAATCTAAGTATTATTTTATATGATAGGGTAATCCCTCTTGATTACTTGTGATACTTGATATTGCTCGACAACGTACGAAGACTTAAAGGTAATACTTCCCTACCTGCTAATATATAACTTATAGGTACTTCCAGAATCCGGGATTCAGGCAAGGATCATTACAATATCGTAGTTATTAATAATATCTATAATTTATTTCTTAAGGTTTAATAGATTCTAATAGCGTTAGATCCTTTTATAGGTTGCTCTAATTCCTTAATATCTATATACCGGTATACTATAGATATTTCTAATATAATCGTTTTATTCTAATATTATTATACTATCGAGGTTAGGTATTTCTCCTTCGATATATAGTATTACGTTAAGTTCCTTAGTAATAGATAGTATAATAAGGTTACCTTCCGAATCTTCCTTAAAGATTATTATAATATCTTAATCTTTACTATTATTATCCTTATAATCTAATCGTTTACTAAGAGTATCTACTTATTTATTTTCTTTACCTTTATAGTAGATAATCTTAAAGTCGAATTCTAATAGAAATTCGTACTATCTAACTTATTATTTATTAAGCTATTTTATTAAGGTAAATACCTAGAGATTCTTATAATCCGTATATATAAGAATTTATTACTTTGCGCCGATAAGATAGTATCGCTATTCCTTAAAGGCTTCTATTATTACTATAAGTTCCTAATCGGGCGTTCTATAGTTAAGTTCTAATCCGTTTAGTTTTTTATTAAAATTACTAACTATCCGTAATCGTCCTTTATCGTCTTATTATCCGAGTTATCTACCGAGTATATAATCTAATATATTTATCTCGATCTCGAAAACTTTATCTTAGTTTACTTCGACTAGGATTAGTTCTAATATATTTATATCCTTAATTATATTAAAGGCTTTCTATACCTATTTATTCTAGTTAAAGGTAATATCCTTTTTCGTAAGTTCCGTAAATAATACTATAATATTATTATAGTTCTTAATAAATTATCGGTAGAAGTTAATATAGCCTAAGAAGGCTTTAATATCCTTAACGTTCTAAGGTATAAGCTAATCCCTAATTACCTATACTTTATCTTTCTATATTCGTATATATCCTAGTATAATAATATATCCGAGGTAGTTAATTTCTTAAGTATTCTAATTATATTTAATAGGTTTTACTAAAATCTTATTATCTTAGAGGATTTATAGGATCGTTATAATATACTTCTAATATTCTTCGAATATCTTTAAGTAAATAAAGATATTATTTAGGTAAGCGATTATAAAATAATCGAGGTATTTATATAAGATAAAGTTTATTATTTCCTAGAATAATATAGCGGCGTTAGTAAGTCCGAATAGTATAATAAGATATTCGAAATATCCGTAGCGTATTCTAAACGCTATTTTCTATTCTTCTCCGGGTTTAATACGAATATATATATATCCTTCTTTAAGGTTAAGGGCTATAAACTATTAAGCTCCTCTAAATTTATCTCTAAGTTCTTTAAAGAGAGGTAAGGGGTATTAGTTCTTAATTATAATATTATAAAGTTATCGATAGTTAATATATAATCGTAGTTTACCGTTTTTCTTTAGTATAAATAGGATTAAATATCCTATTAATAAATATAAAGGTCTAATATAGCCTTTCTTAAGGTTTTCGTTAATATATTCTCTAAATACTTTAAGTTTATCCTTATCTAATCCGTAGATAGGAAAGAACTTTAATTATTCTCCTTTTTTAAATAGGATCTTATAATTATAGGGGTTATATTCTAATAGGCTATTATCGAATTTTCCTTAAAATAGTTTTATAAACTTCCGATATTCTTTTAGTATACCGGAGAGGTTTTTAAATATATCTTTATCTTATATAATTACTATTATAAGGAGATATCGTTATATATACTTAGTTCCTTCTTAAACTTATCGTAATAATATATCCTACTATCTATAGAATCCTATTATATTATATCCTAATCTATTATATCCCTTTTTCTATTAGGTATTAATTATTATTAGATCCTTCTTTATAAGCTATCGAGGTTTATCGTATCCTAAGGTAGCTATCGTCTTAGCTTTTCTCGATTTAAAGGTATATATAAATTCGTTTAAGCCCCTACTATCTAGGTATCGCTTAGTAATTAAATCCGATCCTACGCTTTTAATTATAACCGCTTTTTAGGTATCCGTTTTATCCTATAAAATATAGCTATTAGTTTAATCGATTCGAGGATTTTCCTTTCTTAATTATAATATACCTAAAATTAGCTTATATTATACGGTATCCGTAATATCGAAGTTTATTAATATTATATATCCGTAGATTATAACTAATAATTAATTAGATTCTATATCGATAATACCTTAGCTATAAGCGACTTTTATACCTTCTATAGTATTAAATTTATAGGGTTTTATCTTCTTTTTCTAAGGTATCCGTTCTCTATTAATAACGCTTAGGGATATAAAGTTTCCTTATACTCCGCTATCTAGGAGTATTATATAGTATTTATCGTTAATTTATACTACGATTTTTAAATATTCGTATATTAAGCTATCTATCGTATAGAGGGACTTTATTATAAATCCTAACCGCTTATTATCCCTTATAAGCGATCCTTACCTTTTAGGTTTTACTATTCTTATTATACTCTAAGGGCTATTATTTATACTAGGTTCTTAGCTTATTATATTCCGTATCGTATATATACTACGGCCTATCGCTATAAGCGCGCTTAATTTTCTTCTTCGGTATACGGAATCTATACTCCGGGCTAATTATCCTTAAGGTTATAGTAGATATATGCTTTATCCGCTAGGTATTCTATATAGTTAGCGTGCTTATAGAAGCTATAGTATATAGGTTCTATATATACGGGCTTTATAAGCTTTTCCCTTTATTTCTATTTATATATTCTATACTAATCGAGCGCTTTTTCTTATATATAAGGTATATACTAGGGTATTATATATTAGTATTATCTTACTTATCGTATAATATATCTATAGGGGGTATTATATATAAGGCTAATACTAGCGTAGTTTCCCCTTATTCTAAATACTTTATAATAATCGCTATTATTATCGTTATAAGCGATAATACTATACCCTACCTTATATATAGGGAACTATTCGTTAATTACTTTATATTTAAAGTATTATCTATAATTATATATAATATAGGCAAACTATATAATCTAATAATACTTTTCGTAGAGATAATTAATTCGCGCGTCTTCCTATATAAGGGGGGTTTTATCTTAATAAATTATTATCCTAAATAATTCTCTAAGTATAATACTATAGATAAGGTAGTATATATCTCCTTTATCGGTATCTTCGTTTATAAAGCTTTCTGATTCTAAGCTTATTTCTTCGTTAATAGTTTAGGTACTAATACTCTAACTAATATTAAGCGTTTCCTATTATTCCGTAATTTCCGTAATATTATTTTATAAAATATCCGTTAGGAGAGATATTCTCTAGGTAACTATAATTTATCGTTCCTTATAAGGTTTCTAAAGGAACTATCCTAAGCCTTACTTTACCGAAAGGTACGTTATATAATTATCCTTATAATAAAAGGTCTAGTTAAGGAGTTTATAATCGGAATCGTTTAATACTTACTCTAAAAGCTAGTTATAGCTAGGAGTAGAGTTTATAATCTTATATATTATAATATTACCTTATCGTCCTTCGGGGATTTTCTTAAATTCTCTAGGTCTCTTAGGTTATCGGTATTCTTATATAAAGTAGCTTATCTTACTATAATTAAAGTATTCCTTACTTATAGGTTTCCTTTAAGCTATATCGAGCTTTATAAGGCTTAAATATATTATACTGCTAATTACTATACCTTATTACTAGAAGCTACGGTTAGTTATTTATTAAATCCGCCGTCCTATATTAATATAATTCCTCTATATAGTATAGCTTCCTCCTTTCTTACTTTTCTCTATATATTTTTCGTAGAGATAGTTATCGATATAGATAGCGTTATTACTAAATATTATAAAGTCTTTAGGCTAGTCCTACTTAGAGATTTCGTCCTTAACCTTATCCTTAAGTCCTTTATAATAATATTCTATAAGGTTCTTATCTTCCTAAAGGAGGTATACTAAGAGTTATTTAAAGCGGATTATATAGGCTAAGGCAGATTTATTCTATTTAAGTTCTATAAGTTATTATACTATAATTTATTCTTTATTAGGATCGCTAAATATTTCCTTAAGGATATATTCGAATCCTATAAACGAATCGAATATATTCTTAATAATCGTTTTACGTTAATCGAGGTTACTTAGGTATTTAATATAATCGTAAAGTAAGGGTTTATACTAGATAAGTATATCCTTTTCGAATTATATACCGGCTAGGATAATTTTATCGGGTTTAATAGTAAATTAAGCTATATTATATAGGAAGTACGCTTTATAATAGGTAAGGAACCCTTAAAGCGTTTTTTAGTTATTATTATATATAATAGGTTTATCTATCTTATAGCTATTACCGGTATTTTAAATAATAAGCGCTAGGGGCGTAATAGCCGTAGCTTAATATTATTCGAGCTATTAGGCCTACTTATAGATAATACGATTTTACTACTCCTAATTCTACTAGAGTATAGAGAGTTATTAAGTAAGTTCGATTAATTAGTATATTATATCTTCCTAAGTTATAACCTAGCGATATCCTTCTCCTAAGGTAGACGGGGTAAGAGTTTAAGGAGCTATTATTATATTTAATATTACCTAAGAGGTATATATAAACCGTCCTAAATAAGAGTTATAAAAATATAATAATCCTTACCTAAGTCCCGGATTCTAGAAGTACTTATAAGTTATATATTAATAGGTAGGGAAGTATTACCTTTAAATCTTCGTATATTATCGAGTAATATTAAGTATTATAAGTAATTAAGAGGGATTACCTTATTATATAAGATAATACTTAGATTTATAACTAAAGATTATAAGGAAAACTATCTAATAGCTAGGAAATCTATTATCCTTATATCCTTCCGTTATTCTATTTATTAATATATAGCCTATCTAAGCTTATTAATACCTATAGTTGCCTATTAACTATCCGATAGGTAATAGTAATCTCTTATAGGCTCTACCCTAACCCTAATTATATTATCCGTATTCCTTATATAAGAGATCCCTATCGGTCCGTTAAGGTTCCGATTTGCTAGTATATAATTGCGCTAGCCTATTCCTATAACCTATATATTCATAGGTTATAATATTAGCGTATTTCGTTATTTATTCTTTAATATCCTAAAGTATACGTTGAATATCTTCGTAGGATTATTTAATCCTTTTAGTATATTAGTCTGCCGTTTCTACGTTTCTACTTAATAGTATTTCGTAATATATTATAGGGTTATATCCGTAGAGTAAGAAGAATAGTAAGTTTCCTATACTTATCGTATCTACGCTATTATAAGGGAATTATACCGTAGGTAAGAGTTCGACCTAATTATCTTATTCGTAGTTAATATAATATTATAGATATTATTCTATAATCCAGTATTATAACCCACGGTTATATAGGTTATAGGAACAGGCTAGCGCAATTATATACTAGCAAATCGGAACCTTAACGGACCGATAGGGATCTCTTATATAACTAGGTTATATAGGATAATATAGTTAGGGTTAGGGTTATACGAACTAATTAGGAATAGATTATTAAGATTATTAGATAATCTAGTAGAGCCGGATTATTAGGATTATAAGATAATCTAAATAATCTAAGGTTAAATAGGGAATTTAATATAGAATAACGGAAGGATATAAGGACGATAGATTTCCTAGCTATTAGATAATTTTCCTTATATTCTTTAGTTATAAATCTAAGTATTATTTTATATAATAGGGTAATCCCTCTTAATTACTTATAATACTTAATATTACTCGATAATATACGAAGATTTAAAGGTAAGACTTTCCTACCTACTAATATATAACTTATAGGTACTTCTAGAATCCGGGATTTAGGTAAGGATTATTATATTTTTATAACTCTTATTTAGGATAATTTATATATACCTCTTAGGTAATATTAAGTATAATAATAGCTCCTTAAACTCTTACCCTATTTACCTTAGGAGAAGGATATTATTAGGTTATAATTTAGGAAGATATAATATATTAATTAATCGAACTTACCTAATAATTTATTATACCTTAGTAGAATTAGGAATAATAGAATCGTACTATCCGTAGGTAGGCCTAATAGCTCGAATAATACTAGGCTATAGCTACTACGCCCTTAATATCTATTATTTAAAATACCGGTAATAATTATAAGATAGATAAACCTATTATATATAACGGTAATTAAAAGATACTTTAAGGGTTCCTTACCTATTATAAAGCGTACTTCCTATATAATATAGCTTAATTTACTACTAAACCCGATAAAAATATCCTAGCCGGTATATAACTCGAAAAGGATATACTTATCTAGTATAAACCCTTATTTTATAATTATATTAAATACTTAGGTAACCTCGATTAACGTAAAATAATTATTAAGAATATATTCGATTTATTCGTAGGATTCGAATATATCCTTAAGGAAATATTTAGTAATCCTAACGAAGAATAGACTATAATATAATAACTTATAGAACTTAAGTAGAATAAATCCGCTTTAACCTATATAATCCGCTTTAAGTAACTCTTAATACGCTTCCCTTAGGAAGATAAGAACCTTATAGAATATTATTATAAAGGTCTTAAGGATAAGGTTAAGGACGAAATCTTTAAGTAGGATTAGCTTAAAGACTTTATAATATTTAGTAATAATATTATCCGTATCGATAACCGTTTTTATAAAAGATATATAGAGAAAAGTAAGAAAGGAGGAAGCTATACTATATAGAGGAATTATACTAATATAGGACGGCGGGTTTAATAGATAATTAACTATAGCTTCTAGTAATAAGGTATAGTAGTTAGCGGTATTATATATATAGGACCTATAGAGCTCGATATAGCTTAGCGTAAACCTATAAGTAAAGAATACTTTAACTATAATAAGATAGGCTATTTTATACGAGAATACCGATAACCTAAGAAACCTAGAGAATTTAAGAAAGTCCCCGAAGGACGATAAGCTAATATTATAATACGTAAGACTACGGACTCCCCTCCTAGCTAGAACTAGCTTCTAGAGTAAGTATTAGATAACTCCGATTATAAACTCCTTAACTAGACCTTCTATTATAAGGATAATTATATAATATACCTCTCGGTAAAGTAAGGCTTAGGATAGTTCCCTTAGAAACCTTATAAGGAACGATAAATTATAGTTACCTAAAGGATACCCCTCCTAACGGATATTTTATAGAGTAATATTACGGAAATTACGGAATAATAGGAAATACTTAATATCGGTTAGAGTATTAGTACCTAAACTATTAATAAAGAAACGAGCTTAGAATTAGAAAGCTCTATAAACGAAGATACTGATAAAGGAGATATATACTACCTTATCTACGGTATTATACTTAGAGAATTATTTAGGATAATAACCTATTAAGACGAAACCCCCCTAATATAGGAAGACGTACGAATTAATTACCTCTACGAAAAATACTACTAGATCGTATAGTTTACCTATATTATATATAATTATAGATAATACTTTAAATATAAGGTAATTAACGAATAGTTCCCTATACGCGAAATAGGGTATAATATTATCGCCTATAATAACGATAATAGCGACTATTATAAAGTATTTAGAATAAAGGGAAACTATATTAGTATTAGCCTTATATATAATACCCCCTACGAATATACTATACGATAAGTAAAATAATATTAATATACGATACCCTAATACGCACCTTATACGTAAGAAAAAGCGCTCGATTAGTATAGAATATGCGAATAGAAATAAAGGGAAAAGCTCGTAAAGCCTATATACGTAGAACCTACGTACTATAGCTTCTATAAGCGCGCCGACTATATAGAATACCTAGTAGATAAAGCGTATACCTACTATAACCTTAAGGATAGTTAGCCCGGAGTATAGACTCCGTATACCGAAGAAGAAAATTAAGCGCGCTTATAGCGATAAGCCGTAGTATATATATAATACGGAATATAATAAGCTAAGAACCTAATAGATAGTAGCTCTTAGAGTATAATAAGAATAGTAGAACCTAAAAGGTAAGGATCGCTTATAAGGGATAATAAGCGATTAGGATTTACGGTAAAGTCCCTTTATACGATAGATAGCTTAATATACGAATATTTAAAAATCGTAGTACGAATTAACGATAAATATTATATAGTACTCCTAGATAGCGGAGCGTAAGGAAACTTTATATCCCTAAGTATTATTAATAGAGAACGGATACCTTAGAAGAAGAAGATAAAACCCTATAAATTTAGTACCGTAGAAGGTATAGAAATCGCTTATAGCTAAGGTATTATCGATATAGAATCTGATTAATTACTAGTTATAATCTATAAACGTACGATACTAATAAACTTCGATATTACGGATACCGTATAATACGAGCTAATCTTAGGTATATTATAGTTAAGAAAGGAAAATCCTCGAATCGATTAGACTAATAGCTATATTTTATAGGATAAAGCGGATACCTAAGAAGCGGTTATAATTAAAGGCGTAGGATCGGATTTAGTTACTAAGCGATACCTAGATAATAGGGGCTTAAACGAATTTATATATACCTCTAAATCGAGAAGAGCTAAAGCGATAACTACCCTAAGATACGATAAACCTTAATAGCTTATAAAGAAGGACCTAGCGATAGTTAATACCTAATAGAATAAAGGATATAATAGATTAGGATATAATATAATAGGATTCTATAAATAGTAGGATATATTATTATAATAAGTTTAAGAAGGAATTAAGTATATATAACGATATCTCCTTATAATAGTAACTATATAAGACGAAGATATATTTAAAGACCTCTCCGGTATATTAGAAGAGTATCGGAAGTTTATAAAACTATTTTAAGGAAAATTCGATAATAACCTACTAGAGTACGGCCTATATAACTACGAAATCCTACTTAAGGAAGGAGAATAACTAAAGTTCTTTCCTATCTACGGATTAGATAAGGATAAACTTAAAGTATTTAGAGAATATATCGACGAAAATCTTAAGAAAGGCTATATTAAACCCTCCTATTTACTAATAGGATACCTAATCCTATTTATACTAAAGAAAAACGGCAAATTATAACTATATATTAATTATCGGTAATTTAATAATATTATAATTATGAATCGGTACCCCTTACCTCTCTTTAAAGAACTTAGAGATAGATTTAGAGGAGCTTAATAGTTTATAGCCCTTAACCTTAAAGAAGGATATATATATATTTATATTAAACCCGGAGAAGAATAGAAAATAGCGTTTAGAATATGCTACGGATATTTCGAATATCTTATTATACTATTCGGATTTACTAACGCCCCTATATTATTCTAGGAAATAATAAACTTTATCTTATACGAATACCTCGACTATTTTATAATCGCTTACCTAGACGATATCCTTATTTACTTAAAGATATTCGAGGAATACTAAAAGTATATTATAATAATCCTATAAATCCTCTAAGATAATAAGATTTTAGTAAAACCTACTAAATATAATTAGAATACTTAAGAAGTTAACTACCTTAGATATACTATTATACTAGGGTATATACGAATATAGAAAGATAAAGTATAGGCAATTAGGGACTAGCCTATACCTTAGAACGTTAAGGACGTTAGAGCCTTCTTAGGCTATACTAACTTCTACCGATAATTTATTAAGAACTATAATAATATTATAATATTACTTACGGAACTTACGAAAAAGGATATTACCTTTAACTAGAACGAATAGGTATAGAAAGCCTTTAGTATAATTAAGGACGCCGTTATATTAGAACTAATCCTAATCGAAGTAGATTAAGATAAAGTTTTCGAGATCGAGATAGATATATTAGATTATATACTCGGTAGATAACTCGGATAACGAGATAATAAAAGATAACTACGGATAGTTAGCAACTTTAGTAAGAAGTTAAACGGATTAGAACTTAACTACGGAACGCCCGATTAGGAATTTATAGTAATAGTAGAAGCCTTTAGGGAATAGCGATATTACCTTATCGGCGTAAAATAATAAATTCTTATATATACGGATTATAAAAATCTCTAGATATTTACCTCGATAAAGTAGCTTAATAAACGATAAGTTAGATAGTACGAATTTCTATTAGAATTCGACTTTAAGATTATCTACTATAAAGGTAAGGAAAACGAATAAGTAAACGCTCTTAATAAACGGTTAGATTATAAGGATAGTAATAGTAAAGACTAAGATATTATAGTAATCTTTAAGGAAGATTCGGAAGGTAACCTTATTATATTATCTATTACTAAGGAACTTAACGTAATACTATATATCGAAGGAGAAATACCTAACCTCGATAATATAATAATATTAGAATAAAACGATTATATTAGAAGTATCTATAGCGTATTAGTATATAGATATTAAGGAATTAAAGTAACCTATAAAAGGATCTAACGCTATTAAAACCTATTAAACCTTAAGAAATAAGTTATAGATATCGTTAATAACTACGATATATATAAACGGAATAAAATAGAACGATATAAACCTTACGGACTACTATAACCTCTACTAATACCTATAACTATTTAGTTATCTATTAGTCTAGACTTTATTACTAAGCTACCTCTCTTATAAGAACCCTTAACTTAGGTATAATACGATAATATCCTAGTAGTAGTTTATAGATTAAGTAAGTATATATACTTCCTACTATATAAAGAAAGTAATACCGTAGAAGAACTCGTATATATATTCCTCCGTATTATTATCGCTAACTACGGAATACCTTAGGAAATTATATTAGATAGAAATAGAAAATTTATATTAAAATTCTAGATCTCTCTTACTAAATACCTCGGAACGATATAATATATATCTACGGTATTTTATCCTTAAATAGACGGATAAATAGAATATATTAACTAGATTATAGAATAATATCTACGATACTATATTAACTATAAATAAGATAATTAGGTCGAACTCTTACCTACGGTATAATTCGCCTATAATAGTATAGATATAACGAGTATAGGAAAATCACTATTCTTCCTACTCTATAGGTATAACCCTACGGTATACTACGAAATATTACTAGGTAGAAACGCAGAAACGGCAGACTAATACGCTAGAAGAATTAAGTAATTATACGAAGATATTCGATATATACTTTAGGATATTAAAGAATAAATAACGAAATATGCTAATTAGAAAAGGATTAAGGGATTAATCCTATAGAAGGGAGATAAAGTCTACCTTAACTATAAAAATATTAAAACTATTAGACCTAGCGATAAACTCGATTATAAGAAACTTAGACCTTATAGAATTATACGATAAATTTCGCTAGTTAACTATAAACTCGAAATTCCGTATATACGGCTATACCTAGTCTTCTATATCTTACTCCTCGAACTAGTACCCGTAAACGTAGAACTTTTATACGATATAGATATTATCGAACCAGAATAAGCATAGTACGAAGTTAAATAAATCCTTAATTTACGCAAACGTAGATATAGAAAGCAATATCTCCTTAAATAGAAAGGATACGATAACTTAGAAAATACTTAGGAACCTCTAAAGAATATCTATAGAGATCTAATTAAAGAATACGAGAATTAGCGGAAATACTTAAGAACCTAGACGTAATAATCCGTATAGAAACGAAAAGCGCTATATAAGACTAACGGGTATCTAGGAATTAAACGTATAACCTTAACTATAGAAGTTAAAGCGTATAGCCGCTATACTACGGATATCCGCTATCTCCTATAAGCAATAAAGGAACCCCTACTAACCCTTATTAACTAAAAATTACGAACTAAAGGCCCTAGCGCCTTATAAATCCCTAATTAGAAAATCGGATAGAGATAACGGAGAAACCCTAGACTAATTAAAATCCTCTAACGCGGTAATTATAAAACCTTCGGGTAATAGGCCTTCGGGAATAGCCGATTCCGTAGGACGCCTCTTAGCCTTAGTAGCTACGCGCTCCTTCTTCGCCTCCTTACGCTCTATACGATCTAGATCCTCTAGATTCGATAAACCGCGACGAATAGTACGCGCTATCCGTTCCGGCTATATCTTCTTTTAACGATATATCCGATTAATTTTAGCATCTAGAGTATAACGCTCCTCCTCTAACTCCTCTATTTCGTCCTCTAATCTCTAATATTACGATAAAATAAATAAGAGATCTAAAGAGTTTATCGTCTTTAGAACGTCGTATCGCGAGCGCTTATTACGTATATATTTAGCGTAATAGGAAGAATCGCTAGGGGAAACTTAATAAGAAGTTTTACCTTTAGAATCGTAATAGGAATAAGGATATATCTCGAAAGCGTTCGAAAGAATAATTAAATATAAGGATAATTTCTATTTAGCAGAATTAGACCTTAGATTTATCGAATAAGGCTTTATAATACGTAAAGACGACGATATAACGAATTAGGAAAGTATAATCCGAAGTAAGAATATTAAGCAGAACTACTTACGGAAATAACTATAATCTTTAGGGATAAAGACCGATAGAAGGGAGATAATATTATAACCTACGGTTATATAGGTTATAGGAATAGGCTAACGTAATATAGTATTAGAAGTCGGAACTATAACGAACCGATAGGATCTCTTATATAAGGACCTACGGATAATATAATCAGGGTTAGGGTTCTAATAGTTATATAGTCGATAGAGTCGCTTATCGACCCAGTCGACCTATATACTACGAGTCGATAAAGTCGCCTATCGACTGGATCGACTTATACTATAATAGAAGGATATAAGGATAGGAGTTTATAGCTTAATATTAGATAGTTTCCTTATAGTCTTTAGTTGTAAATCTAAGTATTATTTTATATAATAGGGTAATCCCTCTTAATTATATATAATACTTAATATTACTCGATAACGTACGAAGACTTAAAGGTAATACTTCCCTATCCTGCTAATATATAACTTATAAGTACTTCCAGAATCAGGGATTTAGGCAAGGATCATTATATAATAGTAGAAGCCTTTAAGGATTAGTAATACTACCTTATTAACGTAAAATAATAAATTCTTATATATACGGATTATAAAAACCTTTAAGTATTTACCTTAATAAAGCAGCTTAATAAATAATAAGTTAGATAGTACGAATTTCTATTAGAATTCGACTTTAAAATTATCTACTATAAAGGTAAGGAAAACGAACGAATAAATGCTCTTAGTAGATAGTTAGATTATAAGGATAGTAATAGTAAAGACTAAGATATTATAGTAATCTTTAAGGAAGATTCGGAAGGTAACCTTATTATATTATCTATTACTAAGGAACTTAATATAAT
The DNA here is from genome assembly GCA_011317545.1 of Coniella vitis. NCBI lineage: Eukaryota > Fungi > Ascomycota > Sordariomycetes > Diaporthales > Schizoparmaceae > Coniella > Coniella vitis. Next base: position 49,138 of record WUJK01000018.1, read on the forward strand.
ACTATATATCGAAGGAGAAATACCTAACCTCGATAATATAATAATATCGGAATAAAACGATTATATTAGAAGTATTTATAGTATACTAGTATATAGATATTAAGGAATTAGAGTAACCTATAAAAGGATCTAATATTATTTAAACCTACTAAACCTTAAGAAACGAATTATAGATATCGTTAATAACTATAATATATATAAACGGAATAAGATAGAACGATATAAACCTTATAGATTATTATAACCCCTATTAATACCTATAACTATTTAGTTATCTATTAATCTAAACTTTATTACTAAACTACCCCTTTTACGAGAACTCTTAACTTAGGTATAGTACGATAGTATCTTAGTAATAGTTTATAAACTAAGCAAATATATATATTTCCTATTATATAAAGAAAGTAATATTATAAAAGAACTCGTATATATATTCCTCCGTATTATTATTACTAACTATAGAATACTTTAGGAAATTATATTAGATAGAGATAGAAAATTTATATTAAAATTCTAGATCTTATTTACTAAATACCTCGGAACGGTATAATATATATCTACGGTATTTTATCTATAAACGGACGGATAAATAGAATATACTAACTAGATTATAGAATAATATTTATAATACTATATTAACTATAAATAAGATAATTAGGTCGAACTTTTACTAACCGTAAAGTTCGCTTATAATAGTATAGATATAACGAGTATAGAAAAATTATTATTCTTCCTATTCTATAGATATAACCCTATAGTATATTACGAAATACTATTAGGTAGAAACGTAGAAATAGCAGACTAATATACTAAAAGAATTAAGCAATCGTATAAAGATACTCGATATATATTTTAGGATATTAAAGAATAGATAACGAAATACGCTAATTAGAAAAGGATTAAGGGATTAATCCTATAGAAGGGAGATAAAGTCTACCTTAATTATAAAAATATTAAAATTACTAGATCTAGTAATAAACTCGATTATAAAAAACTCGGACCTTATAAAATTATATAATAGATTTTACTAGTTAACTATAAATTAGAAATCCTATATATACGCTTATACCTAATCTTCTATATTTTACTCCTAGAATTAGCATTAATAGACGCAGAACTCTCGTATAATATAGATATTATCGAACTAGAATAAGTATAATACGAAGTTAAATAGATTCTTAACTTATATAAATACGGATACGGAAAATAATACTTTATTAAATAGAAAAATTACGATAATTCGGAAAATACTTAGGAACTATTAAAGAATATATATTAAGACCTTATTAAAGAATACGAAAAATAAAAGTTATTATAGCCTCGGATAGAGAAGGTATTATAAGGAATTAAACCCCGGACCTCCTAATAAGAAACTAGGAACTCTAACTATTAAGCTATAAGACTACTTATATCTTTAATTATAATAGCTATCTATAGGAATAACTAGACCCCTTATTAAGGATTATTAATAATAACTCTAAAGAAATTAAAATTATAAACTAGAAGCTCTAATACCCTATAAATTATTAATAAGAAAATTAGACGGAGATAACGGAGAAATCCTAAACTAATTAAAATCCTTTAACGCGGTAATTATAAAACCCTTAGGTAATAAGCCTTTAGGAATAATCGGCTCTACGGAATAATATTTAGCCTCGGCGGCTAAACGCTCCTTCTCTACCTCCTTATATTCTATACGATCTAGGTCTTCTAGATTCGATAAACTATAACGAATAGTATATATTATCCGCTCTCGCTATATCTTCTTCTACCTATATAAGCGTATTAATTTATCTTCTAGCTCCTCGATCTTATCCTCTAACTTTTAATATTACGAAGAGATATATAAAAGGTCGGCAGAATTAATTATCTCTAAAATATTATAACGAGGAAGCTTTAAATATATATACTCGGTATAACGAGAAGAATTACTAGGGGAAACTTAATAAGAAGTCTTACCCTTAGAATCGTAATAAGAGTAAGGACGTATCTCGAAGGCGTTCGAAAGAATAATTAAGTATAAGGATAACTTCTATTTAGTAGAATTAAACCTTAGATTTAACGAATAAGGTTTCGTTATACGAGAAGATAACGATATAACGAATTAGGAAAGTATAATCCGAAGTAAGAATATTAGGTAGGATTATTTACGGAAATATTATAAGTCTTTAGGGATAAAGACTAATAAAAGGGAGATAATATTATAACCTATAAATATATAGGTTATAGGAATAGGCTAGCGTAATTATATATTAGTAAATCGGAACTTTAATAAACCGATAGGGATCTTTTATATAAGGATATCTAGATACTTATAATAATATAATTAGGGTTAGGGTCCTAATAATTATACGATCGATAGAATCGATATCGATTATATCGACTAGTATACTATAGATCGATAGGATCGATATCGATTATATCGACTTACTAAGATAATAAAAGGATATAAGGATAAGAGTTTATAATTTAATATTAGATAGTTTCCTTATAGTCTTTAGTTATAAATCTAAGTATTATTTTATATAATAGGGTAATCCCTCTTAATTACTTATAATACTTAATATTACTCGATAACGTACGAAGACTTAAAGGTAATACTTCCCCGCCTGCTAATATATAACCTATAGGTACTTCCAGAATCAGGGATTCAGGCAAGGATTATTACACCTTAACTATACTTAGAATATAGTAATTAAGTATATATTAGCCTCTAGAGAGTTCCTTCCTCTATTAATTATCTTTTATAGTAAAAGCGTTTAGTAATAGTAGTTTCCTCGGGATAATCTTAGCCTTTTTAGAGATTAGCAATTTATAAGCTCCGAGAAGGGCTAGACTAACTATTTAATTACTCTTAAGTAGCTAAAATTAGTATTTATTCCTCTTATAAGCCCGCTAGACCCTTACTAATAGCGGGTTCTCGTTCTAGATAGCTATTTAAGCTATATAATAGCTGAATTTATATAGGAATATTTCTCGAATAAAATCTAGCTTATTTTCTTACCTATATACTCTTCTTATATTCTTTAGCTACTCGATATAGGTATCTTTTCGTATCTAAAGCGAAAATATCGGTATTAGCTTACTTACTATAATACCTTCTTTAGTAAAGATGCTTCTAGTAAAGAGTTCTTCCTCCGAGCTTATACTAATTCCAGGAATAATACTTTTACGAATACTAAAGGCCTTAAAGGGTAGTCTATAATAGAAATCTTCTCCAGGGACCTTACGAAAATCCTTAATAATCGTATAGTAAGAAGAAATAACAACTTAAACCCCGGCCTACCTAAGAATAGCAATATTTCTTATATACTAATTAAAGATATTAATAAGAAACTCTTAGATATCCTCTTCCAGATACCTAGAAGCTCCAAGGATATAAATACCTTTAAAAAGGATTTAAAGGCGGCTAATAATAGCTATAATTATATAACTATTCGCTTATTATTTCGGAAGGTTAGTAAAAGTTTAGACCTTATTAATACTCGTATAGCAGTTCTATAAGAGAGAGCTGAAAAAGCTAAGGCAAGCCTAATTTAGCACTTAAAACTAAAGCGAAAGAGGGTTAAACCGGATCCGATTAGTAATTTTATAAAGCTAGCAGAGATCTAATAAGTAAGGGAGTTAATTCGGGAGGTTAAAGTAGAAGCGAATAGAAACACTAGTGCTAAAGATAATAAAGTCGCTTTACTAACTAAATCAGTTTTATCCTATATTATTATAGAGTAAAAGGGCAATATATAGATAGGTTTAGATCGATTATACGATTAAAACTGGTTGAGTAAATTGATATTTAAGTTGGTTCGTATTATAGTTGCAACCCACGGAATATATGGTTCGTGAGGGGGGTGGAGCGTGAGTAGGTATGCCGACTTACAAGACCGTTTATAAAGCCCTGCCACTCCTCGCTGGTGTCTGCAACGGGGCAATGATCCTGAGTGACGGAGTGGCCAATTACAAGGCTTCAAAGCCATATTGCCTGGAGCACTACTGGGTAAGTAAATCGTTTGATCTGACCGCTATCACTTGGGAGCATACGGTATAACTCGAACTTATTAGCCGTCTTTGTCGCCAATCTGTATAAATTTCTCGATATACGCCCAGGGGCCGGCTTAATGTCACCGAGTAAATCTGCTTAACCCGGGACCTTAATCTGGATCTGCCCTTCTCCAAACTGCTTGGTTGTGCTACTGTAGAAGACATGGCGAGGACACGGTCTTAATACCGGATCCAGGTCTGATGTCGAATGTCAAAAACGTGTACAAGATGTAAACACAAACCTTTTAAATCAAAATAGATGTTGATGCATCTCGTATAAAGACGATTGGTCAAGGCACAAGTGGAGACGCGAGCCTGGAGGGAAGTAGTACTGGAATGACGGATGAGCTCGGATTGCCTACCGTTGCAATAGCTATCTTATTCGTGGACTGTATGAACGCGGCGGAGGATAGCAAAACTTCAAATCAGGAAACAATAGAACGTTTTTCAGAATTTCAGACGTTTTAACGCAGTGGTTGCAATTGCGGGTATTTGTATGAATATACACGATTTATTCCTATGCCTTTTGCTATCCTGCCTATATTCGCTTTCTTCTATTTTCGCGCGTGCTCCTTGACTATCTAGCTAGATACCCGCGGCTTCCTTGGCCCAGATATAAATGTGACAGAAGAGGCTTTAGTGAAATCCCTCTGCTTCTAGCGAAGTAAGCAAGCATGAGCCTATTCCTCAATTCTCTGGCAATTAGCCAATGACGAATAACTCTTGGCACCACAGTCGAGTAGAGGTGCGCCAGAGTGGAGAGTACAAGCATGAAAACAGCAGATATTTCTCGTCATCTGTAGGCGAAGCTGATATGATTGACAATGTTGGATGAATTGAAAGCCCGACGTCGCCATATCTCCACGCTTGATATAAAACCCAAGGGTTTCAAAGACATCACTTCTTCTCACTGTGCGGCCTGGGCAGCGAGCAAGCCTCGAGCCAAATCACCCAGAACTCCCTCTTTTGACGCCTCCTCTTGAGAATTCAGGCCCCACGCTGTGGACGAAGCGTCAAGTACAGTCGCTCTTCTCATATCACGAATGAACTTGCCCTCAAAATCACCTCCACATGCCCGATGCATAACGCATGTATTGTCCTATTTTGTTTTCGGCTTATTAGCGCGTTACGAGTCCGCTGGCGACATGGCAACTCACCCAGATAACAATGTCTCCATCGTTCTCCCAGTCAACCTTGAAAGTGTACTTGTCTTGTATGGCGTGCTTCATCAATGCCTCCAGTACCGGCTGGCTGTCCTCTTTGCTCCAACCATCAATATGGTGTGCGTGTGCGGCAATATACATGTTCGTCCTTTGGCTAGCCTCGTGCACTTGAACCAGCTGATGGCGCGCCATAGAATTGTTCTCAGGCGCCATATACTGCAAAAACTCGCAGTCAGGGGCGGCTAGCTTTCTGCTATGCCAGATGGAGTGCCAGACGACATAGTCTTTAATCCTATCCTTTGTCTCATCGTCCATTTCTTCATAGGCGGTTCTCGTATCAGCAAAGGCCGTTCCACCGCCAGTTCCCTTGGGTGGCAACTGGTGAGCACGTAAAATGCAATAACCGGCTCTACGAGGATTGTAAGAACAATCAACGTGGAACAGGTTATTACCTTGACCGAGCTGGAAATGTAAGCTGTCCTTTTGGACAATCGAACCATCTGCCTGAATATTCGATACGTCGGTCAATTCGTAGTAAGGGTGCAATCGGTATTGCTGGCCAGGGGCAACAACAACAGTAGAGCTGTCCAGCTCTCCCAGCTGACGTGCAAAGGCGACATGCCTTTCATCGTCAAGTTGAGCGCCGCGGAAGACCAGGACACCGTACTTCGCCATACCCTCCCGGATTTTGGCGACAAGATCATCGGGTAGCGGCTTTGAAAAATCCACCCCGTGACACTCAGCCCCGAAAGTGGGGTGCAGAGGCTTGAAAGTCACTGCGGAGCCGTTTGTGATGGCCATTACTGTTGGTGGATGAAGAGGAATGCGTTGTCGATGGATGCTGAAAGTTGTTTGTCAGAGCCAGTCTTCAGGTTCAGACCCGATGTGCTCTTGGGCTTATATATTATTGCCTTGCAATAAGTGCCGCCTGTGCACGCCGTGAATATCAAGACACGTCGTGTACACCGCCATAAAGAAGGTTCAGGCTACTGTGTTAGCGAGAGCGCTGATGAAACGGCAGGCACTATTATTTGTTTATAGCAGCCGTTTGCGGCCCACGTTAGGGTTTAGCTAGACTTAATCTGCAGTACGTTTCCTCAGCTTAAAAGGTTTTGAGCCCATGGTTCGTTTTTCCCCGCTGTGAATCTGACAACCAAGGACAGCGTGTTCAAAAGAAATCTCACCACCGATACGGCAACGCACGCCGTTCTAAGGGGCTAAATACTTCTTTTCACCCTGAACCGATACTACTTTGGAGTGGAAATCACACAAAATATGGCCATTTACCCTGCTTCCAGGCTTGACGTATCGAACTAGCCGAAGCTCGATGCGTCGGGCGAGAACTACTACGAATAGCGTCATTTCTAGGAGCGTATACTTCGACTTCACGGCATCGACAACATCGTTGACGGTAGCTATGCCAAACCCGGAATTTAGATACAGCGGTAAGACGATGATAGCAGCGTGATGACGACAGTATTTTTGCTTATCTCCGGATTCATCCACCCCGATTTATACCCATCGTTGAACGGGTGGGTAATGGCGGAGGATGCCTGGGCAGTATTGGTCGATAGATTCGACCATGACACGAGCAACTTGCGATTTTACCTGATTCGCACACTACAAACCTTCGTCTCGATGACTAGATCACAGTCCAGCCGCATATGGACACCTTTCGACAGCTGTGAGCGAATCTTCAAAATCGTAGGCCGTAGCCCCTGCACTGTTATCTGTTTACAGAGGCCGTTTGCGGCCCAGGTTTAGTTTCAGCTAGACTTATAAGAGGCCATCTGTCTACGTTTCCTCAGTTCAACAACAGCATGCCCGGCGCCGCTGAGGTGCTCGAGGCCACCACGCCCGAAGCTTAGAACCCACCCAGGCAAGACACGATGTTTCTAGAACAGAAATAAGAAAACTGGAGAATGGGTGACCTAGATGTCACCTAGACTAGAGTTTACGAAAAACAATATAAGCGCCTTCAGTCCGGTTGGACTGCTCCAGCAGAAGCTCCAGTATGAAAATTAATTGTCGCAGCCCTCCACAGTGCGGCTACGGGCATGCTTCCAGGGAGGGCTTCAAAGCCACTGTATAAACCCTGCATCAGCGCAACGTCTAGAAAGAAAATGAGAAATCAAAACGCTGCGAATTAGGTTTTGGGCGCTCGGAGACCATTTTGGCCATACATTCGAGTATTCCCGGTAGGAAATCCTCGGAAGGCGCAGTTTGCACCAGCACCAAGACCTTCGGCGACGGGAGCGAAGAACCTGGCCGAGAAAGGAACTGCCACAACCAAAGAGGAAACACCGGAATTAGGCAACTGCAACAGCACAAAAAATGACCGAGTTGGATGGTACCGATTCATGGATTTATGAATTGGTTACCGTCCATTTCGATAGGTACATCTGATAGGTCTCCGGGCAATAATTCTTTTCTTGAAAAAAATCAAGTCTGCAGTAACACAGACCGAGTGACAGTGGAGCAAAGGCATTAGGGAAGCAAGAACAATTGGATTTTGCTTGGATTCAGATGTTCAGAATACGCACTCGCACCTTTGCTCGCTTTATTCACTCGACACTACGCTTTCTTACAACAACCCATTTTCCCAAAATCAGATCTAGATTATTGACCAAAGGAAGGAACGGGACAATGATAGAGCACTTCTAGGACTCATGCCTGATTGAGTGTGCTTGTGCTTGTATGGTGAATGTAAACTCAGGCTATACCTCAGCGCATAGTTCCAAAACACTTATGGTACTGTATGTTATCCTTAGTTTAGTGTATTGGAAAACACGGAGCCTTGCACAATCTCATTACATTCATTTCAGGGATTCTGAATGTGAGTACAGCCACCTCCGTGATATCTATCGAGAGGGTTCTCATTACAAAGTGAAGTTACACAGAAATGACCCTATAATAGAGGATATATTGATGGATTTCATGTCACAATTCTTCTCCGAACGCCAGTGATTTTGTAGTGTGTTCTGACCAAAACAGTATATACGCATTTATATCCAAGCACGGCAAACAGCATCGAATGAAAACAACATATCATTGCTCTGTGATAACTCCTTCGTGAGCTCTATTTACGAGAGCTTCAAGCCTTCCCGTTGGAAGAATGCTGAAGACTAACAGTGACTCTAAAGATAAAACATCCCTGAACTCCTTCCCATTACCGAAAAGCTCTATAAAATTCGAAAGAAAGTGCATCCAAAGTAAAGAGGATGGAACAAGAAAACAGATAAAACCAAGTGCCATGACTAGATGAACAGAAGCTGCCTGCCGTTGACCGCCATCAACTCTTTCATATTAGCAACATGATCATCGCCCTCATCTCCCGCCCGATCACCCTCCACAAGAAGCCTTGCGACGCGAGACATGTTGTCGTTGGCAGCTTTCTCGGCCAGCATCCAATACTCTCTTTCCTCCAACGTCTCGCGGCCGCTAAGTCTGCGTTCCAACAGTTTGTGGTAAAGTGCGGTGTAATTTTGCGCTTGGAGGCACCTTTGCAGCTCCTCATCACCTGCAAACAAGCCCGGTCTTTGGACCTCAGGCTGCGACAGGATCTGGATTTCTGGCGACGCGCTGGATTTGTGTGCGCGAATGCGAGCACGGATGAGGCTGACGAGCCGGGCCGCCTTGCCAGGGCCAATCTCACTTTGCCTTGCGATGATGAGGTCCTTCCTCGCGCGTAGGCTGTCTATGCTGGGGGCCTGCGATGGAGAAGCCCCCTGGAGGTCCTCGGTCAGGTGCCTCAACGCATACATCTTGGCACGGAATAAATGGTGGGCGTAGATGAGGATATTAGCGCCCGCATCGTACAGTGCCTTGTGCGACGCGCTCGAGTAGGCTGACGGGACGAGGACGATGGGCGTCGTCTTGTCCGTGGACCTAAACTCGTCCAGAAATGACAGAACTTCGGTAGGCTGGGCAATCTTGCTGTGGATCATAATGGCATCTGCGCCGCCCTCATCACGGTACACACGAGCGCGGAGCTGCGCGTCGGCGAGCGTCTCAGCGAGCGAGGCGGCCTCGGCGACGGCATCGTTCTTGATGACGATGCGGGCTGTGAGCGACTCGATGCGCGCGGCAACCATCATGTTGCGGCCTGCGGCAGCGGCCTTGAAGGCGCGCAGTTTCTCGGCGAATTCGTGCGGCTTGGCGAGGCAGCCTGGGCCGGCGGACTCTGCGAACGAGTTGACTTTTTTGCCTGGCTCTGTCACAGCCTTGTCCTCAACGATGATCATCGAGATGCCCAGCTGCTCCAGTACGGCGACCAGGGCGGGGATTTCATCGAGTGGGCCGCCGCTGTCGCAGTCGTAGACGCCGCAGATTGGGCGTGCGTCTTGTGGCGCGAGGACCCTTGTGTGATATGCCAGGAGAGTGGCCCGGGTGAGCGGAGAGAGCAGCTCTGTATCAGGCAGACCCAGCTCAGTCGTTTGTGTGAGGCTGCTGATCCAGAAGCCGTCGAAAGCCTCGCCATGCTGACCAACTGTGTTGCGGACGATTTCCCGCGAATGAAGGTCGTGCGACTCCAGCAGTCTTACACGGCCGTTGTTTCGTGCAAGGCAGTCCTTGAGAAGCAGAGACATGACGGCTGAGTGTGTAATAATTTCTGAAGAAGGAGACTGGTAGAGGGACAATGATTAAGGAATGCGGTTTGTCTCCAAGACTTCAAAGAGATATGTACCAGGAAAGGGGGAAGTGCCTTGTCGCGACATTCTTCTGAACTTTCTGGAAGATGCCCTCGAGATTCTCTCTTTTGTATCCGTCCACCTACGCCTATCATCACCTACGCGCTCCCACGCCAAGGCCCAAGAGGATCGCGGTTATCATGCAGGAGGGCAAGTAGACTTTGTTGCCAAAGTGAGGATGCTCGAATTACTCGTGCACGGTTACACTGGCCCCAAAAGTCTTGTTACAAAAGGTTATTCTTCCCTCTCATTTATCGTGTGCAGTATAGGACAGTGCTCAGCCCACAGTCTGCACGGCAAAACCCCGGCGCCTGTCGTACGCGGCCAGGGCCTCCCAGAGCCCATCTCGCCGTCACTTCGATGCCCAATCTGTCGAACATATGCTGATGTACCACACTATCAGGGCGGTTAACCTGAGTCTAATCTAACTTTGAGGCTACTTGTGCTGTAAGGATATTTGGATGTGAAATATCCAGATTCCAGAGCATGGCCGACACGACAATCTGCTCCATTCGAATGTTGCCCAGGCTGATCGACCCACGACTAGGATAATTTGACCGAATTATGATGTGCTAAGGGAGTGAGTTGAAGGGCAGTTGAGGCGGTGAAAGCAGTGATTGTGTGGTGGATAGTGTTGTCGTTCTTCATACTAGCATAATGCCTGCCAAGATCTTGACTACTTGTGGGTGGTATCTTCACGATCCATCTATCTGCGGGTAACTTTCACTTGGCCCCAAAGGCACGCCTCAAAGTGGGATCGGACCCTGGTGTGATGAGGGCCATGGATTCGATTCACAGCCCCTGCAGATCTTCTTCGGCATTTACACGAACAGGCGGTGGGCCGAATGTCGGCGGAAACGTTTTCCTGGTTGACAAACCAGAAACAAGGCCATTATCTAGGAGCTTGAACAAACTTTCGTTTGGCAAGCGACCAACTGGGATCCGTTGACAAAATACAAATACGCTCTTGGCGCCCGCTGCCTCTCAAAGCATATTCAACGGCAACCGCACTGTTTGTGATCCTGACAGTGAACTCGCCTGTGGCACAATATATTTTTAGCTCAATGGACTTGTCACTGACCCACACGGTGTCTTATTACCGCGAGCGACAAGAATCCAAGCACCAACAAGCACCAATGTCCCTGGTGCGGGTAAAGCCGGCTGAATTGCGCCACCAACGTGAAATCATGGAAGTCAATAGCACCCAGCGTTTGGTGAAGAATCATTGTGTCCAACGCCCAAGCGAAACCAATTTCATCTCAAGGCGAGCTAGCGCGACGATATCCACGTGTCCAGCGCCAAGTACTATGTAATCTGCTCCCTTGATGACCACGGCGTGCCCGCGGATCACGGACATTCTGGCCGTAGTGGGGAGTCTCGGGACGGGGCGGTCCATGGGTGGGTAGGTCTTGTTGTACGGAAGTTTTGGGGGGAGGGGGCCTGTTGTCGGCCAATAGCAGTTCCTCGAGGATACTATGTCAGAGGAAGGTTTGAATCACGCCAAGAAGACAACGACGCGGCTACGGAGTCCAGGTGGGCTCTGAGTAGTCTGGGCAAATTTTCGCTGCAGTCCCACAGGATACTGCAGAAGAGTGATCGTCCGCCTGGAGGGGGAGATCTCCTCTTGAAGCAGGGAACAGGGAGGCGACTTTTCCCGCCGTCCGGCTGCAAGCATTTTCAGGGATATTGACTCAACAGAATACTCCGCGCTCGACTGTAGGCCAACTCTTCCGTCGCAACGCGTTCCTTGTGAGATAACAGTGGCGAGCATTCATGTCGGCAATGTTTAAGTCGCCTGCATGGTTTGTTTTCCCTCATCTACGCCAGTCTTGCGCGCGCCGGGTACAGCCCTCCAAGCCTACCGTATCTCGCAGTCTCTCCTGGCAATCATGACACGCAAAGAATCTTTGAGAGTGCAAGAAGCTCACCCGGACACCGAGGCAGGCCTTGTCAGCAACGCCTCGCCCGGCACCGGCGACGACCTGCCGCCATGGCGCAAGCACATGATTGTCTTGGTCGTGAGCTGGATGGGCCTTATGGCGACCTTCAGCAGCACCTCGATGCTAACAGCGATCCCCGAGATCGCAGCCGAGTTCTCGACGACGACGGAGATCCTCAACGTGACCAACGCCGCGGTGCTGGTCGCCATGGGCCTCTCATCGCTCATCTGGTCGCCCCTCAGTGAGGTCTTTGGCCGCCGCCGCATCTATAATGTCGCCATCTTCTTGATGACCATCTCATCCATCGCAGTCGCCGTTGCACCTAATATGGCTGTGTTCACATCCATGCGCCTCGTCTGCGGTCTCACTGGCACTTTTTTCATGGTTGCTGGTCAGATCATTATTACAGATATCTTCGAGCCCTCGGTCCGGGGCCGGGCGACGGCATGTCTCATGGTGGGCACTGTTGCCGGACCTGCGCTTGGTAGGCGAATCACTTCGCGCTTCATCTTTGCTCCTATAGAGCATTGTGGACTATAACTAAATCAAGATTGTCGACCTTTTTAGGACCCTGTGTCGGCGGAGTGATTGTGACATACAGTACTTGGCGAGTGATCTTCTGGCTTCAGTCGGCCATGGCCGCACTCGGCTTTGTCCTATCCATCATTCTTGTGCCCCAAATTCGTGGCAAAGTGGACAAAATAGTGCTTGAAGCCGGCACTCAATCCACAGACGAAGCTCCTCCGCCATCGCAGAGCACTGCTCGGTTGCTTCTGGCCAAGTTCAACCCCATCCGGGTCTTGAAGCAGTTCCTCCTCCCAGAGGTACTGCTTGCGGTCAGTAGCTTTCCCAACTTCTCCTTATGTTGTTCTTGATTTCGATCCACTGACACGCTCGACGCCAGGGTCTCACGTGTGGTTTCCTGTCTGCAACGCAGTACACGCTGCTGACCTCGGTCCGCCACATCATCAACCCACGATTCGGCTTCACAACCCCACTTGTCAGCGGCCTGTTCTATCTCGCACCTGGTCTAGGCCTGGTCCTCGGGAGCATCATGGGTGGCAAGATGTCAGACACGACCGTCAATCTATACATCAAAAAGAAGGGCGTGCGCCGGCCCAAGGACCGGCTGAACAGTGGCATCGTCGGGCTCTTCCTCATCCTCCCGGCGGCCATGCTCATTTTCGCATGGCCGCTGCAGATGGACAAAGGTGGTCTGGCTCTTCCCATTGTGTCTGCCTTTTTCATAGGATTAGGCCTCATGGGTACTTTCAACGGTATCAACACGTACATGGCTGGTAAGTGCCGCAGTCCTCTCAGCCTGGCAGGCCACGAAGTGCACAGCTAATCATATTCAAACACTCATGTGTAGAGGTGCGACCGAGCGAGAAGTCAGAGGTCGTCGCTGCCAAGTACATCATGCAATATGCTTTTGGCGCCATGAGTACCGGGGCCGTTATTCCTCTGATTGACGCCGTTGGCGTTGGATGGGCTTTCACCTTCTGTAAGTCCGTTGAAGGTGCTCATCAAAGCTTCGTGATCTGACACAGTTTCCAGTCATGTTCCTCGATATGCTAGGCGGGGCTTTCGTCTTGGTCATCGCGCAATTCAGTCCCGATTCGTGGATCTGACCACGAAGTCCAGAGAGAATTTGTTCAAGAATATCATGAATGCACATGTCAGGATACAAAGAGGTCGCAGCATGCCGATACAGAAGTGGTAGACAGGTTTGAGTTCTTTAGAATTCGGTCGAAGCTTGGCTTCAATTATGTCGTCAACATTACCAAACTTGCAAGAACACGATTTTTACCACATCGCAACTCTGACCCAGCCAGAGCGGAAAAACCAAGACTTACTAAAAGACACGGGAATCTAGCCAGACGCGGGGCTTGAAGGTTCTATTGTAAAATAAAAATGATAGATTGTATATTAGCTAAGAACGGTTTTTTGAATATCGTATCGCACACTTCAGTTGCTCGACCTAAACATGTTTCCACTATGATCCTAGTCGAGGACGATTCGATTTGAAAATGTTGATTTCTCGTATTCCCATTGTCCATGGAGCTTTCATTCAATAATTTAGTGCTGGAATGATTCTTGAAGATTATATTCAATATTAACATGCAGCTGAAGTGGCGAAATTGCTGCTATTGTGTATAGCTCATTTGTAGCAGATGTGTAGCTTCAGAAGGAAACATTTCACATCATATAACTGTCAAAATTTTGAAAGCTGGAAATGGCCATGAGTAGAAGAGATGCCAATGACATACCCAACACATTTTCATTCATGAAAGTGGACAATGGGGGAGCTAAATGTCCAGTTCCAACCGAATCTAACCTTAAGTTATCCTGATACTATGTACATTGAAGCTCAGTTTCATTTGTATTTTTGTCATTAGGGTCTCCATCGTAAAGTCATATTCATGCTTTTTGTTTTTGATGGCTGAATTATCTTTTTTAATTTTAATAGACTTTTCCAAACAGCCAACCTTAAATGATGGGGTTTTGGGAGCACTGCTGTGGTGGATACGGCTGGCTACTTTCCTTTTCACCTTATCCCACGGTCATTTAACCAGAAGGAGGCGATGAAACATTCGATAAGTAGACATTGCTTGATAAAGTGGTGCCTTGTGAAACTTGGCTTGTTACGTATATGTGGCATATATTTGGCATTCTCATCCCTCATGCCAGACACCCGCCATAGCCACCTGTACACACCACCCACTCTCCCTCCGACAAAGACGTGAATATGGAGGCTTAAAAGCAAACCTCGCCGGTTCATCGAGCCAAAGCCACCGTAGCAATCAGCTGCCTTGTTATTGAGTACCCAAACTTAGCAATAGAGTTGACGTTCCAATCATCGTCCGCAAAGCCACTGCGACCTTGAAATCCCTGCAACGTTCGTAGTAATTTTAGTACCCGTTCATTCTGTATCAACCTGTCTCTCCCATCATGATATCAGAGTATCGGAGACGTAAACTCAGGAATGTCGTCCAATATGAAGAAATCATCTGTCCGTAGGCTTGGAGTCATGGAGACGACCGGAGTAATAAGCAGACAGGACTGCGTATTCCGGAGCACTAGCGAGCAATATGGCTTTAGCGATCCCGAATCGGGTCGAGTGACGTTATCTTGCCTAGGACCCGAGGCATGACGCAGTCGTCGGTTGTACCATGTACACAGCGAGAGCCAGCGCATTCCCATGATAAGAATAAGGTTGGCATGATGTGCGTCTCGCATGACTGGGCCGCTCCGTAAGAATTGTTTGAGCAATACTGTTTGGGCTTCTAGATACTACATAGTATATTGGGTATTGTCGGAGATAAACTTGCAGCTGGCGGGGTAACCCTATCAGATCTGCGCTGGTCCGCTGCATCGCCTTGCGGTTCCGAAGTGCAGATTGAAGATAAGCACCTGAGACGCTGGCGCTCCAAAAGGGCTGGGGAGCTGGTATGTGGAGGATCAGGATTGGGCTCAGAGCTGCACACGATAGTTTTTCCTTCAATATTAGATCAGATCAAGGCCTGGTGGACGGACACAGCTATTTACTGCTTGTGACGCTATGGTCAAGTGCTTAGTCTTGATTGGAAGGTTTGCTACTATGGCCACAAAGGCCAAGTGAAAAAAGTGCAATTCATTGTGAAAGTGTTTAAGTCAGTAACACCTGCGGGGAACGGGTAAGTCCATGTTACATCTAGTCGAGTGGATTTTGAAATCTAATAAAAGTTTCAATAGAAGGGACACTATGGTTTTTGATTATAGCCCAAGCACAATTACTAGTCTGGCTTTTGCAAAGAGGCGCGGCCGCAGTGACTACATAACACATAACCGAATCCTACAACTGTGATGGTACGTGGAGCAGTCGAAGCAGTAAAGTGCGTGGTAATGAATAATAATTTACTCACTAGCTAATGCTTGAAGCTGTAAATGATGAAAGTCAAATTCCCAAACTGGCTAAACGCCTCCCAAAAATCGCAAATGCTTGTAACGATACGCCTTGAAGATCTCTCAGGGCGTAGAAAACCAATTGAAACCGGAGATACACTCAACAATAAATAAGAAACACCAGTGCATACTTTTTCATCAAATGTCGTCAAAGTCCCTTCTCTTAATCTTCCAGGGCAGCCGCAACAGCATCCGCCTCGGCATCCTCGAGCTGCTGGATGGCAGACTCAATGTACTCCTTTTGCTCATAGAGAAAGTCTTTAAGATCAGGGATGTTAAATGGCTTCTTCATCTGCTGGCGGCGTCTCTCGCTCTTGGCCTTTTTGCGGATGCGTTCCTCGAGGACCTCGAGACGATAGTCAATGTACTGGCTAAAGAACTCCTCAAAATTGCTGACGGCGCGTGAGCCGACAAGAATAGTCTCATCGGGAACATCAATGGACTTGGGGCGGAATGACGTGACCATTGCAATGCGCTCACGACCGCCAAAGGCCTTGAGGGCCTGGTGATAGATGTAGCGGCCCTGCATGACGACGGCAGTACCCATCTCGGGGCCGCGGGCACGACGCTCCTCGCCGTTGGGCAGGGAGATGGCGGTCTCACCACCAACCATGCCGTTACAGTCAGAGCACATGGTGACGACGACAAAGGGGAAGCTGTCGTAGTGCCAGGCGCAGGATGAGGTCTTCGCCTCCATGTCACCAAAGACAACCTCGTTCTGGTCGTTGATGGAGATGTTGATGTTAGCGATTTCGTAGTCAAAGGCTGGCACCAGCTCGACGCCAGCAATCTCCGAAATCTTTGCGAGCGTCTTCTCGTCCCACCAAGCATTGTACGTAAAGGGAGCACGCTCCCAGCCCATGCCCCGGACTATGTTGGCGTTGAAAGTGGACTTGTAGCGGCAGTTCTCCATGACAGCGTCGCTGAAGATCTCACGTCTCATCTGCATGATCGCATCACGGGTGAACAGGGAGAAGGGCTCCGAGACAGCAGTGTCAGAGATGCCGTGGCCACCAAGGCCGATCTCCGTCATGGTGGTGATGCCCGGCTTCGCACCGTTGGTAAGGTGCGTTTCAGCATCCCAAGTGGTGGGCTCAACGGCTTTAGCCTCATCAATGAGGAACTTTGGAATTGGCAGCGTAGGGCGAGTGACCTTCTTGGTGGTGGGGCCAACGACGTGAGGAGGCTTGGGGCGTGCTTTGAAGGCTACCTTCGCTGGAGCCGCTGTGGGCGAAGCGGCAGTGATGAGAGCAGGCATCTTGGATGTTGGAAGAAGAAGGTGTAAGGAAGGGCAAGCTGTTGCTTATGCCTAATATATTAGTCCAAAGACCACGGAGAAGTGATGGCGATGATGTTGATGGTGAGGATGAATGTCGAGAACTTGATCGCTGGATGGAGGATCGCGGTTGGGATTTTTATAACAGTGTTATCGAGGCTTTGGGCTGGGTGTCAGGCGCCCGTTGGCCTTGGACGTCTCCATATCAGATAGACAGACGATCACTAGATCGTGATGGCTTGGAAAATAAAGCTAGATATCACCACGATAGTCCCTTGGCTGCCACTGTGCACGGCTGACGGGCCCTATCTTACGGCCCAAAAAGGTTGATCGTTGAGGGCCGTCCCTTACGCCGCCATACCGTGCCATTGAGCCTCGCCTTCTTACCCCGTGGGGTGCCACCCAGCTTCGGCTCGGCTCTGTCACACAGTCCTTATCTCGAACTTCTTAGAGGAAGGTTGGCTGGCTCGGATCTCCTACCGGGGAACTGCCCCGTTTATTTTTGCTATGGTCTACATATTATTGGCATATACAGAATCGCACACTATTGAATCGCCAGGAGTTGAGAACCAATGTATGGTCCATTGATATATGGCTACTATGCAACGGTTCATTTTGCTCAGAGCTTAGTGGTATGCCCAGCGTTGGAACTGTTGTCAACGCACTGGTTTCTCGGTACCGATATAGAATCATCAAGCTGCGAGTTGCATCCGATTTTCAGTAGCTACAACATTATACATAGTCGCGCCGCACTCAGACTCTGACGCCCATACGTACATAGTATGCAACATACTGCATCCAATCCTCCGCTGTGCAGTTGCGGGTCTCCAGACTGCGCAACGCCTCAAGTGGAAGATGCCATCATACATACAGCATGATATGTAAACTCCTAAAACACACAAGGGACGAGAGCTGCATCTGCCGTTACATTTGTCTTCGGTGGGCGGTTTTCTGGGCGAATAGTAAAGGGCCTCGGATAAAGAAGCCGACCGCGTTGTTGGAGCCCGCTCTGGCTCGGATCATGAACCCGACAGAACTCCTAGACCGACAGGTCGGTATACAATGTAACCCAGAATATGGTCAAAGCACTCAT
The DNA here is from genome assembly GCA_011317545.1 of Coniella vitis. NCBI lineage: Eukaryota > Fungi > Ascomycota > Sordariomycetes > Diaporthales > Schizoparmaceae > Coniella > Coniella vitis. The sequence continues at coordinate 67,284 of WUJK01000018.1, forward strand.
GCGTTGGGTTTACCCAGCACGAGTACAGGAATAGCATTTCGCAGAGTCAAACTTTATGCTCCTCTCAGGGGTTTTGCTGGCTTGCTAACAAAGACCGTAGAGTCTACTCCTACGTGCACAGGCATTTGTTTGTAGAGCTTAAATAGTCGGCGCGCTGAAAAGGAAGAATTGCCAGTAGTTTTCTTATTGCCGGTAGTTGAATCTTGACCTTTGCTCTGCATTTCGGTACTCTGGACTTGAATTTCCATACTTCTCAATCTCGGTTCTCCTTCAAGACCCCCTTCTTGACCGCCAACTCGATAAACAATAACCCACAGAGAAATGGCTCCGGCGATCGCATCTGGGCTAAAAGACGCTGGACTTATCGTGGAGAAGAGCTACATCAACGGCGAGTGGGTGGCAGCCAAGTCGGGCAAGACATTCGAAGTAAAGAACCCAGCAACTGGCGAGCTGCTCGGCACTGCGCCAGAATCCAGCACCGAAGAAATCCAGAGCGCCATCGACGCCGCTTCGGAGGCCTTCCAGTCATGGCGGTCTGTTTCTGGTCGCCAGCGCGGTCGCATCCTCCGCAAGTGGTTTGACCTGATTGTTGCCAACCGTGAGGACATTGGTAAGGTAATCACAGCTGAGAACGGCAAGGCAAAGGCCGACGCAGAGGGTGAGGCGCTCTTTTCTGCGAGCTTCTTTGAGTGGTTCTCGGAGGAGGCACCGCGAATCTACGGCGACATTGTCCCCCACAGCATCCCTACCGGTCGCATTCAGATCCTCAAGCAGCCCGTTGGCGTATGCGGTCTCATTACGCCATGGAATTTTCCCATGGCCATGGGTGCCCGCAAGATTGCAGCTGCTCTTGCTGCAGGCTGTACTGTCGTCCTCAAGTCTGATGGCCACACCCCGTACTCTTCCAACATCCTGGCCGTTCTCGGTGAGCGTGCAGGTCTGCCCAAGGGCGTCTTGAATGTTGTGACCGCCCTCCACAACACCCCCGAGCTCGGCCTTGCCCTCTGCAAGTCCAATACGGTCAAGAAGATCTCTTTCACCGGCTCGACCCGCGTGGGCAAGCTGCTAATGCAGCAGTCGAGCGATACCCTCAAAAAGCTCAGCCTGGAGTTGGGTGGTAACGCTCCCTTCATCGTCTTTGACGACGCTGATCTCGAGACGGCTGTGTCTGCCGCCATTGCTTCAAAATTCAAGGTTACGGGCCAGACTTGCGTGTGCGCAAACCGTATCTTCGTGCAGGAGGGCATCTACGACAAGTTCGCCACGCGCCTCGTCCAAGAGGTTTCCAAGTTCAAAGTCGGCAACGGTGTCGATAGCTCCGTCACCCACGGCCCTCTCACGCTGGGGGTGGGCAAGACAGAGGAACATGTGCAAGACGCTGTCAGCCAAAAGGCCACTGTGCTGTTGGGTGGCCAGCGCCTGCCCGACCTTGGTGATAACTTCTTTCAGCTGACTGTTCTGGGCGACGTGACCGACTCGATGAAGGTCATGAGCGAGGAGACTTTTGGCCCCTTGGCTGCGCTGAGCAAGTTCAAGACCGAGGACGAGGTCATCAAGAAGGCCAACAGTGTCGAGGTCGGTCTGGCATCGTACCTCATGACTACCAATCTCAACACCCAGTACCGCGTGTCAGAGAGACTCGACTTTGGTATGGTGGCCATCAACACTGGAGCCATTTCCGATCCTGCTGCACCGTGAGTTCATACACAGAAGCTGTGACTCCTCCTTGCATAAAGCACACTGTAATACTAACACTATCTTGATACAGATTTGGCGGCGTCAAGCACTCCGGCATGGGTTGCGAGGGCAGCAAGTACGGGGTCAATGACTACCTCGTCCTCAAGACGGTTGTTACCGGCGGTATTGAGACGAAGTACAGTTTGTAAAGGAAAGAAATGAACAACAAAAGATGCCAAAAAAGAAAAGAAACACGCATAAAAAGGGCTTGAAAGGTCAAATGGACTGGGTAACAGCATAACAACAATACATAGCGGCTATCTTGGGACTCAAAGGGCATGGTTGGTGGCAAAATGGGAAAGGAGATGGTTATGACATGACTTTACATAAATCATATGAGGGACTGTGGATAAATTTCATGTTGAACTGCCCGTCACAGATCGAAGTGAACTCATTTTCGAGAATGTTGTTAAGGGGGATTTGAGACAGAAAAGAAAGAGGAGATTAAAATATCAAACGTGATGATGTGGCTTGCTTGGAATGAATGATGGACATCATTGAAATATTTTGTGTTGCATATATTACATCCAAGCTAATATTATAGACTCCGAGCTTCACTATGCTGGACAAGAGTTGGTGTGCCCAGATACCAAATTCGAGGTCTTCAGGGATGTCGCTACGCTATCAATTGATGTGTTGAGAGCTCTGAAATCAACTGGGCTAACAGTGGAAAAGCCTCTGTTTTTCATGATGTCCACTATCATGCTGCCTTCGGTTTTCATCATGGACTCTTTCCGAAAGCCCCCCAAAAAGGGGGGAAAAAGAAAAAGAAAGAAAGAAAACCCACCACAACCAACCACATATACACTGGCTGATACTCTGGCGATGCACCACCAGTCAGCCAGTCAGACATGGCCCGGTGCGCCCACAGGTACTGACTCCGGGGACCCCGCGTTCTGCGGCCGGAAATTCCACTGGCAAACAATCGTCCCGATCGGGTGGAGTGATCTGAAAATGAAGATCGAAAAATGCAGAAGACTTTGTGAGGGATCAAGACTGCCAGGACCGAGCAAAGGGAGCTGACTATTTCCAATGGAGAATGCGTAAAATTGGGATAGCTACCTAAAACTATGGCCTCGAATTCGGCTTCGGCTGCCCTTTCCGAGCCCCTCGGAAAAGACCACGGCGGGAGAAGCACCCACCGCTTCATCGGCCATTCTCATCACTGATACGACTGTAGGCCTTCGAAGATGCATGACGTTTGGAGACGGGGGCGCCCATCGTCATAGTCAAGCGGCCGGGGGCATTCAGGGTATTAAACGTGCTGGAGCCCTTATAATAGTACCGCATTTCGTGCATTCTTGAAAGCCTGGCTTTATACAAACCCAATCCACTGGTATGGGTATATTTGGGTGTTTCCAAGGGATTCTTGAGACATTTACACCGAAGCACCAGTTTATTCGTTTGCCAAATTCTGGAACACTAGAGACAAAGGAGTTATCTTCTTGAAATCTCGCACACCTGCACTTTATTCGCACCACACCTTGTTCTTCAAAGTCGAGGTCAAGTTATTTTCATCCCCATCGGTTTTGACAGGACGGCCTTCGTCCTAGCCGCCGATGCACCCCAAAACAATTCTAAAGCACACGACATAACAAAAGAAAAGGAATCATGTCTCCCACATACGCAATCTCCACGCACCTGGCCAAGAGCCTGGCGGTCGCCCTGCGCAACGGCAGCAGTAGCCCGGCGGAGCGAAGGGCATCGGCTGAGTCTGCAGGCGCTCCGCCCTGTGTCTTGGGCCCTCGCTCAACCGCATCCGCGCCCGCACCCGCTTCGCCCTTCCCAATACCCAGGCACTCCTTTGGCTTCAACGCACCTAACCAGCAGCAGCAGCGGCGGCGGCGGCAAGGGGTTCAGCGCTGCGGTTAACGCGGTCTCACGGATCATACTCTCTCGGCTCTACTGCCCACGCCAGTCCAGGCACGATAGCGGGAATGCAGATAGGGGCACTGCCGTAAGTTTTGGCTTCTCTCCTTATCTGTTGATTCCATATTGGGCTCGATGGATGCGATCCACTCGTCTTTCCAGCCTACGCCCATTTCCCAATGCTCTGTATCTTGACTTTGGCTCGTCCTGGATAGGGTGGGGGATTCATTAATTGTGCAAGAGCATGCGACGCAGATTGACATGGGAACAATTCACAGCTTGCTATATGTTCATAATTCACCTCCAACAAGCATCCACATCTTGAACGAGGCAATGGATGGATTTCATGTCCGCATCGGGCAAGGAAGATTGATGCCCTCTCGAAATTCCCAAACTCGATCGGGCTCGTCGGGATGCTACCCACACAAGACCCGGTAAAAGGACCCGGTGCGGGGTGACGATGCCTTCTCACAGACTCTCGGTCCAAATCAGGACACAGACATCTCATCTTTGTCCGTTCACTGGGCACAAGACCCCAGGACCACGACCACCCATCACCACCACCATCCATCCACCATGCAAGTGTGAGCCGGGTCCGGGCAGTCACTCTGTCCCGCCCCCAGCACCCTCGCTTTCGGCTGCCCATACCGGAAACCTCCACCTCGCGAATAAGAATTCGGCACTCCCGAACAAGCACACACATGAACGCGAAGCACCACCTCGGCCAAAGTGGCTAGAACACGATAGAAGCCTCGTCACTCCACAGACCCTGCAGAAAGATGAAATGGAGAGAGTGCACCGCACCGCACTGCATTGCATTGCGGGCATGTCCCTGCTGACGGCGGCACTCCCCGAGAAGCTTGTTGGGCCTAGTCAGCCTGTCAGCCTGTCAGTCTAGCGAGTGTCTTTGCTTTGACCGGCCAGGCCGGGCTGTCAGTTTGCGTGCCAAGACGGCCACGCTGACCTTGGACCCTGGTTCCTCGTGGAGCTTGGGGCCATCGAGGAGACGATGCAGCCGGTGTGAAGGAGCAGAAACAGTGGCAGGAAGGTAGAAGAAATGAGATAGAGGGGGCACCGAGCTGGGACAGAAAGGAGCGAGCGAGTCTAGAGCCTTTCTTGCTGCACTCCCCGCTGTTTCTCTCGGATGCACGCTGACTTGGCGTTATGGAGATCAGAGTACATAGTACATACATAGTACATTTCGCTACGAACTTGGGGTGCGGGTGATCAGCCGGATTCAGGCATGAAACGAGTAAGCGTATCTGATAAGTCGCAGCGGCAGTTGGGAGGGCATTTCGGGAGTGAGCGAGAGACAATATCAAACACTCAAGGCTTTGTTTTAATTTATTTCAAGAAAATAAACATCCTTCCTCTTCGCGTAATCAATGTCATCAGATGACCAGAGGCTCCTTGCTGTGTTATCCAGTGGCTCCACAACTGGCCAGTTAGCTGAACTTGATACTGTGGAAGCTGTTCGGATGACATTGACCGCTGATAATGGATCTACGCAGCCATTCACGATGACTGGGCTGGAGCAGATGTGCTTAAACCATGCACAGAGTCGTTGGAAACCCGCGATGGCTCCTTACAAATTACGTAGTACAGAAATAGATGCAATGGAGAAAGTTTCCTGTAAGAGAGAATCCCTTCAAGTATCCCATACAGACAGAACCCACGATTATAGACATCCACCGTAACATAGAAAGCAGCATGCCCCGCGTAGGACCGGCATGGCACCTATCCTCACCTATTCATTTCCGTCCATTTTTCCGTCTCCGAATGCATTTGCCCATTACGATAATGTCAACATATTCTCAGGCAGGCTATCCGGATCGCCAATCTGCTGCACAATCGACATGAACTCCTCAGACGAGATGCCCAGACCACCGAGCAAATCAGTATTGTTCAGCATCTCGGACTCGGCACTGTTCAGCTCAACGCCTTCCCCGCTACCTGTACCCACGCTCCCAGCCCCCATCATGCGCAGCGCGTCCTCGTATGGCCGGCCCAGAAGGTCCGGTGCTGTGCCATCTGGGCCCGTCAGGTGCAGTATCTGGTGACCTTGCTCCTGCGCCTGCGAGTTGAGCTCCCGACACATCATTTCGAGATAGCACAGCTCGGACCGCCGCGCTCGCGCCACGCGGTTGCCGCGTGAAATCAGGTCGCCGAGGATCTGGTAGGCTGAAGAGAGGAAGGATTGGTAGTCTATAACGCCTGGAAACAGAGCATTGGCCATCGTGAGGTGCAGCGCAGCGCCAAAGGTGAATTCGACATCGTAGGGTAGGAAAGCTTCTGGTGACTCCCGTCAGCGTGGTTGCAAGTAAGTGCAAGAAGAAGGCGAAAAAGGCAGAGTAGCAGAAATTTGTCAACCAAGGAACAAGTGCAACGAACCCAAAAGACTGTGTTCAGTCGTCAGAATCTGCAGTGTTTTGGCAGCTGACTTGATGCCAGCAGAAATGACAGTTCCCGTTTGCGAGAGAAAGCTGTCCCAGTTCTCATTCCTCGGATGGCCAAGCATGGCCAGTCTCTCTTTGAGCACTGACAGCAATAGCGGTCGGGTAGCGACGATAACGCACTGATTGGGGTGCAATTGTTAGCAAGATCAGATCATGGAGAAGGAAGGGCGAGTGCGTGTAAGCACACACAGTGAGCTACCGACCTGGTGATAAAGTAGCATCACATAGCGTGTGGGTTGCGGCATGGAACCGACAGAATCCTGGAACTTGAGGCTTATGATGCGCTCTATTTCCTGGGCGTGGTGGGCCATGGTATGCAGAATCTCCCTCGTCTGCTCCAAAAAGATGGCCAGTGGTGTTTTTTCAGGCTTGTAAACCGCTGAAGAGAAGTTAGTGTTGTAAACGTCAGAGCAACACAGAGTGCAAGGACATTCAACATACTTGTCAAAATGACAGACAGCAAGTGTGCGAGGTTCACCTGCAGGCTGCGTGTGCTGGCCCGCGGCGTGCCCACGTTTGGCGGATTGACTGTCGTTGAGATATCACTGGCTTGCACCGACATGGGCAAGCCAAGGGCCGAGGAGAAGTGTCTGTCCATGATGTACAGCGTCCACCAGAGGTCACGGCATGAGTTGAGAACGTCAGGCTCGAGGTCGTTCTCGGGAAGGCGGGTGTGAAAGCCAGCGAGCTGAGCCACGCGAATGGCTTGGCCGAGCTGTGAACGGAGAACACGTGTCAGATCGTTTGTGCAAAACCATAGTCAATGCTCGTTGTGGTAATATGAATCACGCTTACAAATAGCGAAGCAGCCTCGCGCTGGTCGATGGAATACAAGTACAGCGAGGCTAGAGCCAGAACCTCAGCTGCCAGCAGCCCTTCACCACACAAAGAGGCAGCATCAGGAACCAGAGACATGGCGCGCGTAAAGAACTTTGCGCCAGGCGGCGTCGGCCCCTCTGTGGGCGGCGTGTGGAAGGCAGTGCCGAAAGCGAGAATCAACTGGAACTTTGCCAGCCACAGGCGGCTGTCAATCAGGCGCTGTAGCGCATTAGCGTAAAAGGCGCGGATCTGCTGCTCAAACTCTTGCTCGTCAAACAGGCGGTATGTCTGGCCCAGATGAAAGGCTACGGTGTTCATGAGGTAGATGGCGTGGTTCAGCGAAGGGAGCCCCGTGAGGTCTGGCAGATCAGTAGCGGAGGAAGTGGACCACGTCAGGGTGTAGGCGGGCGGGTTCATGAGATGCGGCGGCACCGACGGGTCTTCAGGATGCAGCCGTTCGCGCATCATGAGAATGAGACGGATGGTGAAGGACCATGTTGCCCAAGGCGACAGCCATGCTGCGTAGTCAACTCGTGTTAGCATTTTGCCCTTCCTAGCCACTCACTGCTTAGCTGGCACCGCACTCTGACCGGCACTCACTCCATATCCGGCTATCGCGGTTGGGCCGTTGTATAATCATGGAGGGTATCTCGAACGGGTTGGACCAGACGCTCAGCGGCGATGGAGGGTCTCTATACGACGGTGCAGAGCCAGGCCCAGGACCGGTAGAAAGCGCTGTATCTGGCCGCTGCTGCGAAGCACCCATGGTTGACGAAGGGGAAACAAGAGAAGCGTCCGGACCCATGCGCATGCCAGTATCGGTGCTGGCACTCTTGACACTGTGGACGCTGTGGACACCGTTCGCTTTGGCATCGCGTTGCAGCCCAAAGCCATCGTCGTTGCGGTGTCTGTGAGCTCCGCCCGGCCGAACGGTGCAGTTGATTTGTGTCACATTCGAGGGCCGCCGCTGCTCAGTGTGTGACAAGACGTCCGAGGGCGAGCGATGCTGGTGGCCAGAAGAGGGGCCTGAAGCACACGCCACCGATTGCGGCCTCACGGGCGAGCGGTAGTGGTAGCCTCCCTGTTGCTGGTGCAGTGTATCGCCATTACTGACCGACGATGGCCGGCGGCGGCGGTTCTCCTCTGCCTGTTTCTGCAGATCTTGTAGATACCTTGGACAAGGCGCTGGTCAGCCCACAGGAACGTCGGAGAGAAAGACACAAGCAAAGGACAAGACGCAAGACGCACTGCTCTGAAACCATGACCTTGGTGGTGCCCTCGGCAAAGTGACATCGCACCGCCCGCCTCGTGCAGTTCTGGCACGGGTCCTCGCCTGAACATTTTATCTTGCTTTGACGACATGCGACGCAGCTGCGTCAATCGCGCTTCGGTCAGCAGCTGATGAGCCCTGGAGATGCAACCGCGGCAGGATGGACTCACGCATTGGCGGTACGTCGAGCTTTTCGCGGCCCAGTCTGTGTGTCTGTTTCCATGAAAACGACATTCAGAGATGCGGCAATGCGACGAATTCCGGTCTTTTCGAGGAACTGGGCCGCACTGGCTGAGCTCGAGTCGCAGCCCCACAGAGCAGCGGCGTGATGACGGTGGCAGACAAGTTGGAGCTCTCGCTCTGTCTCTCTCGCTCGCTCGCTCGCTCGTTCGCGGCCGAGACGACAAGACTGCTGATGCAATAGCGCTGGCTGATAAAGAAGCGTGCTGGAAAAGCAGAAGGGGGCGTGCGACAGGTCCTTTGGCGGGAAGGGAATGCAAGAGCCAGCTTGGCGGACGATTGAAGCTCAAGCGAGGGTCAGTGATGGCCGGGGCTGATGCAGCGTCTCGCTTGGGGGCGTTTTGGGCTACGTGGGTGCTGTGCTGCGGCTTGCACTGGCAAAACGTGCTGCTGAACCGATTGACGATACTATTGTATCACAGGCGCTCGCGGCGGCGTCACAGGGCATGCAGAGTAGTAACCAGCCCTCAGCCGACAGGCGCACGCTGCTGCGCGAAATCGGCCAGGCCAGACCATGAGCATTCCCAAAGGCGCTGCGCCCATTGGCCTGAGGGCCTTCCCCTCTGGCTCCTGGCTCCTGGCTCCTGGCTCGTCCCCAGTCTGCAGTGCCTGAGTGCTAAGCTGAATCGAGATTTTAGCGGCAACACTTGGCCGTTCCGCAAGGTTGGGCACTGGCACAGGAGCCGTTCAGGCGCGCTGGGCTCCACCAAGAAACACAAAGTATGATGTACTATGTACGTGTGCTGGGACAACATCCCCGCCTCCGCCTGAGGCGACCGCCCTATCAAGCTGGGCAGATAGGGGGAGAATCGATAGCAGACTCGAAAGACTTGCAAAACAGATTAATCTCAGTTCATGTTCTGTGTACAAAGTCCGTATTCTTCCTCCCGCAAACATTTCCCCATGCTCTTCTTGATCTCCCTCGCCCCCTCCTCCCCGCCTCGGCGCGACGGCAAGTTTGTCACTGCGTACTCCTCTCTTGATAAGTGAGTGGTGTGTGTGCTCTCACGCCAGCTCAGAGCACATTAGCGAGATTCAATAGCGATTAGACACCATGGTTCACTTGCATTTTGCCCAAGGCGGTTAGAAGCTTAATTCCTTTGCGCTTGCGAAAGACAGACCCGGGTCCAAGCCCTTTGCACTGGCAGACTGGAGCATTCACCTTATAATAATAACACTACTATGTACGCAGGCCAACAAAGCCCCGCAAATTCCTGCGGAATGATATCGCTTACTTGGTAAAACTGATCTTCACATGTGAATTTTGGCAGGTTTGCCCTGGCGCCAATTCCTCGCAGCGATAACACCAAACAAGGACATTTCTAAGAGCCGTGACTAGATACTCGTACAATCAAATTGACATTATATTCATACATCGTTTCTATGGCTCATTGTTCGCTTCCTGTCCCCTCACACAACATCAAACTCAATCGCTCCCCAACCCTCGTAAGTGCACTTCCAGCGCCCAGGCTCACTCATGGGCATCGCCTGCACGCAGCTGCCAGGGAGAATAACCTGGCCTCCCTCGAACTCGACGCCAAACTCTGCCAGGCGGTTGACTAGCCACGTCACCGCGGTGATAGGGTTCCCAAGAATATTTTTTGTGTTGCCTTGCTGAATTTCGCGGCCATTGAACTCGAGAATACCGCGCGTGTTGGAGAGATTGAGGGAAGGGTCGGTCACGAGGCGGGGGGTGCCACCGAGGATGATGGCGCCCGTGGATCCGTTGTCTGCGAGCGTGTCCTCGAGGCCAATGGCCCAGTTCTTGACGCGCGAGTCGATGATTTCAATGGCGGGCACGACATAGTCGATGGCGCTAATGACGTCGGCCACGGTTGCGTTAGGGCCCTTGAGGTTCTTCTTGAGCACAAAGGCGGGCTCGAGCTCAACGTAGGGAGCAATGAAGCTGCTGAGAGGCAGCTTGGCCCCCTCGAGATGGAAGAGCGAGGCCAGCAGGAAGCCGTAGTCTGGGTGGTCGAGGCCAAAAGCGTCCTGCATCACCTTGGCAATATTGCCCAGCTTGTAGCCAACCAGACGGTCGCCATCCTTCTCAATGGCAGTCTTGATGGTGATTCTCTGCACTTCAAAGGCACCAGCCACGTCAAGGTTCGGGAAGGAGTTCTTAGGAGGGTTGATGGGAGTCTTGTTGATCTTGGCGTTGCGCAGAGACTCTGCAATCTGGGCCAGGTCGGAGGTGCTCATGACGACTGTGTGTTTTCTCTTGATGCATGTAGGGTCTTGTTGCAAAGAGAAACAGGAAGAGAGTCACCTCTTGTTGTGGATGGGCGATCAAGTCGGAGGACTGACTGATGGACGAAATGGCCAGAGAAGGAGGAAGATGAAAGCACACTTGTGTATCTGAGATGCCATTCACGGGCTCATCGTGGGTAGCTCCAAGGGCTGCCGCCGTCTTAATATGCTCCATACATTTCTGACAATACGATCGGCCCTCAGAAGGAGCGTGATCGGCTCGTGTCCGCGATGGCACATCCTTACAAGCAGACGTACTGATTTTCAGGAAACTCGGACGTCTTGGCTGCATCTTGCAGTCGAGCCGATCTGTGCCAGCCCAGTCCCAGAGGGTTGAGCCCGTGAAGCTGTGAGGGTTCCATTCATGGCTCTCATTTGAATTGCCGCTCTGAGCGGAGCAATCCGGGGTCGGCCGACGTGGGTCTCTGTGCTTATGTCATGCTTCCGACTGCGAGGCCAGGGATGGCTCTCTTTCAAATTGCCGCCTTGGGTCTAGTTCCGATCCGTGCCAAGACGTGCGCCGGTCCCGGTCCGGCTGGAGTTGGCCGGGTATAACCCGATGGCTCCCACGTGCCGATTGTTCTCGATGATAGACCACTGCAATTTGTGGTTTAAGGGCAAGCGTCTCCCATCAACCGCCGTGCTTGTTCTGGTTGTTATTGTTTCGTGCAGCCTCTGACACAAGCCTTGTCGCTCACAAGTCACCGCCAGCCCAGCAGCAGCAACTGCCCACCCACAATGTTTGATCTTGTTGTCGTCGGCGCCGGCTTCAGTGGCCTTCAGGCTGCCTATACCGCCCAGCAGAATGGCCTCTCCGTTGCAGTTGTCGAGGCCCGCGACCGTGTCGGTGGTAAGAGCTGGACGGTGCCTCTGGCCAACGGCAAGAGTAATGCCGATCTGGGTGCTGCTTGGGTCAACGACACTCTCCAACCTCGTATCTGGTCCTACGTGAAGCAGTTTGGCTTGCGAACGGTTAAGCAGAGGCTGCAAGGCAATGCTGTCATGGTACAAGAGGACGGGAGCAGAATTGAGTTCCCATTTGGCATCACTCCGGATGTAAGTTGCGTTTTATTCTATTTGTATGATGCCGGATGCGATTTTTAAATTTGACATGAACTGTGTACTTTGTTACAATCATTGTACTCATTGTTTGTTTCCTTTATACAAAACAGTTCCCTCCAGAAGACAAGGCCGACTTGGAAAGGATTCGCGACCACATCCAAGCCGAGTCTCTGAAACCCAATGGCTTCCGCCTCGAAGATGACAATGTCTCTCTTGAACAATACGTCCGCAATCTTGGCGCTAGACCCTCCACCGTCCGGATGATCGGCGTCTGGGCCCGGGTGATGCATGGCGTGGAACCCAGCGAGGACTCGGCAGCGTGGTTTATTGACTATTGCCGCTGCAACCGCGGCTTGCTCGCCGTGCGCGCCGATGACCACACGGGCGGCAACTACATCCGCATCCCCAATGGCACCCAGAGCATTGCCAAGGGCATTGCACACCTGGTGGGCGAATCCAACATCTATCTCTCCTCTCCCGTTGCTTCCATCCACGACACCAACTCCGACAAGGGCGTCAGCGTCACGACTACAACAGGCAAGACCTTTCACGCTCGCAAGGTCATCCTCTCTCTGCCCAGCACAATGTACCACGAAATCAACATCTCCCCAGCGCTGCCCGAAGACCTCCGAGCCATCACCAACAACACCAAGCTAGGCCACTATAACAAGGCAATTGTCTTCTACAGCAGACCCTGGTGGCGTGAACTGGGCTTCAACGGGTTTTGTATGGCCTTTCGCGAGCCCGTGTGCGTGATTCGTGATACCTCTGTCGATGAAGACGGTGCATACGCCTTCACGTGCTTTGTCAATGGGCGTCCAGGTGAGGAGTGGTCCAACACACGGCCTCACGAGCGCCGTAAGACAGTCCTCGATTCGCTTGCACATGCATTTAACGTTGGTCTCGACTCAGAGGCGTACCGCCCCATCGAGTATTTTGACCAGATCTGGAAGCACGAGACTTTTAGCCGCGGGGCGCTCGTACCCGTGCCAAAACTTGGCGATCTGGCAAAGTATGGTCATGTGTATGGTAAGCCCGTGGGTAACCTGCACTTTGTAGGCACAGAATACTCCAACAACTGGCGTGGATATATGGAGGGGGCCTTAACATCGGGTGAGAATGGTGCGAATGAGGTTGTTGGTTTGCTCAATGGTACGATCCAAGCACGATTGTAGGAGATCTTTTCTATGATCACACTAACATACGATATGACTTGATGTGGATGATGAAATATCATGTTGTCTTAGTTGTTATCTTTGTTTGAGCGTTCATTTTTCACGTGCCATAGACTGAGCAGAAAGCCGAATTGAATTCAAATATATGTGCAAAGAATCATTTATTACAACAATAACAGCACAAAAGCTTCATGATTCTGGGACATACAATGTACAGCATAGATCTGACCAAGGACAATCCAAAATTGATATCCTCCAAGGTGTGAAATATTTACAAATACTCCAGGGTTCAAGGCTCGAACTCCAGTGACCAATATCATGGATCTTCAATTTTATTTGTGATTTTGTATAACATTTTCCATATTAACCACGTTATAATACTTCTTAGTCGACTGACTAAGGGAAAAGAAGGTAAGCAAAATATTCCTTCTAGCACATAATCTGCTATTGATATGAAGCTATAGTTAGAAGTTCAGGATGATATTAAAACGGTCCGGTGTAGCAAATCTTCATGAATACCCTTAGATGATTGAAATCTAGATCCATCACATTGAATTATTTTTGAGTGAAAATGCTACTCGATAAATGAAATCCTATTCATGCAAGCCTCACATATAATCAAAAACTATAAATCTATTTTGCTCGAAGTCTTTTTCCATGCTCTAATTTCTGTTATTATCAATGTGCTACTAATTTCACCCTGCCCAAAACTTAACCTGTTGCTATCCTTTCACATCACAAAAACGCCTTGTTCTGGTAACATGCTCACCCAATCCCTTTCTGGGTTTCTACGCCATATCCTCTTCAGGCATTGCAAAGCCTCCAGTATATTCGCCCACCCACTCCTCGAAAACTGCCTCTCCAAAAACCGCGCATAATAGTCCCTGTCCTCCTGCTCATACGACGCCGCAGCCGCCATAAAGACAGGCCATATCAGCGCATGCTCACCTGGTACCGCCTCCGGCACAGTCTGCAGAAGCTGGTGAAACTCGAGCAACAAGCTTGGGAGCACCCCGGCGACGGCTCGGGACGCGGGCGTCGCTTCGTGAAGGTAGATGTGGAAGGCGATTTGGCGAAGGCTTGAGATTACGGGGAGAGTGAAGGAGTGGTCTGGGTGGGTGACGAGGGCTTGTTCTTGGCTGTCCCAGCATTGTGTTGCTTGGGCGGCCACGGCTGAGATGCCTGCTTCAACGCTGATGAAGGGGGAGGCGAAGACGCGCATCTTGGGTTACGAGAGGTTAGTCAAAGTTTGCCCAAATGGGATTGTATCATTGGCCCTCTCTTTTGTGTGTTTTCACACAAGCTCGACGTACTTGCGTATCTGCTTGGCTGCAAACTCCGCCAATATCTGCATGGTCCCACTCAAGGCCTGCGAGGCATCCTCCGCCACCAGCACCGGCGCCGACCCGAGCATCCGCACAATGATCAAAAAGTCCGAGTCACCATTCACCAGCGTCGCCAGCAGCAGCACAATGATAGTCATAATGACGCGGTAGCGCTCCTCGAGGCTGCACCCAACGAGATCCCGCCGCCGCTGCAGCTCGTCGATGGCCTTGGCGGCGAGACGGGTCGGGTCGGCGGCCAGGTGCTGCGCCCCGACGCGGCCCGAGTGGTGGAAAGCGGCCACGGCCAGGACAGACCACATGAGGAGGTCGTCGTGGCAGGCCATGGGCAGCACAAGGTGTCGCCAGCCGTTGAAGCCGCGGTCGATAATGACCATTTCAGGCGCTATGTGGTCCGAGACTTTGTTCCATTGTACCCGATTTCCTTTCAGTTAGCTACTGGCTGACTTTCAATGTCTTCTTGTGTCATCGCGTCTTCATGTGAACCCTTGGTTGGGTTCTGCATAGTACAGTATCAAGCAAGCAAATATGAGATTGAAATGACCGACGGTGAAATGCCGGTCTGTCATGGTTCATGCCGTGCAACACCACCACAACAACGCTCAAACTCTTGGCGCGATAACAGGCACCAAGAATGCAAATCCAAAATCTGGGAAAGATACCATCGAAACTTACAGTGCTTGAAGAGGAAGCGCTGCCAGGGGGCCGTCGCATCCGAGATAGGAGAGATTGGCGATAGCGCTGGGCCGGCGATGCGCCGGAGCAGCTCGGCGTTGGGCCTTATCATACCGGCAGATTCGGGATCGACGTGGGCATTAGCGCAGGTGATTGTCGGTGCAGATGCAGATACAGTCGCATTCCAGACAGACGGCGATGTTATTGACGAAAATAATGACGATTGCTGTGGGCATTGTTGTTCGACGTATTGTGGTTGTTGTTGTTGATCTTGGTGTTTAGTCTGGCGATGGGCATCATCGCTGGCAGTATCCGCATTGGAGATAGTGCCGACTGATTGGGCATCAGAGTTTCTGCGAAGACTATTCCGTCGTTGGGCTTGTGGTAGAGGTGCTGCTTCGGCGGCCGCGTCTGCCGTTTGTGACTTTGTCTGCCTCTGCTTGCTGTGGCCTTTTTGCGCTGAGACGGCGAAGCGGTTGCGGAACCTGAATGGCGGGCTGCGCAGCCCGCTGCACTCGAGGCCCTTCGATACACACTTGTAGCACCGAGGCTCGTTTCTGTCACAGTTGACGCGCCGCTGGGAGCATTCGTAGCATCCTACAATTGCGCAAAGCGCAGATCACAAGATTCACATGTCAGCCCAACGCAGCCCAGCCTGCCATGCTGCACACTCGTTGCCATGAAAAGTCCGAAAGACCAGGGAGTGAAAGATCAAATTGACCCCGTTCTTATACGAGGATCGATCAGCGACGCTTTATCTCACCTTTGGTCTTTGGGACATAGCGACGTTTTGCGCGACTCATTGGTTCAATGTTGCCTTTCCTGGTAGGTCCCGGATTCGTAGAAACGTCCGGTCACGATGATGTGAAACGTAATAGGGAAGTAATGTAGAATGGAATTGAGGCGACGTACTTGGCTCTCGTTGGAATTACTGTGTTGGGATATAGTATAAAATAGTATAGTGCAATGTATTGTGACCAGGATGGTTACATGCTGAACAAGAAACCAATAACAAATGCCTGAAGGTGTACATTAGCAACAACTGACGAGTCCATTGTGAACAGCAACAGAGTATTCGAGGGCACGAGGCCCCCACATCGTCCGTGATAGATACAATTGTGCCTCTATGGAGTAACGCGCCAACTGAGATTCAAGAATACTTTGGTGCCGCGGATTTCTCATCTACAGCCCATAACAATGGATTTCGATTGCTGCATATCAACTATTTATCAGTGGCCAAGCAGAGGCGGTTCAATCTCGAATCTGGGGTAGATCCGGGGTTGGGTGGAGAGAAGGAATTCCTGAACGGTGATCTCGGCTTCGGCAACCGGCGTGTAGGACACTTGAGCTACTCGAAGGCGTCTATTAATCTACCTCGTGTTCTTTTTTTGGATGAGAAGAGATGAACCTTTCCAACGAACACAAACCAGGCGACCCAAGACTGCAATCCGGAAGGGTTGGTCTCGATGACTTAAGATCCACTCTCACAGACCCTCCACTGAACCATAGTTACAGTACGTTTCGTGAGGATGTCACAGTCATCCTGTTGCTTGCCGCATTTGGACGGATCAGGTTATTATGGCCAATCACATGCCTAACCGAGAGGAGGGGAGGCCAGAGTGCTTACGACAGGCCTCGGCTTCTAATTCCGAACCCTATCCCTTTTCCTCATCTTCCTACTGCCACAGGGCATTCATCCTGGAAACCAGGCTGACCCGTCTGAGCAGCGGCCAGCCCGCCCAGTCAGTCATCTCACAACTGTTCCGAGTGAGGGCCCCGGTTCAGGTGCGCCGCATCAGTCAGGAAATCTGGTGCTGTAGTACGATGTTCGGAAGAAGCACAGGCGTCTCGGCTGTAGACACATAAGATGGAACGCAGAGCCTTTCTTCCTCGCTCTCAGCAAATGGCAAACCAGTCCGCAGGTCTTATTGGCTTCTAGAAGTGCTTGACGGCGGCAATCCTCACTACTTCGATGAGGCTAACGAGGCGAAAACCACGAGGATGATACGAACGACGACGACCATGGCAACAAGATGTATCGAGGAACGGGCGGCAGCGCTTCATCAAGACTGGAGCCATCCTGACGCAAATGTCTTTTGCAGGCCCTCATGAGGAGAGGCAGAGAAATTACACTGTCTCGTAACTGTTGCGAATACAGTCACTTGCAGTCCATCACTTCAAGCTTGACAAGGTTTTAATCAGTCACGGTCCAGTTGCAGCCAGGAATTTGCATTCTCAGGGACCGGCGTCTATAGAGTCGAAACAGCAGGAACAAGGTGACATGTTGCAAAAGATTTCTGTTCCATGTGTATGGAGGCTCTACCAAGGCTGGAACTCGTCCCACAACACAGTTACGCTCGTTTGAAGCGTTTCTTGGAAGCCTTGCGTCAGCCTTGCTTTGTCAGTCTGATCCGCCCAGATCCCTCCATTCAGCTTACTTTTACGTGACGCCCTGTGTCTATCAAGACTCAGCCTCGCTACTCCGGATTTCTCTTGTTTGTCCTTTATCCCGTATCAAGTTATGGTTTCTCTTTTCCTGTTTCTCCGTGTTTCTCCTTGTTTCCCTTCTGTTTCATTTTTGTTCTTGTTATTTTTATTCCTTTCCAGTTTTCAAGCGGACTTGCCCTTTTCCTCGGTACTTACCCGTGTCCCTGTTTATGCGCCACTCTCATCCAATGGTAGTTGATCGCGTGAGCGGCTACATATCGCCACATAATGTACGCCTTGCACCCTTGTGAGCCAGAGCGTTGCGATCTCTACGTCAGCTACGCCGCTTTGGGAAATAACAATGAGAGCACCATGGCTAGCCGGAACAATCATGATGGTCCTAACAATGTCAGTCCTTTGGTGCAGGTTGTAGAAGTTCTTCTCATTATTAATACTCTTATACCCCTGTTGCGAGGACTAACAGCCGGTATACTTCTCCCTCTTGTGAATTCGTTATATCCGCCGCACTGAAATGGAGTCTACGTATCTTAAAGTGCCAAGAAATACTGTAGATATTGTGAGATTATCATCAGCAATTCTTGGTACAGACCGTGAAGTTACTAATACAGCAAAGGGCCCATACTTCCTCCGAAGCTGCCACAACACGCGCAAAATACGTCAATACTCGTATGGGCAGTGTACATGGCTTCGGAGCGAGCAAAAGTACCTCTCACGCTCACAGTACGCTAGGTCTACTTGGATTCTTGCGGGGTTGGCGCTGGGCATGAGAAGCGGGCCGCGATCAATCCGGAGCAACAGCCTCTTGTCCCTCTCTCATGTACCCAGTCTATAGCGACTTGACTCCGCACAAGGAAAACAAGGTCGATTCAGAACGGGACTCGCGCAAAATCCTTATCCGGATGATTCCAAGGGTCGTTGATTCAAGACTGTACCTACTTACCACTTAGGATCTAGCAGAGCAAAATGACACCTGGTGCCAACCGTGGCGAGAACTTAAAATACTGTCCGACTTTCCTACTTGTCCTTGGCTGGTTCTACTTGACCTTTTGTATCACTTCATTCTTTGCTCCCGCCAGTATTGAACAACATCATCAAGCACTGTTCGACCTGCACCACCTGCTCTCCATCCACCATCAAGAAGAGTCTGGCTTATCTCCTTCAACTTTCCTTTCTATAACGTTTGATTTTCATGTCTTCCGCAGTCCATCCCTAGACCGCCAACCCAAGCGATTCGCTCTATCCTCTTGACAAACCATAGCGCCATGGCTGCCGCCGACTCAAAGAAAACCTCCGCGCCTCCAGCCTACCTCGAAGCTTCGTCCACATTCACGGCCAGCAAGATTCAGGAAGGATCACAAGTTGACTCATCGAGTCTCGACGGAATAGGCGAAGTGATTGATGCAGGCGCTAGCACCGATGGCCTGCACCGTGGCCTTTCGAACCGCAAGGTCCAGCTCGTGGCCATAGGTTCCTCCATCGGGACAGCTCTCTTCCTCTCCATCGGCGATACCCTCTACGAGGCCGGTCCTGGCAACCTGTTTTTGGCTTTCTTCATATACTGCTGCTTCCTCGCCCTGATTAACAACTGCATGGCTGAAATGACCATTTACATGCCTGTGTCTGGTAGCTTCACCCGTATGGCGGGCAAGTGGGTCGACGAGGCGCTTGGCTTCGCTGCTGGTTGGAATTTCTTTTTCTTCCAGGTCTTTGTCACGCCTTTTGAGATTACTGCCTTGAGTTTTATCTTGTCATACTGGAGCGACCATATCCCAACAGCTGCCATTTGCGGTGGCTGTATCGTAATATACTTGTAAGTTTCCTCCCTGTCGTACCACTATCTTGTCAATTATCTATAGGTACACAGAAATGAAGAAACATAAACACGACCTTCACTAACATTTGCAATTTCTGCTCTACCAGTGTTCTCAACGTCTGGGCCGTCTCCGTCTATGGAGAGGCTGAATTCTGGCTGTCGAGCGGCAAAGTCTTCCTTCTCGTCGTCTTGCTGACCTTCACCTTCATCATTATGGTGGGCGGCAACCCCCAACACACAGCCTACGGCTTTACCTACTGGAACATTCCGGGTGCTTTCAAAACATACTCAAGCACTGGAACTACGGGCAAGTTTGAGGGTTTCCTGGTCGCGCTGTGGGCGGCCTCCTTCACCTGCGTAGGTCCCGAGATGGTCGGCATGATGGCCTCCGAGGCCCAGCATCCTCGCACCTACATCAAGACAGCCTTCAAGTTCATGTACGCCCGTATCGGACTCTTCTTTATTGGCGGCGCTCTCGCAGTCGGTATCCTCGTGCCCTGGAATGACCCCGTTCTCGTCGCCACCTACGGCCCCAATGCCACTGGTAGCGCCCACACGGCTGCCGCCTCTCCCTACATCATCGCCATGTCCAACCTCAAGATCAAGGTACTGCCCGACCTTATCACGGCCCTGATTGCCACGACCATCTTCTCCGCTGGCAACACTTCTGTCTACTACTCTACCCGCAGCCTGTACGGTCTTGCTCTCGAGGGCCGCGCCCCCGCCGCGCTCAAGAAGGTCACTAAGCGTGGTATTCCCATCTACTGCTTTTTGATCGCCATGTTGTTCCCTTTCCTGTCATTCCTACAGCTGTCGAGCAGCTCCTCGACGGTGCTCACCTGGCTCATCAACATCGTCACGGGCACGACCATTGTCAACCAGATTGTCATTTGCACCGTCTACCTGTGCTTCCACAAGGCCTGCAGGGTTCAGAATTTCGACCGCAAGAAGCTGCCCTACTTTGCCTCCTTGCAGCCCTTTTGCGGCTGGGCTGCCCTCGTTTTCGAGACGGTCATCCTACTCTGTTACGGCTACAAGTCTCTGCGACCCTTTGATGTCAGCGGATTCGCCACGGCATATCTCATGCCCATATTTATTGGCATTCTCTTCCTTGCCTGGAAGCTCATCAAAAAGACCACATGGCTCAGGCCCGAGGACGTCGATCTCATCTGGCAAGCGCCCGCCATTGACGCCTATGAGCGAAATTGTGAGGATGCGCCTGTTGGTTTCTGGCGCGATGTGTATTGCTCCTTCAGGCGCAAGAGGGATAAAGCGGCACAGTCTCCCGCTTGAGTTTGGGAAAAGGGGGGGAGGATTGTATGTGAAAAAACGAGCATGAGATTTGATAAAGGTCTGCAGCCTGAGCCTGTCTTCAATGGTGTACATTCTTTTTCATGTTTATCATAAATTATCGTTATTATTGTTCTCTTGATCATCATTGTCACCGCGCCGTTCTCTTAGAGAGATGACCTTCTTTTCTACTCTTAGTGTGGGATCGCTGTCTTTATTCTTTCTTCTTCGTTTCACAGGGTGAAGGTTCTCAATACTTAGCAAGCACATAAACAACTCACCGACGAAGGCAAAGTAATGGAGGTATTATCACGCTTTAGTGGTCGGAAAAGAGCTCAGTAACAGCCTTTAAGCCAATTTCCCACCTTCAATGCTTGGTTTCGGCATAGGAACGTATATATGGTATGTTAGGGCTGTCTACTAATGAGAATATGGGAAGAGGATCGAGTCATGAATGAAGCGAAACAGAGCGACAGTGTGCGAAAAGTCGGCAATTTGAAAGGGAAATATACTTGGGCGGGTTTATTGAACCATGGAAAGGAGCTGAGAACAACAAGATTTTGAGAATCTGTGGTTTTCGAAATCGATTCCCGCCACTTGAATTCAATGAATCGAACAAATATCTGTCAAGGGACAAGCTTCTTTAAGGCATTGGCAGAAGAGGGCAGCTCTCTTGAGGGCCCCTGGGTCAATGCTCAGTTCTATCATCTTTGCAGTGATATGGCGCGGTATGGCCACATGACCAAAGAGCCGAAGTAGCAAAGATTGTTTTTTCTCGTGTTTCACTGCTGAAATTGCGTGCTTCGTTTCATATGAGAGCCATTCGTGATACGATGCAAAGTCGCCATGTCCTGACTTGACAGGGTGAACGGCTGACATCGTGGGTCAACAAGGTATGTGGAAGGGTACTCGCAGCAACAAGTCACATTTCAAGAATTGTTACAGGAAACAGGCTTTTGAAAAGAGTAGAATGTTCATCTTGGTTTTGTCAGGAGACGGAAATTAGAACGTGGAGCAAGACAGATAGAAAGGGAAATCGAAGACATGGAGATCGTGAAAAGGGTAAGACGAGTGCTTAAATCCCAGCAAACCAAGGATGGCCTATTGCTTGACGAGCCGTGATCCGCTTGGTAGGGTCCAGATTTAACATGCGCTGGACGAGGTCTCTAAATGAAACGTCTTCGACGACTTCTGGCCATGTCGAGAATGGTTTGTACGGAATATGCTCCTCCGTTCGCTCGTCCCAAAGCATTCCCAAGATCTGGCAGTTGACTTCGTCGTCTCCAACGTGTGTCATGAGTCCGTTGAGGCCATCCTTATCTCCAAAGTACGAGACTTGACGTTGTAGGCGGATGAAGGCAGGCAGTGCGCCTTGCGACTCGTGGTACCGAAAATCATCGTCTGGCCCGAAGATGACACGGCCAAGCATGGCATAGATGCACTACGTGACGTAAAGTTGTTAGAGAGAAGTGTCGTTCGCGCAAAAGCACTAGAAACCCACCTACAACGGCTCCAAACGAATAGATGTCAGAGGGTTTGTTGAGTTCGCCTTTGAAGTGTCCCTCTGGGCTGCGCCAATTGTCGTTTCCAGCCAACATTCCTTTGATGCACCGTCCTTTGGGAAGGTACGCGGCATTCTCGGTGTCAATGATCTGAACTTGGTCAATGACAGAGTCTGGCCGAATGTTGACCATGATATTGTCAGGCTTGATGTCTGAGGATGGCCGATTAGCGCGGGTACTCTAACCGAGCGTAGACTCAGACATCACGCTTCGTGTTACCTAGATGCACAACATCTCGGTCATGCAACTCTGCGATTCCTTGAAGGCAAGCCTTGAGGACATGCTTCCTATCCGCGGACGGCATCTGTTGCTTCGCCAGGCTCAGGAAATCGTCCGTCAGATATTTATATACAAAGATGTTTTGGTGGGGGATGGTATCTGAGGGCAAGCGTATGTTTTCGTGGTCGCGAAGTCTAGGTCGGATATCCTCGTTGAAGCTCGAGTATATTTCGACTGGAATGTCTTTCAAGATGAACTTCTCATGGCCGCATCTGAAGCGCCATTATTAGCTCAACGCTCAAATGAAACAAAACCTGGAAGGACGAGCGAACGTTGCCAACCACACGCGGCCAAGGTGCGGCCTGTCTTGAATCAATTCTCTGAAGATGTAGCGGCGCCCTGTAGCACCGAATAAGCTGGTAGCCATCAATGCTGCGTTATCACAAACTTCATGAAAGATGTTGGAAAGTGTCTGTGTCGCGGTTAGCTTTTCAAGCCAACGCGTCCAAACGTAGCAGGACTATCTGTATGGCAAGTGGTCGGGAAATGCAGCAGCACGTGAGACGCCCTGTTTTCAGGTGGCAGACGCGCGACGTCCGCTATATCACGTGCAGAACCCAGCCAATCTCGGAGCCGGTTCGGCAGGTGTGCTCTGCAGATCCGTCGGAATATAGATTTTTGTCTGCATCGCGTCTGCTTTGCCTTTTGAAAATATGGAGTCTGTAAGTTGCTAGCTCATTGACAAGTCTTGCATCGAGGTGCTAACAGTTGTCTCGACGGACGTACTCAACGATTATTGCGCAGCACGTGCGCAGCATGTTCGCAGCTCAGTATAAACTCAAAATTAAGCCAGCAGTACGGCGCTTGACCGGGGATCGGAATCCTGGGATGCTTCCAAATATGCCTCTTGCTGAACACAACACTGAAAGCCCATCACCAGACCGGCGTCAAGGTGTGGGACATAGAAACTAGCACATGAAACTGGGGAGAGCAGAAAGACATTTCCACTACTGACGTGACGTAACCCGCCCTGTTCACAATGTTATCAGACATTCATCGCAAATCCCCTTTCCTCCGCTCCTATCCGCACTCGGGATTGGAATTCAATGGGGCTTCGAGACAACAACTTTTCGATCGCCTTCTGAACATTCCATCCGGCGCGGTCGCAACTTACATAAATACAAAGCTTGGGACAGCAGGCCATTCATTCGCTGGCTCTATGAAGCGCTTGAATGGGTACTCGCCTAGTCGTAACATTTGAAGCGTTTGGATACTACTCGTTGAGTAATGCAGCATGGAGCCAAGGTCAGGCGTGAGAAAAAGTTGAATGGCTGTTTTGGTCCTTGTCCCTGACTAAGCTCATCCATGCCGCAGAGGCTCTGTCGAGAGTTTATTGTTTGCGAGGGACAATAGCCCGAGACTAGGACATGTTATCTCTTGATCGTGGTCTGGTATGCTTGAGGCTGGAGCGGGGACGACGTCAGGAAGATAGGACGCGAGGAATGCTGGGAAATTAGCCGTTTCTGCTTCCAACGAAACACATCGCCATCATCGTCAGAAAATATTCTTTCACTATTATTTCTCAACTATCCCTCCCTGTGAAACTGTGCCTCCCCTCTCTCTGCCTTCCTCTCCCAATCTGGCTCTCTTTTCCTCTGTGTGTGTGTTCCGTCTCCTGCATTCTATAGTGACGAGCCTTGATTGGTTTCGCGCCACCCCGCCATCTTCCTTGAATAAGCGCGCGTTAGCCAGATTTCCAACAAACCCGGTGTCAGTCTCGATTCATAATGTTTGTCAAAGGCCAGGGCAAGTCCACTTCCTCGTCCAGCTCCAGCATAGGCCACGACGAAGAAGCCAACCCCGTCAGCATGGCGCGGCAGCCGCCACATCCTGGTCCTCTGGGACCAAGGCTCGCCAACCCGGTAGGTGAAAGACCTTACACAAGTTGACCAGCAGACACGGAAGCAAAAGAGAAGGGAAATTCAATCAAGCTACGGTTTATGTTCATGGACTAACTGCCAATCGTGCTGTTAGTCGCCACTGGCCATGGGAGGCTTCGCAACCAGTATCTTGACTGTCTCGCTCGCGATGATGGAGTTTCGTGGCGTCGTCAACGAAACCGTCTTTGTGGCCGATTTGTGCTTTGTGGCCTGCATAGGACTCCTCATATCTGCGCAATGGGAAATGGTCAAGGGAAACACCTTCTCATACACTGTGTTGAGCGCTTACGGTGAGTTACCCGCGTTTGGTTCTCGGTCCTGTTTGAAGTTGGGTTATGTACGTGAACTGGGACTAAGTGGCTGACGGATGACTTCACTTTTCCTTACCCTCACGAAAGGTCTATTTTACGGCAGCTATGGCGCAATCATGTTGCCCACCTGGGGAATTGTGGCCGCATACGGTGGTGAAACACCAGAGTACTACAATGCCATGGGTTTCTTCATTCTGAGTACGTTCCAAGTAACCAGAACCTCTGTCCAAAACATGCATCCCTTTTATTGCCAACTTGCGAGCACTAACACACGTGTTTGTGATTTTTGCACAGTCTGGGGCGTTTTCAACATCTTCTTCCTCATTACCAGCATCGCCTTCAATCTTGTCTACATTCTCATCTTCCTCACTCTTCAACTCTGCCTTGTTCTCGATGCCGCTCACTACTTCCTCATGGCAGACGGCAACGCGGCCATGGGCATTGCTTTTATGAAGGCTTCTGGCGTTTTTGCCTTCCTTTCAGGTCTGCTTGGCTACTACACGACCGCTCACTACCTGTGCGAGGAGGCGCTGCCATTCAGAATCCCCATGGGTGACACTTCTCACGTTGTCAAGAGATGGAAGGAGAAGAGAGTATAAATGATGGGACTAAATCCTCCATGGCACCACTGATCTAGACAGAATCTTCAATCTTCACGGCATTGTGCTGTCCGCTGTGGCAAGAACAAGAGTTGAATTATGAACCCGGCGCAGTTTGGTGGATCGAATCACGCAGGGCACTGAGAATCGACACACCTGAACGTTGTTTAGTTCATGCATTCGTGTATGCAACACATTTGGATAGAAAATCAAGTTAGCCAATGTCTTTGCCTTTGAGAGAATACAATCGATACTGCGTGAGACCTCATTCATGCACTGATTGATGACCACCTTGTATTCATCAATCAGCTCCCTAATATTCTCAAAAGGCATTTGACTCTGCCAGGGTATATGAGGTGATGTTATTCCTTCGAAAACGGTACAATGAATTTACCATTGCAACCAAAATCCTAAACCAGCGAATTAATAGCCCCATCACTTTTCATTAAGCATGAAAAGAGCCGTCCTTTACTGCTTCTTCCTGAGCAATAACAGGCAAATAGCGAAAATGTTTGTTCAAAGGCTACCCGTCGAGAAACTCGACACTACAGAGATTTATTGCTGCACTCTGAGTCGAATATTCAGACTACAATCGGAATCAAGCCCTAGACGTTTCTCAGTTGTCTCGCAGTCCCTTGGGACACCCACTCCAGTCTCAACCAAGCCGACTCCTTCAAGCACCATTTTGGCCACGGCCTTGGCGCAAAGAAACGTGGTTGCATTGCCTCCTCCGTTGAAGCCTGCCAACACCCACTGATTCTTCTTGCCAGGTATCTTCCCAACATGTGGCATGCCATCTCGTGTGAGCCCCATTACTGAGATCCAGTATTAGTATCACAGTGCCAAAGAAGAAGGAAGTCACCGATGGATGATAGACTTACTGCCAGACCAGATTCTCTCTGCCTTACTCCCACTGTCCTGCCACCCCTTGAAATTCCTCTGCATATATCCATCGAAGTAGCCGGCATCAATGACAGGCCCCAACAGGGTCGAATCGTCGACAGTGTCATACCACAGCTCGCGCTGCTTCTCGTACAGCCATTTCGCGCCTCCCACCACGATCCCTCCATCAGGCCTCGGGTTCAGGTAATCCACCGTTTCCAACACGGGGTCAGACCCAAACTCCAAGTTATACGTATGGCTGAGGTGCGGAAAGACCTTTTCTGTTCCCTTGTCAGGTGCCAAATGGGCTGCTGTGCCTTTGTATGGCGTAATCACCCCACGATACTCCGGGACCAGCGCAGCTGTGTAAGCATTCGTAGCGAGGATAACCTTTTTGGCCTTGACAACCCCCCTCTCGGTGTGCACGAGCGTCGTCTCATCCCAATCCTCACCAATACCAACACGCAGTGTCTCAAGTCTCCGCACCGGCGTCTCCGTCTGCACATTCAATCCCTTATTCCGCGCCATGGCTCGCTCCAACAGCACCGTCACGAACTTATACGGCCAAAACGAGCAGATGGGCGCGCTTACTGCACACCGCGCCCCCACAACACTCGTCACGTTCTCGACAAATTCGCTCCCCACCAGGTCCCTATCTCTCGTCCACTCGTCTCCACGCGTGAGCGCCTCTTGAAACTCCCTTTCCACCCTGGCGGCGTCGTCGAGGTTATTAAACACATCATAGCTGCGGCGCATCTCAAATTCGCAGGGAATGTTCTCCGCCTCAATCACGTGCTTGAGCGCGTAGATGTTGTTTTGGACGAAGCGCGCGTACTCGTCTGCCTTGGCTGGGCCAAAAGCGGAAACAAGAGACAGAAGGGTTGCGGTTTTGATCTTGACGTGGCCGCCGTTGCGGCCTGTTGCGCCTGAACAGGTTTGTCTGGCTTCCAGGAGCAGGATACTGGGAGGATTGGGGGTGTTGGATAGATGATAGCTGCAGAAATGAGTATGAGCAGACCATTTTCAATAAAACAATCGGTGGTGCACCGAGTTGGCGTTGGCGGCATTGGCTGGGAAGGGCTTACACTGTTGAGACACCGGCGATGCCTGCGCCAATGACGACTATGTCGGCCGTCTTTGGGAGCTCGGGTGTGGATCTGTGTGAGTCCAGAGGGTGCGGCTGGCTTTGCCAGTATGACTTTGTGGGATTGGGTACTGGGAACATGTTGGTGCCCTTAGAGTGTGCGGGTGCTCTCATGGCTGAGGAAACACGGAACGTGTTTACTGAGAATCCGTTCAAGTAGGTTGTAGATATTGATATATGGAGCGAAGGTTATCTGACCATGAATTCGTATTTAAGGCCTTCATTGGCTATACACGTCATCATTGATAGGCAGAGCCACTGAGTATAATTGTAACAGATAGCATGCAGGTCTGACATTTTGATCGGAGGAATCCTGCTAACCGAAGGAGGGAGTCTCATGGTTTCATATGATTGGCGCGCGTCTTTCCCATGTATGGGCTTGGTCTCAACCGGTTTTCTTTTCAACGGTCATGCGGGGCAGCAACCCACAGGTCTTCCAAGAGTAACGTAGGTTCTTCTGATTAATATTCTCAATATGTATAACAAGACAGAGGCCATGATATACCTGCTAAATACTAAGAAACTGGCGATAGACTTACCTCGACAATACGACTCCCGATTCTGAATTTCAACGCAAGACCACTCTCCAAAATAGCTTTGAAGACCTCCAAACCTTGGTTCATACCAAGATCGCGAGTTCAATCCTCTCCGGAACCACGCTCAAAATCTTTGTGGCGTCCAATTTTCAGTAACCGCCCGTTCTTGTTTGCAATTGCTGATTCAAACCTTCCGGTGCCGGCTCCTGTTTTCCACTTCCAATTCCTGATCGAATGGCATTTGATAACGTGCTATTGTTGCGGACTTCTTCCCCGTTGGTAAGTAGACTCCCATTATCAAGTGCCAACGAGACCCTATGAGCACCTTGTGTCATTGAAGGTCAGGATTCTCGGTTCCTCAACCAAATTCATGGGATCTGGTTCCCTCTGAGTCCGGGTTTTGTATTATCAATTAACCTGTGAGTGACTGTTCTTCCGAGAACATCAACCCGATTCATCACAGAATTGTAGCAGGCAAATGTAGTCGACCTTTAAAGGACATGATAATGCTGCAAACAACACGCAACAAACATCAACCGCGCAGATATGGCGAGCCTAGCGACCAAGCTCACACCTCGCCCCAAAACCCGCGAATCGCCGCTGCGACGTCAGACACTCGCTCCCTCACGAGCCCATGGCCCGCGTCAAGAACCTCGACCGTATTCAAGACGCCCACATCTGTCAGGTTCTGCTTGCCACAGAATCCATCGTTCTGCCCAACTACACCCAGAAACTGGTCTACCCCCAGATTCGCAACCGCGGCTCGAAAGCTATCGAAATTGTCAAACACCTTCCCATCTCTGAACACACCAACAACACTACCCGCGTGGCCCGCATGATTTCTAAGCTCCCAGTCGCGCACCGCCGGCGCAACCACCTCCCCTCGTGCCACCTTCTCCTTCCAATCTTCGGGGACAACCAACTCGCCCTCCTCGAGGAACTGCACGGTCATGTCGCGTGCACGCAGCTCGTCGACTTGGTACTCGGCTTTGGCGGCGGCGTCGTCGTCGTCGTCCAGAGGTCTCTGCAAGCCACACTGCACGCGAACATCCTCTGGAATGATCGTAGGACTCAGCAAGCCCGCGGGAGCAACAAAAACCACCGAGGCCACCTTCTCCGGATGGGTAGCCGCGTAGCCAGCTGCGAGCGAGCCGCCGAAAGAGTAGCCCACGAGATGAACAGGGTCGCGCCACTCGAGCGTGTCGAGGACCGTCGTCATGAGTGCGTGGAAGAGCGCCGGGACGTGCGGTGCGAGGGGCGTGTCGGTGAGGCCGTGGCCCCAGAGGTCGACGAGGGCGATTTCCGCTGCTGGGTAGAGGGTGTGGAGGGCTGTCGCGAGCGGCTGGAGGCCGAGGGCCGGCGTCTGGACGCCGTGGACCATGAGGACGCGGCGGGGTGTTGCGGTGCTGGTTTTGGGCTGGTAAACATAGTATGCAGCCTGGCCGTATGGCGTCGTGAGGAATTTGGCTGGTGGATGGAGGGCGCCAAAGACTTGGGTCATGGACTCCTCTGTCGGTGCTGAGATGTGGGCTGCTTCGCTTGGAAGGGTCGCCGTTGGTCGCGGGACTACGACCAAGGGAAGGTGGTGCTCGTATGGCATCTTGTGGATTCGGTTAGGATGGTAGCAGTGTCGAATCGCCAAGTTCTAATGCTCGCAGCTCTTAGACGCGTCGAATCGGATATGATGCTTGGTTCACCGGCACAGCAGGAGGAATGGGCGCAGGCTTGGAGAAGTTGCTATAGTTGGCAACGTCTTCTAAAGGATCCTGAAAGTTGTGGTCGGTATGCAGAACTCAGTTGGCCTCGCTTGGTGAATAGGCAAAAACCAGGAGGGGGTATGCCAGTGTTGTTGTCGGATCTTTAAAAAAAAACACGGCATTAACAACATTGACTCCGATCTGAGATTAGCATATCGGTGACTAATCGGAAGGGGTCTGCGATTCCGCGGTGGAGCCTCTGGCCCGCTGTGTTATGGCGTATCCTACTCACCAATACAAGTATCCAGTGGTAGATCCTTCATAAGATACTAGAGTAGTGATTAATAATAATATACAAAGCTGATCTGCATTGTGATCTGAAGCAGCTCATGCTCGATGCAGGATCGCTTTGATATTACCCAATGACAAGCATAGGGCGTGGATTGATGCTCTTTGTCAGCACTTGGGCTCATGGGAAGGGTGAGCGCCTCTGCAAGGGGACTGACTAATCAGGTCCTTCAAAGAGCGTATATGGGGCTTTCTGCGACCAAGACGCTTACCCCCACGTTCCTCATAAGCCCAGCTGCGAGAGCCTTAGCTAGCTATTGCTTCACGTATCGATATGAATACAGGCAATTTTACGGATACGCAGCTGTAGTGGTTGGCTCGAGTGCTGTATCCTAACTTATCCTTGGAAGATTGGAGCGTTGTCTCTGGAGGGACGAGTAGAGTGTTGGCTCGTAGTGGGGGCTAGAACACGTGAATCGCCATGAGCTGACAGTGCCGGCTCTTGGTGATTCGATGACCTCTAAATCTGTCAAGAGCTCGCTGCTCGAAGGTAGTCTTCGACATTTCTCTGGCTCTTCAGGATTTAATTGTTTTCAACAGAGGTTTCACTCAACATTTACAATCTCGCATGGGCTTAAGGGACAGTTAAAATGGCGATGGTGGCAGATTGAAGACTTGGATGGTAGAAAGGTGGAATGTAAAATGAGGTGGGATGAAAAATGCGGTGGATGTTCAGTCAAAATCACTCGTAAAGGTTGAAATCAATGGCTTGGTTCTCCCCAGCTCCTGCTAACATGATCCAGCATTCAAAAGCAGACCAATTGTACCAGATGGTGGACATGACTTGGACGTTAAGATGGTGAGCACAATTGGGCCTATGGTGAGGAGCAATGAATGAAATTATCAAGTACATATAAACCAAATCTATCTTAGCATCATACAAATGTAATTAGCGTCTTGCCCACCTCCATCTTCCCAGCTCGGAAGGATTTCACCGTTTCGCCAATCATTTGTGTTCGTCTCTGAAGTACTACACACCCTTCTTTCCCGGCTTAGACACCCTTAGGTGTTCTGCAAGGGCCCCATCTCTTCCCTGATGCATAGGCAATCACGTTTCTGTCTCTCATAGTAGTTATTGCAGGCCTTGTCCTTACACAGTGCTCTTACACCTGATGTATAGCCGACATATGTCTCTGGATCCATAGCATATAGCCATGGGCTGGTAGGGGTCAGCTCAACGGCCGGGTCCATCAAGTCATTCAGTCGGCAGACCAATATGTCTTTCATATACTTGACTACAAGACATTGCTGGGAGATGCCGGCACGGCTGATACCAGTTAGGTAGTGAGACCCTATTTCCACCATGCATGAGTTGCGTCCTGTTCTATAGTCTCCTACTCGTCTGCAATGTCGCTGTAAATCCTTTCCCTCGGATGGTGCTGATAGTCGCGGCAGTGGCTGCTTTCCCGCATCGCTGTCTCCTACTTGATATGAAATAGGGAACGACGAAGCGAAACAAGCCATTTCTCGCAGACGGTACGGAGGCCGTAGAAGGAGCAGCGTATCGACCGGGCCACGTTGGCGGAGCCTTCGAAACAGTGCCCTCAGCTCAAACGCTGGGATCTGTCCATCCATGGTGGGCGCGAGTGAATCAACACGAGCATGCGGTGCCCACTCTAGACAGAGAACGACCCTGTAGTCATTCCAGTAGAAGAATGTGGCGAGAGAGGCGCGGGGCCAGGTCGGCGCCTCCGAAAGCGTACACCGTACATCGTGGCTAGCGTCGTGACACTCGATTCGGAAGCTATCGAGGCATTTTTGCCGGTATGCTTCTATTCCTTCGCTCTGGTACGGCTGCTTTTCTCTCCAGCTCTCGATATGCGCTTTGATTTGAGCCCAATGAATATGCACATGCTCACAGAGTCGTATTGATCCCTCCTCGGCTAGACATCGTGCTTCTCTCAAACCCTCACCCTCTATATGGAATCTGCAACAAAAGTCCCAGCCCAAATATTTGTGACCATCGTTCCATCGCCTGCAATACTTGCAACGCCCATCTCTTCGTAGCAGTCGTGAGAACTCAAAATTTGATTCGAATACATGGACTGGTTTGTTGCCAATAAGACGAAGGAATATCCTCGAGGCCATACGCAGACATTTCAGAGTTACCACATCGTCGTCGAGGAAGTCGAGTATACATAGGAGGAGCTCTTCCGGCAGCCGCGTCAAGGGACAGAAGCGATTGTTATAAGCTTGGGCGGCTCCGAGCGGGTCCATAACGCGCTGTAGCACGCCTAACGTAAGGTGCAAGAGTCGAGTATGTTCATCGTCGCGCTCTTTCCTGGAAAGTCTTAGGTGGCGTTGTTCGCACCACTTGCGGATCCACGTGAACAGAAACATTTTGGTGGTTATGTCCAGGGACCAGGAGCGGGGAGGGAAGACAGCTTCAGCGATGGCAAAGCATGTGGTTCAATGGATCAAAACGTTGCTGCGGTGAGAAATGGCAACAACAGGATATTATTTGCAACGAATGGAGCCTCCTATTCTTTTATTTACAGCTATCGCCCCCCCAGTATTTTGTGCAAGAAGTGACTCATCAGGTCAGGGAGCCAAGCACTGCCAACAGTATCAAAATTCGGACAGGTGTCATGTTGGGCGGCCTGCTTCTCGACGGCTGCAGCGTAGCGCTTGATCGTTAACCAGATCCGGACCTGGTTCTGAGCTCGCTCATACTCGACTAGATGGAAGCACAGTTAGTACTTTGCAAGTTAGAGTGGGGTTGTGGGCGTTGCCTACGATTTGTTGGTGTTGCTATCGCAAGTGCAACAAGCTCTCGGAGTGGTGTGCGGTCCTTGGTGGCACTGGTTCGGTTGGGGGTTTTTTTAACGTGATTTGTCTCTGTCAACACGGGTTTCTGACGTTTTCCATCGCGGTTCAGTTTTAACGTGATTGGTCTCTGTCAACACGGGTTTCTGACGTTTTCCATCGCGGTTCAGTTTTAACGTGGTTTGTCTCTTTCAACACGGGAGAAGTCGGCTTAGGTGGAGGGTGCGGTCGGACTTGAGGCCATGGCTTGGAGTCGGGCTTCTAGGTTGTTGATGCGAGTCTCCAGCGCTCCGTTGGTTGTCTCCAAGCCTTCGATCAGCTCTCGTTGTACTCGCAAGCGACGCTCCAGGGCTTGGGCAGAGAGGCAGGCGGCGTTGTCCTCGGGCTTGAAGACGGCGAGGAAGGCGTCCAGCCACACCACAAGTTGAGCTGGCGCGGCCCAAAGGCTTTGGCGTTGGGTGGCGGCGGTGCACTTGGCCACCAACTTCGACCAGCCGGCGGCGAGGTGGCGGCCAAAGATCTGGATGAAGCCAAAGAGGAAGCCAGCTCCCATGAGGAAGACAGGGAGGGGCGGCTGAACGGGACCGGCGATCCGGTCGAGGCGCTCGAGCAGCTCCTCTTGGAAGCTGAGGAGCGCGTTCTGGAGGCCGGGCGTGTCGGCGGCGCCCAGCAAAGCGAAGAGGAAGAAGAGAAAAAGAAACATCTTGATGGGTGTGTGATGGGAATTGTGATTTGTTCTGGTGGTTGTGATGTACTTTGGGTGGTCGAGGCTGTTGTTCTGCTGCTGTTGTAAGTCTTGTGACTGTTGCTGCGTTGCTGCCACTTCGGTTCGTGGAGGAGAAGAAAACAAACCTCTGCCAATGGCTGTTGACATTGTGGTAATTGAAGCCTCCTGCCTCACAGTGGGACCTGCTCAGTTGCTGTGCCAGGGGCTCTGGTGTGCCTGCCTGCGGCACCTTCCTCCTTCTCTGCCCAGATCCAGGCTGCCACCACTTCCTGGCGCCTCGAGCGTGGGCAAGCAACCGGCGCGCCTGCTCGCCGTCGGCACCTTCCCCCTTCTCTACCCAGCTCCAGGCTGCCACCACTCTCTGACGCATCGACGGTGGGCAAGCCACCCGCGTGCCTGCTTGTCCTTGGGCAGTCTTCTTCCAGCGGGCGTATCTTGGCTCAGGAGGTCCGTGGCAGGAAGGAGCCTTGGGTCGTTGGTCTGATTGTAGGGACGAGTGGTGTAGACAGTCTTCTCTCGATGCTCAATCGTCGACTGCGCCTGACCCGCCTCCTCCAGGGCCACACTCCGCCGTGTCGCCCTGCTCCAGTGCCGGTGGCCCTCTTCTTGAACCCGTAGGCTTGGTTTCTCGAGACCAGCGCAGCCTCACGGACTGCAATGCGTGCAACTCGTCGACCGCCGTGGATGTATCGAGCGAGATTAGGGCGATTTGGATATCGACGAGGAGGGGGGAGCAAATGCGCACTTGTTGTATTCATTCTTTGATGACTTGTCCGTTGTTTGTTAGAGATATATACAGAACCATGCTACAACTCTGTAATGCTGCTGGCTCGTCCATTGCCGCGACTCTGGTGAGTGCTACCAGATTCTCTTGGCCAAAGGCACATTGTATCTTCCCACTAGGGTCCATACCAGCCATCGCTGTGATTCTTGCACATCCTTTCCCTCCATATATATACACCCTTTCCCCCCCACCACCGCGGCTCGCCGATGTTGACACTCCTGTGGAGACCAGCTCTACACCGAAGCCCGACTATCCAGCTCCTCCGAGGCAGGCACGGCCACGGACTTGGCCTGTCGCTGGGGTCCAGCTGCGCGATCCCACTGGGCGTCGGGACAGACAACCTTGTCGCCAAACGCTTGGGCGATTTGCTCCAGGGATCGCCCTTTTGTCTCTCTGTTTTGTGGCGTGGCGCAGGTGTCAGAGTCAGTCGTGGTGGAATACTCGTGTCGAAGCTTTTGGTTGGGGTTGCAGCGTGGCCACTTACGGGAAGTAGAAATATGCAATGGTGAGAAAGACCACAGTACACCCGACAAAGACGTAATAGTAGTTTTCTTTGATGTGGGCGAGAGCGCTGGGGCCTGCCTCGGTGACTGTGTGGGCATTCAGTCTCAGGTCAGTGTCTTGCCATTTGATACACACACACCAAAACACAAAGAGAGGCCCTAGAAGAAACACCTACTTCCAACATTCACCACAAAATGGCACGCGGCAGCAAGACCCATGACTTTGCTTCGGATAGCAATGGGCAGGACTTCGGCTCCGTACAGCCAGGTCGTGCTGTTGAGCATACCATCTAGCTCAATGCACGTTAGGCTTTCGAGGCTCACGTTTCCTGGGCTGCATATCGCGCAAGAGTCGACCCAATCAATGACAGGATGGGGGCGCAACTGACAGTACACAACAACAAAGAGATAGATCCCCAAGACAGCGAACCCCTTGCCGACTTTATTATCGCCGGATTGGAATTCGCGTTGCATAATCGCAGCATAGATCTCGATCACGATGATGCCACCCAGTCCAGCCAGGATCATTCTGAGAAAGGGACAGGTCAGAAAGGGATTTCCAGAACGACTTTTTGTATCCGCGGGCCCAAACGTATTTGTACTAACTTGCGACGGCCCCATTGGTCAGTCAGAAACAATGTGGTCAGGAGATTGGTGAGGAAGGCAATGGTGCCGTAGACCCCAGAGAGAGCGAGGATTGTGGTGCTGCCCATTCCAAGTGCCTTGTAGAGAGTCGCTTCAAACGGTGCAGCGTTGTTAGCAAATACCTGTTGCAAAAAGAGACTTTTGCTTTTTTCATAGCAATCTCACTTTGGTAATACTATTGGCGATAATGGGTCAGTCAAGAGCAAACATCGTGGTCTGCTGCGAGAGGAAAGGGCACACCTGAATAACATTGACACCCGTCACAGCCGTCATCGTTTGCACAGCGATAGAACTATCACAGCAGTCAGGAGAATCATTTGCAAGCAAGCCTCACAAGCGGCTGCGTCCGTCAATCAATCAATCAATCAAACCAAAAACACACTCACACAAACGCCCGCCGCCCAAACAAATCAAACGTCTGCCGAAACGTCAAAACCTCACGCTGCATCTCAAACTCAATCTGCGCCTTCATACGCCCAAACTCCTCTTGTGCCTGGTCAGCGGTCAGATCCCTCCGGATTTGGACAAACTCGGCGCGCGCTTCCGCGACCTTGCCGCTGCGAAGCAGCTGACGCGGCGAGTTGGGCATAAACGTTGCTAACCCGATGCACAGGACCGCGCCCCAGGGGATCTGGATGCCGAGCGGGAGGCGCCACTGCACGGCGCCGTAGGGTGCGTATCCACAGGCCATGCCGACCCAGTTGGAGGCCATGGTGCCAAACGAGATGCCGCAGCCGGAGATGCCTCCGATGAGGCCGCGCTGGGAGGGTGCGGAGATCTCGCTGAGGTAGATGGGGACCGTGGCGACAAGGCCTCTTCATATGCGGTTGAGCTGAGTATTAGTGATAACGTCCCTGCTAGAATTTACACCACCACCAAAAAAAAAAAAAAAAAAAGGCAGAGAGGCAGTGCAATCATGGCAAGAGGTGCGCACCCTACAGCCAGACCGGCCAATGCTCGCCCGGCCAAAAACATGCCAATATTGACAGAGGTAGTCTGGATGACGGTGCCGACCGTGACAACGAAGCACAGAATCTGCATGAAGCGCACGCGACCCAGCTTGTCGGCAATGGCGATCTGCGCGAGAGCTCCAACCGCCTCCCCAGCGATGTACACGGAGGCCACCTGTGATTGTGATCTTGGCGTTAGTTTCGAGTGGCAACGTCACAAGATAACATTCACATTCTACGGCCAAACGGAAGCACAATTCGAGGCCATTTAAACATACCGCGCCTGTCAATGCATCAGAAGGATTGTGCGTATAGGTTACCCAGCTTTGATGTGCAATGGCTAAAGGTTGTCTTTCCGTTAGTGGGCTTGCCAGTGCGGTCATTGGAAGTTGGAGACCAAGCAAGCTGCCGGCCGAGAAACATACTTGTTGTAGCGATTCCGGTATCGAAGCCCTAACAGTTTGGTCAGCGAATCCAGTGGGCTTTTAGCGATAAACTCCAAATATATTGGATGGAGGACGAACAAAGAGAAAAGTTCCGATCGCAGCAAAAAGCGCAACGTAAAGAGTGTACAAGGACTTCATTTTCAAGCGAATCATGTCTTGATCCAACCCTCTGTCTTCCTTGCGGTCATCACAGACAGGATATGTCAATCGAAAGACATATGGTGAGCCTGGATAACTGTCAGAATCCTTGAATGATAAAACCTAGGTAGAATCACCACGTTGTAAGGAGGGAGAGAAGAGCGCGAGGTTGGTGACAAGGGAGCGACCAGGAAACGTCTCGGCACACCCGCGTGAGGGGCGTCTCGGACACAAAATGAAGCAAATGATTGGCACCCACGGCCTGGCTCTAATCTCAGTAAACAAGCCGTATTTCTTTATTTTCCCGCCGCGACGTGACAACTCCGCAGTCAAGGGCTTCCCCGCAGCGGGGAGATGCGGCCGACCGCCAGCTTTGTAGACTGAAGGCGATCCGATCAAATGTACACCGTATTCAAGCACGATTCCGCCGGAGCACGCACACATGCATGTCACACATACGTAAGGAGGTGGGGTAGTTTACATAGCAGTGATTATGGATGAAAGACCCGGGCGTTCTATCGGCGTGTGTATAAATTCCACGAACCGCGTGACCTTTGCACATCAACCAAGGCCATCGGTGAGGTGGTTGACATGCACGGTTCATGACACAGTAGCGACTTTGCTGCGACTTGGTTGGGGTATACTGTATCATCGACTTATCGTTGGCGCGAGGATTCTATTCAAGCTTTACGAACATAATCGACAAGTTTCTTGAGATCGCTGTGGCTCGCCTTGCAACATCCTCCCACGAGCAATGTACTCCACTTCCGACGCTGAGCGATCTGGAGCACAAGATCGCCGAAATTCTTTTCCCAAGGGACCTGAGATGGTCATTAGCAAGACTCTTCACATGAGGTCACCCAAGTAGAGTGTTAGCTAACTCGAGCGAGCGGGCTTTGTTTGCACATACCTGCTGAGCAGCCTGGCCAGGCGGAAGCTCCCACTCCTGCGTAGTGGTATTGTACACCTCGCCATTTGTTCCATCAGGATACAGCACCAAAGCAGGCCACGTTGTGACCCGGCCCGCATTCCAAAGTGCTGTTACTGCATTCTCAAACTTCGCAACCAGCCGCTCCAGCTTGTGCAGCTTGGTACAGTTGATGCCAATCCCCCACGGCTGTGCCTTGCCCTCGCCGGGAGCCAGCATAGCCTCCACAGTCTGGTCGATGGTGCTCCCGTCAGGCAGCTCGTCGTCCTCGCCAGGAAAGACACACGCGATCCAGAACGGCTTCGAGGTGAACCCGACCATCATCCTGCGCACTGCGTGGATCTCATCGCGCCGCGGGAGCGTTTCGCAGGCCACGTACGCGACCTTCTCGACGGTCTCTGGAGTGAAGAGCGACACACGGTCCGCCCACCAGTGCAGCAGCTTCTGCTCGTCATTGTGGTCGTCGTCGTAGGCGCCGCTGTATTCCTGGCCCGGCACCATGGTCGATCCGTACGGGCCCAGGCTCAACGCCACCTTTGCGCGGGGGTTGTCGTCGCCGTGGGCCTTGCGCGCAATGTCGACCGCATTGTGCAGGAACTGGGGGATGCTGGCGCGGTCTACGCCGCCGGGCCACTGCTCCGTCTTGGTGGCGGCAAAGCCATGGACGGAGAGCTGGTAGGTGGCAGTCTCGATCACGTCGACGGGGACGCGGCCAAAGTCGGACTGGCAGGCGAGCAGCGTCTGCGGGTCGCTGACGAGGGGGTGCGACGACCAGAGCGGCGTGGTCTTGCTCGAGAACTTGTAGTGGTACTTGTCTTCGAGCGAGGTGCCCAGGCCGCCGTCGAGGAAGAGGATCGGCGTGGGCGTGTCGTTGTTGTGGGCCATGGCTTCTGCTGTGATTGGAGCGGGCGAATGCGCGTGACGGTGTGCTGGTTTGGTGTCGGTCGGCAGGTGGTGGTGGACGTGGCTAGCGGTTCAGCTACCCTGTCAGGCCTGGCAGGGCCTGGCCGAACCTCCGAGGCAGAATTTGTTTTCTCCGCCGCTCGGATCCGGGGGCGGGACGCACGGCCCTTTTGTGACCCCACTATTTCCGGCCGTGTTCCGCTTCGGAGCCGAGTCTCGGGCTTCCAGCATAAGTCCATTTCCTTTCGAATCGGCATCGGGGCACACCACTAGAACGCACAAGTCATGATAGCTTCAAGTCTTGAAGGAATTTGTTTGTGCTCAATGTCAGAGCGACACCGTGGCCGTTGCCGACAAGGAAACAAGGTGGCATGAACGATCACAGCCCAACCATCAGTGAGTACCAGACCATCGGCGGTGGGATCAAACATTATTATACAATTATTTCTCTTTACTACGCCAGCTTCGAGATTGATCTACAACCCCATCTTCTCTCGGAGAAGGCTCTTAACAGCTATAAGCCTCTCACCGGGACTCTCATGGTCACCCATGCGCCCTCGCGCCTTGGCCCCCTCCTGCCCGTCCGGTATAAGCCACGACACGACCAGGTCGCGAGCCACCCTGCCCTCGGGCCCCAGATACGTCTCTACATCCTGCAGCTCCTCCCACAGCATCGACACAGCCAGGTGCATCCTCTGCAGCCCGCCTATGCTCGACGCATTGTTGCTCACGGCGCTTGCAGCAGCTGCTGCCTCCGTCGCATAGTGCAGCTCGCCCAAGCGCAGTGCTCTCCGATCTGCTCCCGCTTTCTGATAAGACACGGCATTCTGCCCTGTGGACGCGCCGAAAAGCGAACTCGTGGCCGTGGGTGTGCCCCGCGGCGTGTGCCGGCTCGGCATCGGCATGCGCATGAGGTATTCCTGGAAACGGCCCAGAGTAATGTTGAAAATGCGCACAAGGCTCATGTAGCCGCTCAGGAGGAGAAGAATAGCGGAGGCGTCCAGGCTTTGGACCGGCCCAGGGCTTCTGGACGCGGGGTATGGGCTGTGGTTTCCGAATGAATGGTGTCTTGACCCTGCGGGGAAGCCAAAGTACTCCAACCCACTGTTGGCGGCCGCGGCCTCGTCCGTGTCGAGCAATAGGCGTGCGCAATCTGTTAGTTGTTGCGAGAATTGGAGGACGGCACCGACGGGGTAGTCGTCGAGGTTGTCTGGGGTCTCGCCGTCGCTCGCCCACGGGCTGTGCTCGCTCTTGGCCAGCCAGTCTTGCATTTCGGACATGAGCACCAGCAGGCGCTGCGAGGTGAGCACAGGGCTGGTGGGAGCATTGTCCAGGGGCGTCAGGTTGCTCGCGCCAAGGGTTTCTGCGAGGAGACTGGAGGCGGTGTAGGAGGATCCGGGGGAGAGCCATCCTGCCGCTGGGGACTGTGAGCAGGACGAGTTGCAGGCCAGCTCTGGCTTGCACGGGTGCTGGAGGTCCTCGTCCAGGAGGTTGGCCTCGAATGCGTCGAAGCCGTGCTGTGTCCAGCTGTAGTCTGGCGCCATGTAGCTGGCATGCTGATCGCTCTGCCCTGGGAGCTGGACGGCGTCCCAGCTCTGCGTGTTATAAGTCGGCGTGGACGCCACCAAGTGACTCAAGTCTTGTTCGGATATTGGGGAGAGCGCGTCTGCGGCGAAGCTTGGTATTTGCTGCTGCTGTTGTTGTTGGTGGTGATGGTGGTGGTGGTGGTGGTGGCGCTCCGCAACTGGCATGTACGCCGCTGCCGTGTCGCTCAGACATGAGATCTGAGAGCCTGCCCACGGCGAGAACTGCCGGATTGGTGTGGATGTCGCAGCGGAAACGGGCGTGTGATGCGTGTGTTGCTGGGCGAGCGGCTCAGACGGTGGAGAGATGGCACCATGGTCAGCGTAGCCGCCGCCGCCGGCTGCTGCTGCTCTCTCGTAGGGAGTGTTCTCGCGTGCGCTACTGTTGCCTTGCCGCGAGCGTCTGGACGGGGTCCGGCGTCCAAAGACACAGACGAGTTTGGCTCGCGCGCATCGCTCACAGGTGCTCGATCCAGCAGGGACGGAGCACTTTAGTTTCTGGCCGCGGCAGCGATCGCAGGAGGACCGGACCGAGAGAAAGCAGCCGGAGGCGCCTATGCTGGGCGTGTGCATGGTGAAGGGCGGCGAGGATTATATATATGTATGTATGAGTATATATATATATATATATATATATATATATATATATTCTCTCGAGAATCAGGTACAAGAGTCGTGGAATATGACAGAGGATCAGCATGTGCTTGGCCTGCTGCGTAAGGATGTAGTCAGCTTGGCAGGTCTCGGCATGACGAGTCCAGGATGGATCGAGATAGTTATCTGCATTTTTGAAGCAGCAGCCGGATGGCACTGCACCGTTGCGGCCGGCCACTATCCACGCCGCCAGACCGGGTTTCTCTCCTACGCGGATCGTAATACTTCCCCTTGGGCACGTTTCAGCGACGACGCCCACGTGGACTGAGGTCGCAGCGAGACCCGGCCAGATGCACGAAAAAAAGCCGTGCAAACATCGTGATCCTTGCCCGGTTATACTTTGGCAGAGGGTGAAAGAGGAATGAAGCTGTGGGGAGTGCCAAACTGTCACTCATGCCTTTGCTGCAGGTACGTGTCAAGCAATCTACGCCCTCGCCGGCGGGGCGATGATACCGGGCGCACACGTTGAGATACTATGTACCCAGCTCGGTACATCACATTGTGGTTTGTAATTATATAGGATTCAGATGGTGGAGAGGGTGCGAAATAAGGTAGCGGAGACCGCCTCGCCTCACACTCTGCCAGGCCGCACTCGTGTCGGTGGGGGCAGCCGCATCCTCATGCTCTGGCAAGGTTCGTGGGAATGGATGGGCGCCCTGGCAGCGGCTTGCCAGAAGGAACACACGTCCCCATAGCAGTATCTCGCTCTCGTGCTGCCCGGCAACTCAAGGTTCGTGCAAGGTGCATGGTGCGAGCCAAGAAGATTTCGAACCATTGACAACTTTGTGGCGGCCGTTGAAAAGCGTATAGCGCTCATCCTTGTCCATATTTGTTCTGGAAGAAGCGTATCGATCGCATTCGCGGATGGCCAGCTCCGTGGGCAGCAGGCTTGTCCTGGTCGTAGAGGTATACTACGATATCGTGGAATTCAACTCTCACCGCAGACACACAGACAGACAGACAGGCTACTGGGGACAAGGCGGCTGAGGATGGCGTCAAGATCCCACCGACAATGTGCGCAAATGCGACACTGCTCGCCAACATGGACGAGTGACCAGACAGCATCTGCTGCCAGATTGCCAGGACTACGGGACCTGCGCAAGCCGATGAACAATATGCTGCCGACCTCCACAAACAAACCATGAGCAATTACACGCCTCCTGGCCCCCACTGGCGCAGCGGTAAACGAGCATTAGAGTTGGCGCTAACAGGACTGCAGCGCACTGCCGAGTCAATGCTGTCTGTCGCTGTAAGGATGCTTTATGGAGAGCACACGGCGCACACGTAGCTCGCTTGGCTGCGTGTCTGCGGCCACTCAGGGGGCAGATGCTGATAATGTGATCACCAAGTATTCTTGCCAGTCGTCACATCGTTCGTGGCTTATCACAATTCGGGTGCGGTCAGCCAGAGTCAGTATAGGGAGACGGCGCACCAGCTGGCCCGTCCGCCTTTGTTTTCTGTGCGGAGCCTCGGCCGAGAGTTGGCCAGGATGAGGTCTTACTTATTTTTGGACACTTGCTGTCTGTGAGGGAGCCCCCCAGCGAACAAGTCGCAATTCAGAAGTGATGGGAGAGTCCCCCCATCAGTTTCACAAGGCCGGGCCTATCCTATACCACATGTGTACTATAGCCAACTATGTCCATAGTATACAGTCAAGTACTGCTCCACGAGACTGGCGCATGTACTTGCCATGTCCATCCAGAAGTACACACAATCCAGCGAATAAGCGGCCGAGCTGAGACGCACAATAGCCAACTGACTCTGCGCTCCCACTTTGCAGTGCTGCTTTGGGTGGTCCCATGCCCCAGTGGAACGAAGGTTCCCCAGTGCAATGGAATTCTCGTTCCACTTCTCCCACGACAGGTCTGTCTGCGTTATTACATCGTCTGTGGCTGTTACCCTCATTGTCCTTGTCCCCCTTTCCCACCGTAAAGCCATCCCAGCCCGCCTGCCAGCTGAGCCTTGGCCTTGTCGCTCCAGTCGCCATGGTCTACTGCGGGCGTCCATCCGCAAACTGCAGCCTCTGCCGTGCCAAGAAGAAGAGGGTACGCCGCTTCGATTACCGAGATCCCCCTGGGCCTGCCTGCTTGCGCTTGCGCTTGCACTTTTGCGCTTGCACTTGCTCTAGCACTTGCTTTTTGCTTCCTCTGTGTGGATGAGCTGACGTTGGTGCCTCTGGCCGTGGCTGTCCGTGTAGTGCGACAAGGCTGTTCCTGCCTGTGGCCAATGTGCGTATCCTGTTCGTAATGGCTTGGGGGGCAAACTCTGAGCGTCTCACTCCCATCTCCTGCTGACTCGAGCTGTCCCTCCAGGCCGCCGGTCCGGCCAGACATGCCCTGGCTACCACGACGCCTCGAGCATCATCATCCGTGATGAGACCAAGCGGGTCATCCACCGTGCGCGCACCGTCAAACCCGCGCGACGGACGCCGGCTTCGACCCCGCCAACCTCGTCGCCGTCGCCCGCACGCCACCACGACCACCCGTCCTCGCCCAGTGGCCCAGATCCCCTGGGGAACTGTCTGCTTGCGGGTGCCAGCCCGAGTGACTGCCACAGCACAGCGCTGAGCCTTGACGACGTCCACTTTGACCATGCCGTGGAGGCGGACGCCAGCAGTATCAGCGCCGAGCTGTCCTTGTTCAACCAGGGATCATCGCCTGCAGCACTGGCAGCTCAAAGCCACGATGCCTGCATGTTCGACTTGGACCTGGCCGACTTGAAGGTCGATGCGACGTCGCCCATCGACTGGCAGCTTCCGCTTTCCAGCGGTCCGTTCGCATTTCCCGCCCCCGCCCCCGACCCCGGCCCCGGCCCCGGCCCCGGCCCCGGCCCCACCCTGTCCCTCCGCATCTCCGCTCCGCCCCCCGAGAACCTCGACAACCTGGGCGTCAGCTACTTCCTCGCCAACTACGTCCTGCCGGGATCGGGCCCGTGCCCCGGCTTTCTGAACTACACCCACAACATCCTCGCAGACACGCACAGCGCCCAGCGCGAGCTTGCGCAAGCCGCCGTCTGCGCCGCGGGGCTCGCCTCGCTCGCCAGCACCACCCAGGCGCCCAGCATCATGTGCCGCGCGCGCACCACCTACAACGACGCCATCACCCGCCTGCACGACGCCCTCGCCGACCCGGTCCACATCCGCAGCGACGCGACGCTCTTTGCCGTGCTGGTGCTCGGCCTCTTTGAGAGCATCACGTGTCGGGGCGAGGAGTCGCTCGAGGCGTGGAAGAACCACATCAACGGCGCGGCCAGCCTGCTCGTGCGGCGCGGCACGGCCCAGTTCGCGACCGCCATGGGGCTGCGCATCTTTGGCGAGGCCGTCGCCCATGTGCTGACGCTGTGTTCGCGCTACGGCCATCCTGTGCCGCCGCGGATCCGCTTCCTGCGGGTGGAAATGGAGCGGCGCAGTGGTGGTAGTGCTGGCGGTGGCGTCGAGGTCGCAGGTAGCAGCACCAGCACCAGCACCAGCACAAGCACAACATGCATCTACAAAGGACCCTCGTGGACCCTCGGCACGGCGCACATCGAGGTCATGGATCTGTACCACCGCGTCAACCCAGAAACGCAAGAGACGGCGTGCCTGCAGGACGAGTGGGAGACGCTGCTGTCGCAGGCTGCGGCGCTCGACCGGCGGCTCGAGAGCCTGGTGGCCGATTTGCCTGTGCCGTGGCGCTTCAAGACGGTCAACGATCCAAGCGCCGACGCGGACATTGTGTATCGCGGGACCTACCACGTGTACTACAACACGTGGGTGGCCAAGGTGTGGGACGGCATCCGCTCGTGTCGCATCATCCTCAACCAGG
Source organism: Coniella vitis (assembly GCA_011317545.1). Taxonomy (NCBI): domain Eukaryota; kingdom Fungi; phylum Ascomycota; class Sordariomycetes; order Diaporthales; family Schizoparmaceae; genus Coniella; species Coniella vitis. The sequence goes on from WUJK01000018.1 coordinate 111,799, forward strand.
CCATCTACTGCCTCCTGCTGCGCGAAGCACTCACATGGGCACCGCACGAGCTGGTCGTCAGCGACGATAACAAAGGCAACGGTGCCTATGCGGGCATGCTGCAGCGGATATCGACCACCACGACCGAAATGCGCGACGGGATCCTCGCCTCCGTGCCTCAGATGCTGGGCTTTGTCGATGTACAGCAGCAACAGCAACAGCAGCAGCAGCCGCAAGACGACGCCCAGCTTGGCTCGTACACGCTGTCACCGCACCACCCTGTGCCTGCGTCCGGCGCATACTTTGTGCTGTGGTACTTGTTCCTTGCGGGCAGTCTACCTATCAACACGGCCGAGACGCGCGCGTGGGTTGTGGGGCGGCTGCGTGCCATTCGCGCGGCTACGGGCATTCAAAAGGCCGAGTATCTGGCGGATGTGCTGGAGAAGCATCCCCCGTTTTTGAATGCGGTGTTGCCGACGGATGCGTTCTTGGTGCCTTCCTTTTGAAGGGTGGGAATGAATAGCGAGTTGAAGGAAGAGAGATCGTTATAGTTTGATCACAAAAGATATCCTTGTTTGAATAGAGATGAAGAATAGTGCTTCTATGTTTGGGAATTATATTTGTATGTTTCTCATGACTATTAGATCGTAGAGCATGTTGTATTGCAGCCTGCCTTATATCGATATAAAAGAGCGACTTGAAATTGCAAACAGAATAGAAGAAAGGGTAAGATTAATGGATATAGATATCAACGGACTGGCATACAAATTATATAAATAACTGATATTAATGCTACAACATAAAAGGAATTCAATCTGAAACGTTTACCGTAAAACGCGTTGCCGCTCTTCCCACAATCTCAACCATACACATTTCTCCCAATTCCACCCTCACCCCATATAAAACGGCGCATCCGGCTCAGCAACAATCCTCTGAATCGCCTCGTCCAGGGCCCCCAGCACACCCACGACCCACTCTCTCTTCAGAAACTCATACCCCGGCCGCCGCGCATTGTACAAGCACCGCAACAGCATCCGCTCCTCCCAGCTCTGCTTGCCAGGCCACAGCTCCATCACAAGCGGGTACCCCGTGTCGATTTCCTTGAACGGCGCCAGCAGGTTCTCCTCGTAGTTGTACCCCGGCAGCTCCAGCAAGTCCTGCGCCGCGCCGCCCTCCGGCTGCAGCGTCTGCACGAGCAGGATCGTGTCGATGCGCTTGATGCCTGTGCGTGCGTGCGTGAGCGTCGGACACGGGATCTGGAGGTGCTTGGCTGCTTCGGCGTGCTGCGCCACAAGCTGGCTGCACACTTGGCGGTTCGTCAGTCGTGGCTCGCTGCCCTGCTGCTGCAGCAGCAGACGTGTCGGCATAGCAGCCATCAACGGCGCCATGCACATCAGCGCCTCTCGCTGTCTCCGCCCACTCATGACCGTGCCAAACTGGATATCCAGCGGCTTCACCCCCGCGCGCTCCTCGTCCGAGAACGTCTGCGCGAGGACACTCGCCCACGCCGCCTCGACCACCGTCAGCATGGTGGTCGACATGTTGACGGCCGCTTGGCTGAGCGCGCCGAGTGACATGGTCGCATTGGTGGCCACCAGGCGCATGTGTGTCTCCTCTGCGCCCTGGCGGATCGCTGGCAGTGGGAGCTCGGCGATCGGCTGGGGGCGGCGCGAGCGGAGCCTGCACCCGGGCACGCCGGCGAAGCGGCCTGCCCAGTACATCATGGTTTCGACCCAGTCGTAGCGGAGGTTGAGCTCTGCGGCTGTGCGCATGGGGAGGAGATCCGTTGCGGGCGCGTTCGATCGCGTCGGCCGGGTCGGAGAAGCGGCAGCAGCGGCGTATTCGCGGACAATTTCATCGCGCAGGTAGGTGAGCTGGGTGCCGTCGTAGATGCCGTGGAAGAAGGACATGGTCGCGACGCAGCGCGCGCGAGTGGGCGACCAGACGTACGAGAGTGCGATGCCCGGCTTGTCGAGGGTCATGGAGCCCTCTGCTGCTCTCTGAGCGCCGTGGATGGTCTGGTGCCAGAGGCTGGTGGACCTGTCGCTGTCGCTGTCGGCGTCGGCGTCGTCGCATGTGATTTCGATCTTGGAGATCTTGGTCGCGGATGGGGAGAGGATGCACTGTGCAAAGGGCGCCAGTGGGTGCTCTGAGGCCACGAAAACGGTGCGGAAGCAGTCGTGGCGGGCCAGGACGGTGTCGACGGCGCGCTGGAACCGGGCTGGGTCCATGTCGAGGGGCACCTGGTAGGCAAAGTGCTCGACGTGGGGGCGCCCTGCGTAGCGTTCTGGGTCGAGCAGCTCGTCATCAGTCGCCACGGCAATGAAGCGCACCTGGACATTGGTGGCGGGCAGGACCTGTTCGATTTGGTGCGTGGCGAGGTGCAAGGCCTCGAGGCAGGTTGGACGGCAGTGGAAGTCAAAGTGGCGCAGTTTTCCTTCGATGGAGAGGTCGTAGATGGACTCCTCGTCGTCCTTGGGGATGGTTCTGACGTCGATTCGGTTCGTGTCTAGCCATGCTTCATCATTGTCAACAATCGGCTGTGAGGGAGTGGTTGTAGGAGCGGTGCCGTTTGTGTCTTTTGGTGCAGAGATCTGGACTGGAGAGGCATTTTTGTGCGGAGGCTCCTCTTCACTCTGCTTATCTTCGACAAGATCAATCAGATCTTGGACGGTTTCGGCTGTCAGAACCGTGTGGATGGCCAGATGATTGACTCCAATGTCTCGCAATTTCTGAAGAAAGACAAGGGCGCGCAAACTGTCGAAGCCAGCGTTGGCTAGGACTGTTGTCTTGCTTTGCTGTCTGAGATCTTGGCCCAGAGCGTCGACGAGGCCTTTATACACGATTGTCGCTGGGTCAAGGGCTGTCGAGGCGGATGTGTCGGCGTGGATGGCAAGAGGTTCTGAAGGAATCGTTAGCACATGGACCACTTATAAGGCGGGTAAACCAGAAGACACCCTCCATCCTCTCACCTCTCGAAGCAGTCTTGCTCGTCGCGTCACCGCCTGGTCGTGCTGCTGCTCGTTCCTTGGCCCCCGTTACACCAGTGCCCGAGCTCCTCTGCCGCAGAAACATGGCCTCCAACGTCTTGCGATCGACCTTATCGTTCGCCGTCCGCGGGAACTTGTCGACAACAAAGTAATGCATCGGCTGCATCCAAGAAGGCAGACTACGCTCCGCCACAGCGCGACAATCTGCCTCAACAGCCCTCTCATCCACACCGGCCTCCCACGGCTCCACACACGCAACAATGGCCGACTTGTCCACGAGGATGATGACCACCTGCGCAACCGCTTCCACAGACGCCACCACATTCTCAATCTCCGCCAACTCCACGCGCCGCCCGTTGAGCTTCACCTGGCCTGCGCTCGCGCGGCCCAAGAAGTCAATCATCGGCTCGCCCTGCTCCGTCCAGACCACGCGGACCTTGTCGCCTGTGCGGTATAGCACGCCCAGCTCATTGTGCTGGATGAATGCGTTTGCCGTCTCGACGGGCCTGTTGAGGTAGCCTGGGGAGAGCTGCGGACCGCCAATGGCCAGCTCGCCTGCCACGCCAAAGGGAGCCGGCTTCAGATTCTGAGGGTCCTTCGACTTGGCGTCCGAGTCGTCGATTTCCAACACCACAAAGTGCGTGCCGGGCAGTGGAGGGCCGACGATCGACGGGCGGGAGGCGCTGTTGCAAAAGTGGATCGCCACACCGGCGGTGGTCTCGCTGGGGCCGTAGAAGTTGACCAGGTGGCGCTGGGTGGTCGGCGCGGACACTGGGCTGCTGGCGTCACGGATGAAGGGCGGCGCAAAGTTATCCACGACTCGTTGGCCCACCATTTCCCCACCACAGCATAGCATGGTCAGAGTCGGCACGCGCTCTGGGCGCAGCAGCATGGCCAGACTGGAAACGGTAAACGTTGCCGTGGCCCGGAGCTCGGATAAGACAGCCTCGGGGTCGGTTAACAGGAGGTTGCGGTCGGCTACGCAGACGGTGCCGCCTTTGAACAGGGGCACAAAGTTGTCGAGGAGGGTCACGTCGAAGGTGGGCAGACACAGAGCCATCCAGCGCAGCCGGGGTCCGGTGGGCAGAGACCCGGCGGTTTCGGGACGGCCGTCGTTGCAGGCTGCGTCAAAGGCGTGGATGAAGGCAATGGCGATGCGATGCAGCACCATGACACCCTTGGGCTTGCCGCTGGAGCCACTGGTGTATATCATGTAGGCGAGATCGTCCACGAGAGGGGTGCGTCGTGAGGGCAGCGGGCCGTCGAGGATGGCGGTGGCGGACGTGGGAGCGGAGGGGCTGTTCGTCAGCGAGTCCTGGAGATTGTAAAAGTCGATCCAGACGATGGACTTTCCGAAATCTGAGCCCTCCCAGGGATTCGGTCCGACGCCTAGAATCCCGGGTGCGTTGAGGTCATCGAGCAAATCACGCAGCCTGTCTTGCGGTGCATCCATTGGCAGAGAGCAAAAGCTGTGGCCAATACGCGACATGGCGTTCATGAAGATGCTGAGCTCAATGGACGCGGGGAGCAGGACAGGCACAATCTTTTGGCCGCCGCGAAAGACGGGCCATCCGAGGCGGTGCAGCAGTATCTCGATCTCGTTGGAAAAGGAAGTCACCTTGTCGTTGAACTCCTGGTACGTCAGTTCGCGGCGCAGATAGGACGATGCCTTGCGGCCCACCACTGCGTCGAGGGCAATGTTGTGCGGATACCTTCGAGCGGTCTCTTCGAGAATCTGATGGAGGTGAGTCGGCTTCGGCTGGCCATGGCTGTGCAGCCCATCGGCGCCCTGGAACGCGGCTGCAAGATAACTGGATTTAGCATTGGGGGTTTTCGGTTGACTACTGTTGCTGTTGCATCCGATGCAGTCCACGACGAGGTCGAGGAGATGCTGCGCTGCGATCAAAGGTCCGTAGTCGCCGCGCAGGTGCAAGGTGATGTCCAAGGCTCGTGCATCTTGGTCTTGGCTGACCAAGACAACAAGAGGCTGCCATAGAGCGATCAGACGGCTGCTGCGTGCAACATTTCGCGGCTCGTCAAGGGAAATGCCAAAGTCGGAGCATGTCGTGTCTGGGTCTGCAACTGTTTTGGCGAGCTCGAAAGCATTGGATCGCGAGGCTACAGCACTGACTGTGAACTGTTCAGAGCCTTGTTCGGCCAAGAATGTCACCTCAGCACTGCCGGCCACCGCAGACACAAACCGTGCAAAGCCTTCTAGGAGGGCTTCTGCGGTCTGGTCGCCGGCCAACACAGAATAGTCGACTTTGTGATACGCTCGGAGGCCTGCGGTGTGAGTGGTGGTGTTGAAAAACGGCAGTTTGGTGGCGTGCCTCAGTGCAGAATTGTCTAGGGGATCAATGCTGCCCATGGTTTCTGTCAGAGATCGAGAAGCTGCGTAGTACAGTCAAAATTGTGGAATAAGGAGCATAGCCACATCACAGACTCCATTGCCAGCTGGTTACCCAATGAGGATATATGCACGACTTCGAGATGTTCAGCGGCTGCACACAACGATTACTGAGTCGAGCGCAAGGCTAGGCTGCGGTACGGTCCGTACGGAGTTATTCGGTACGATGCTCCGAAGCAAAGCGAGCCACAAGTCGGAAGATTGAACCTCTTTGCAGCCCCAGACGCTGACCACCAAGACGACGTACCAGGCTAGTCCAAATACGGTATACAGCGTGTAAGTGGAAATCCCCTTTTCCCTCTCGAGCCTCTTTTTATGGCCACGACAGCCGTCGCCTCCCTCCTCTTTTTTTTTGTTCTTGGTCTTGGCAGCAGTTCTCCGTGAAGAGATAGCATTGCCAGAGTGTTCACCTTGTTCCCTGTTCTGCCATCACCGTTGTTGGAGCGCCAACACAGTCGCCGCCATGGTTTCCTACCGCACAGGGATTACTATCCTCTCCTTCGTCTTTTTCGTGCCGACCCTGCTGTTCTCCGTCTACTTGTGTTTCCGCTCTGGTCTGAAGGAAGCCGGTGCGTGGCGCTTCATCGCCACGCTCTCGGCTCTGCGGGTGGCCGGCGATGTATCCTACTTCCTCACGCTTTCGAACGCATCACTGAACATCTATGTCGCGGTTATTGTCTGTGAACTGATGGGGCTGGCGCCCCTGATGTTGACCTGTGTCGCTCTGGTCGGCCGAATGTATGTTTTTGGAGTGGATTCTATACACACGTTGGGAGAAAGCAGCCTGCTAACTCGTGCAAACAGTAACCGCATCACCCTCACCATTCCGCCCAAGGGATTCGCTCTCATCTCCCTCATGTCCCTCCTCGGGCTGATCCTCGGTATCGTCGGCACAGACGATGCCCTCAATGACGCCGCAACCGTCGATGACGTGAGCGTCAACGGCCTCATGAAGGCCGCCCTCGCACTCTTCCTCGCCGGCTTCGGGTTGATGCTGGTCGGCTACACGGTTGTCTTCCTCGACATCAAGCAGCACCCCGACAAGGGCACAGCCGTGGGCCGCGAAGCCCGCATCTTTGGCATTGTCGCGGCGGCCACCCCGTTTGTCGTGGTGCGCCTCGTGTACGCGGCCCTTGGCGACTACACGGACATGGAACAGTTCGACGCGCTGTACGGCAGCGACACCGTCTACCTCTGCATGGGCGTCCTGATGGAAATCTTTGCGACGGCCATTTTCTTGTCTACGACGGTTCTCGTGCCCATCGCGCCCAAGGACCCGGACGCTGAGGAGTTGGACAGCCAGAGAGGAGAGTGATTTGGTTTACGGCTTATTGATGGTGATGGTGAATAACTGCTACGATGGGCGGAATCCTGCATTCTCGTCTTGTTTTTCTGATTCTATGATGGAGTTGAGTATTGACCCAAGATGACTACGAGTATACCAAGTACAGCACGGTTAGATACGCAAAGTAACCTCCTTATTGTTTTTGGCAACAGAATGTAAATACAATGCATAATCTACGCAAAGTGCTACAGTCTCTTTCAAGGCACCTTGATGACCCAAGAATCTGGCGTCATGAGAGCCCGCTCTAAGATACTAACCGAGCAGCCCTATGGGACGTGACTTCAATCAGCACTGATTTGGCTAGGACAATTCCTGATGCGGATCGGGAGGCCCCATTTTGACTCGCTTCTTCTGGAAATGCTGCATTATCGCAATGCAACCAATAATACACTTTATCGGCCGAGTGGTACCTGCAGCACATACCTTCTATGGAACTTCCTTGTGGATACCCCGGTGAGAGCGAGTAAAGTGCGTACCTCGATGGAGACGATTAGCTACCGAGTTCGAACGATACATTCTACTACCGTCCACAATCATTACAGGGCTTGAAGTGACGCGGACCCTGACAATCTGGGATGGGAAAGGGAGTATATCCCCCCGCTACCCCCCCTCGTTGTCCCCACTCTCTTCTCTACCGGACACAGCCGTAATAAAGACTGCATATGCGGACCCTGGAAAGCTTGAAGAGTGGAGGCTGGAAACCTTACTTTACATGGAGATGCCGGACAAATCCTTCGTCCGATGCTGCACAAAAGCTTAGCTAAAGTACCTGCAGGATCTTTGGATTCCCCTTAGATGAGGCCGTGGAGTTTAAGATTTCCGAACCTCCTCCAGATTGATAATGGAAATCCCAACTTTGACATGCCGCTATCAATGCTGCAAGTTCGCCGACTCCATCAGCAGAATCCTTTGTTTTACGCCGGCGAGGAAGAACCATGTAGCGTGATCCAGGGGCTGGGAGCTTGGAAGGATCCGAATTACAGCGAGGGTCGTTTGCAAGTCGAGCGTCTTTGCCGTCACGAGAACAGCTGACATAGGCACCATGTGGCGAGAGTTGGTGTCCCGAAACGGACTAGTCGCGGCGAGGCTCCGCCTTGCGGTGCTGGTTACCCAAACGGGCATGCTGTGTGCCGGCCTGTGGGCTCTCATTGGTCGCCTTGTCTAAGCGGGCCGCGCCACCAAAGACTAGACTGTTTCGGACTAGCGCAGGCCTTGCAGCTACGTACTCCTCACACCATTCGGACCACATGGCATTCTCTAGCTGGCTTCGCACTCTCTGGTTACCAGATTGGGATTCGAACACGCTTGCTATACTTGGTAAGTCTGAATGTGCATCCACGTTAGTTTGTCGATGGTGTCGACGTCACGGCTTGCGTTGTAAGCGGGGATGTCTTCAGTTCTGGCAAGCAGCCAAAACATATAATCAACAAAGCGCCTCACGGTCTTGTAACGATTTGATCTTGGCATAAGTTCTTTGGTAGAGCAGCATCAAGCATCCAATACTCGACACACAACTCTGAAGAGTGAGATTCTAGATTTACACAGTCTTCAACTACAACATCATCACAATGGCGGTCCCTTCCCACGTCAGCGTTGAGGACCTCAGCGGCAAATACACCATGGTAAGTCAGGCCACCGAGAATCAAAAACCCGAGTATTCGATTAACAACAAACCACCACAAACAGAACCTCTCCCTCTCCGACTCGTACGACTCCATCCTCAAGATGCAAAACGTCAACTGGCTCACCCGCAAGGTCCTCACCGTGGGCACCATCGCCATGTCCATCAAGCAATACGCGGACAGCGAGTCCTTCACCCACCTCGAGATCGTCACCAAGTCCGGCTCCGGGCTGCCCGCCTCGACCGAGCTGCGCGTGCTCAACGACGAGATCAAGCACGCGGACCACCCGCTCTTCGGCAAGATCACGGGCCGCACGCGCTGGGCGGCCGCGCTCCACGGCGAGGGCGGCTTGCCGTCCAAGTTCCTGGCCGAGGGCTGGGAAGAGGGCACGGAGCGCGTGGTGCTGATGACCACGGAGCACTTGGAGGTCGATGCTGTGACGTACCAGGCGGGCGGCATTGAGGTGCTCAACGGGGAGAGACGGTATGTGAGGCATGTGGAGGTGCGCAAGGGCACTGAGATATTGCAGGTCAAGTTGGTCTACGACTACACTGGTCCCTTGGACGGTTAGTGACCATGTTAGTATGAGTGCTTAATGTTATGTGATTCTGTTCATATGGTTATAGGGATATGGTTATGTTGTGATGTGATGCAGGCACGTTGCTGAAGCGTGGTTTGATATATAGTTGGTTATACAGAGCAGTTTGAACTTTGTATCAAGTTAAACGAAGTAAATTCTCATTCCAAGTGGGGCAGCGTACGAAGCTGTTCTATTCTTAAAACTATATACTGTTGGAGGGGCTGTACGTGGCACGCAGGTACGAGAGGCAGAGCCTCAAAACGTGTTAAAGATCCTATATTGAATACAGAGCCCTGCCAGAAAGAAGGAAGCCCTTCGGTCGAAGGGCTGCTCTTAGGGGATAGTCTGATCTATCCCTCAGTAGCTGAATCGCTTGCCCATTAGCATCCATTATTATAGTGCTAAGTGTTATTCCATGATATACGTTGATATAGAATTGAAACATCTTCACCTTCTATCTCTACCCTCTTCCTTCCATCCCAGTTCTCATCTTAACAACGTGACAATTCTCACCAAAAGAAATCATAGGAATCCACTGATTGACTTGACAGGTAATCGATAAATCACTCGGTCGCACAATACCGCTATGAATAAAAGGTGGTCCATAAGACACACCAATAAGGGTGTAAGTATGGCATACGGAGTCCCAGCTTTGGTATAAAGATTGAGGAACATCAAAGAGATATGTGTGCATTGACATAGTTACAACGCAGACAAGCACACATATCTTGATGAACGAAAGGCATTCCAACCGCAACAAGTTACGAGCACATGAACGCGACCAAACAAGCAAGTTAAACCAAAATATGTTAAATTATATGAACCTCAGTAGTTGAAATAAAACAAGTCAAAGTACGCCAATGCTGCTGTGTAAAACAAAAACAAAAATGTACAAGAAAAAAGAAAAGAAATACCAATACATCAAATGACTTTACATCCCAACATCATCACATCCTTTCAAAGGATCAACAAAATATTTACCTCCTCGCAACAATTCTTCCACCCTTGCCATCTTTCATGACAATCTCCTGCGCAGAAATAACCCACCCAAATACACCCGCCTTCTTGGCCGCACCCACAAACTGCAAGCCCGAAACAAAAGGCAGTCCCTTCACAGCCTCCACCACCGCCTCACCACTCTTCTCCTTCAACACAGCCGCGTACGCAGCCGCCAGCGCATCGGTGCGCACACGTGCCTGGCCAGGGTACTCGACGACTTGCAGCAGTGTGCTGTCCTCGCTTGCTGCGGTCACCGTCACGGCATCCACAAGCAGCTCGGCCACATGTCCCATCGGCGCGAGATCCATCCACCCGCCGAGGCGCGCGAAATCAGGCTGCATGCCCAGCCCGGGCGCAGCAGCGAGCATCTCGGCGATGAGAGTGGTCTCCATCTCCTTTTCAGCAGCAGCAGCAGTAGCAGCAGCAACCTGTGTGGGCCGGTGCACCGTCACCTTGACGCCCGCGCTGCGCGCCGCATTCGCAAGGTACCGCTCAGCCACCCACTTGGACGCGATGTATCCATCCGCCGCACTGGGCCTCGGCAGCTTATCGCCGTCTTGGGATTCGTACGCGGCGACGGCGCCCGAGGAGAGCACGTGCAGCGAGGCGCCGGTGCGCTGGCAGAGCTGGACGAGGGCCTTGAGGCCGTCGACGTTGACGGGGCGCGCGGCCGTGTAGCTGTCCCAGAAGGTGCGGTTGGCGGCACAGTGCAGGACGGTGTCGATCTGGGAGAGCAGGGCTTGGCTGGCTTCGTCGGTGGGCAGGGTGGGCAGGTCTGCGTTGAGGATGTGGACCTTGCTGCTGTTGGCGGCCGTGGCTGGGAACAAGGCGGTGGCTGTGAGTTCCCGGCCTTCTACTGGGCGGACGAGGCAGACGATGCGAGCGACGCGGTCGCTTGCTGCGAGCTGGGCAACGATGGACCGGCCGAGGTGGCCCGTGGCGCCCGTCACCAGGATCGACAGGTTGTCGTCAGCAGCCTTTGTCTTCTGGACGGCAGAAGCATCAGCGTCGGCAGGAGTAAAGGCAATCTCCTTGTCCCAGTCAACCGCAACCTCCATCTCATCCAGCAGCACCGCCATGGACGCCAGCAACGGGGCGCTCATGAGCTTGCTCAGCCGCGGCGCGTCGCCAAACTCACGCTTGATGGAAGCTTGGAGCTTGACGAGGAGCAGCGAGTTGCCACCCGCGAGGAAGAAGTCGGATGCCTGGCTCAGAGCTGGCGTGTCGGGGAGTGGAGAGGGGGGGAGGATGTCAGCCCAGAGGGAGGCAAGGCGGCGTTCTGTCTTCGACAGAGTCTGCTCGAGATCCAGAGCGGACTTTTGCAGCACCATTTCAGGCAGGGGGAGGGCCTGGATGGCCTTGCGGTCGACCTTTTCGTGAGCAGTCAAGGGCATGCTGCTGAGAGGGACAATGACAGCGGGACACATGTACTGTGGAATGACCAAAGGCAGACGGGCGCGCAGCTTGTCGATGACTTCGGTGCTCGAGAGCGGACTGTCGCTCTCGAGGACAATGTGCGCCGCGAGGAAGGCTTCCTTGCCGTCCTCGGACGCCTTGTCGCTCTCGCGGAGGGTGACGACGGCGTGGGCGACGCAGCCGTTGGCTTCCTTGACCATGACGCGCTCGATTTCGACGAGCTCGATGCGGAAGCCGCGCAGCTTGACTTGGGTGTCGCCTGCGATGCGGCCCTCGATGCTCAGGAGGCCCTCTGGGGAGACGCGGCCGTAGTCACCGGTGCGGTAGATGCGAGTGACTTGCTGCTGTCCATTCGACGCCTTGGTCGATGGCAGCGGGAAAGGACAGGGCTGGAATGCCTTTGCGGTCAAGTCTGGTCGCTTCAGGTACTCGTTGTTCTCGACACCGACGCCCGCAAGCAGGATCTCACCGGGCACACCGAGCGGAAGAGGCTGCAGGTCCTCGTCGACAATGTACGCCGCATAGTTGGGCAGCACGCGACCTGGCACAGGCACACTCAGCGCCGGGTCTCGGACGTTGGCCTCGCCCTTCATGGCGGAAATGGTGCACTCTGTCGGTCCGTAGCTGGTGTAGACGCGCAGGTTCGGCAGCACGTCGCACGCGTTCCTGAAGCCATCCAGCACACCCTGCGAGGCGCGCTCACCACCAAACCACGCTGCGCGCCAGGCTGTGCACTGGCGAATGTTCTCTGGCGCAAAGCGGAACCACATGTCGTACTCTGAGGGCGTGGCCTGCGTCATGGTCACGCCGTGCTCGGCCATGAGGCGCGTGACCTCGTGGGGATCACCTCGTGCGTCCGCGGGGACAATGAAGAGACAGCCACCTGCGGTGAGAGGAGAGTAGGTCTGCAGCATGGAAGCGTCGAAGCTAAAGGCGGCTTGCTGCAGCATGACTTGGGCGAGGCGGTCCAGGGACCAGGCGCGGTTGAAGCCCTCGGTCTCGGCGCGCAGATTGGCGTGGTAGACGACAGTGCCCTTGGCTTCGCCGGTGGAACCACTGGTGAAGATGATGTACGCTGGCTTGTCTGGCCTGGCAGCATTCTCAAGTTTGGCGGCATTGGGTGGTGCTGTCGCGGGTTGCTGGGAGACGTTGACGATCACCACTTGCGGGCCGAGTTCCAGCTCGCTGGTCCGGCTGTCTGTCTCGTCGTCGGTCAAGATGGCAACAGGCTGCGCAATCCTGACATTGCTTGCCAGACGGGCAGTTCCGTTGCGCAGGTCCAGGGGCATGTAGATGGCGCCTACACGGTGGATGGCGAGCAACGAGCAGATCCAGTCTGTCGTCGGCGTCTGGAACACGCCCACAATTTGGTCCCCTCGAGTGCTGCTGTCGCTGCTGCCGCTTGCTGCAAGCTTCTCAGCAAGCGCAAGCGCGATGCTTTCCACCCGCTGGTCCATTTGCGCGTAAGTGAGAACGCGCCCGTGGCCGTCCTTGAGGGCGATGGCATCGGGATTCTGGGCAATCACCTGGTCGATACGGTGTGCAGCAGTCATAGGCCACTGCAGGGCCATCTCCGGGCCTAATCACTCGGAACATACCATCACAGGTCAGTCCTATTCCATAGAAAGAAGAGAAGAGAAAAAAAAGAGAAAAGAAAAAAACCAAAGAAGGAGAAGGAGAAAAATGAAAAGGAACCTCATGTCCACTCACCCTTGCCAGTAATCAGCGCCTTCTCAACATCAGCAGCAGCCCACTTGCGCAACTCCTCCGTCTTGATATCCTTCCCCTTCATCTTCTCGCCCGTCACCTGCTCCAGCAGGCTGACGAAGCTGTTCAAAAACAGCTCCGCCCCCTGCTGCGTATACAGACTCTTCTGCACGTGCACCATGAGCGACGTCTCGTTGGGGTCCTCCTTGATCTCCAGCACAACGTCGTATCCGCTGCGCGACGGGAACCACGTCTCGTCCGTAACGGTGCACCCGGCCCACCGCCGCTGCTGCTGCGCGTTGGTGCCGCTCGCACTGCCAGGCACCAGACGGTAGTCGATAAAGACCTGGAAGATGGGCGCCCACGCGTTGGACCGCGGGACCGCCAGCTCGTCGAGCAGCAGGTCGAACGGCAGCGCCGAGTACTCGAGCGCCTTGTTCGCCTTGTCGCGGGCGTCTTCGAGCGCCTCGCCAAAGGTCGTCTGCACGCCGGCGCCGTTCTTCTTGGCGTTGGTGCGGTCGAAGCGCAGCGGCAGCACGTTGAGGAAGTTGCCGATGCTGCCCATGAACTTGCTGTCGAGCCTGTTCGCGTCCGCCATGCCAATGTACACCCGCTCCGTCGACCCAGAGTCACCCGTCGAGGGCAGCAGGCGGAAGACGAGCGCCTGCAGCGCGGCGAGGTACGCGTGGAAGTTGGTGGCGCGGTGGCCGCGCGCAAGCTGCTTCAGCGCCGCAACGGTGCTCTTGTTGAGGACCTGCCGGGCCGTGAGCGTGCTGTACTCGTCGAGCGGCGTGCGAATCGGGCTGCGCGCAAAGGGGAACAGCTCAATGGGCTGCTGCAGGCTCTCCACGGGGATCATGCGGCGGTAGGCGTCGATGGCAGGCTGGTACTTGCCCGTCTCGTAGGCGATGCGCTGCTGGGCGCCAAAGGCGCGCGCCTGGGAGGACTCGGGCAGCGGGGGCAGCGGGTTGGCGCGGGAGGAGGAGGCGCCCAGAGAGGAAGTGTAGAAGCGGTAGGCCTTTTCAATGTCCATCATCATGATGGAGAAGCTGTGGCCGTCGAGGGAGATGTGGTGGGTGCCCATGAGCAGGTAGTGGACCGAGTCCGACTGCGACAAGAGGCGCAGACGGACCGGCACCCAGTCGCCGAGATCCCACACGTGGTCGCGCATGGCGGCGAGCTCGGCGAGGGCCTCGTCGTGGGACGCGACACGGGCGGTTTCGAGGCGCACCAGCGGCTTGGACAGGATGCCCTGCATGGGCGCCTTGGTCTCGTTGCCGTCCTTGTCGTCGTCCGCGGACCAGAAGAAGCGCGTGCGGAGCGCCTCGTGCTGCTGCGCGACGGCCTCGACGGCCCGCGACATCTCGTCGATGCGGACGGTGCCGGTGAGCTTGGCCAAGAAGGCCGCGTTGAAGGTGGTCGGGTCGTCGTGGTAGTGGGCCAGGAACCAGAAGCGCTTCTGGCCGTAGGTCATCTGCTCCGTGTGCTCGGTGGCCGAGGCGACCACGTTCTTGCGCCAGGCGGCAAGCAGATTAGGCTCTTCTTTGGGCTCGTCAGAAGGAGTCGGCTGGGTGAGCGAGGTGGACACGGATACTGACAGGGAGGGCTGGCTGTAGAGACTGTTGCTGGCGTCCAGGTCCATCTCAGGAGGCGTGCCTGTGCCGCTCGACGACGCAGACGAGGACGAGATGATGCTGGCTGCCGAGAGGGACTCGACAATGGTCGGCCGCGCCAGATGCAGCGCTGCCGGCGCCGTGTTGGCCCGCTCCAAAGCGTGCTTCTTGAACGCCGGCAATGGCGCCGCCTTGGCCGGCTCCGGCGCAGGCTGCTGGGCCACCTCGGCAGGCGCGTCGCCATCCTCGAGCTTGGAGTAGTCCACGACGGTCGGAGGCATTCTCTCCAACGCCTCGTCAATCAGCGACTGCACCGTCGAGCCAGCGCCCAGAATCTTGAGCACAGGCAGATCCGCCTCCAGCTCAGACAGGAACCACGTGCGAACCTCGACAGCCACAATCGAGTCGACACCCTGCTCCACGAGCGTGATGCTCTCGTCGAGCACCTCATCCTGCGGCACCATCAGGACGCGCTTGAGCCTCTCCACAAAGGCATCACGGACAATGGCCCGCGCCTCGCCCTTGGTCTTGGCCGTCGCGAGGCGCACGCGAGGCTTGACCGCCTTGCCACCGCTGCCATCGCCGCCCTGTCGGCCAATCGAGGCAGAGGCATCCGGCAGGATGAAGTGGCTGAAGCGCGGGTCCTCACGCAGCTGCGCCTGGACGTTGGGTGCCCGCCGCACCGGCCGCAGACCGCTGGCAATCTGCGAGCAGAACTTGTCGCTGTTCTCTGGCCGTCCTGTGAGGATGGCCTCGGCGAACAGCCGGTGGAAGTCCTGCTCCGAGCTGTCCTGGTAACCCATCTTGCTGAAGTGGTCGCGGTCAAGGTGGTCACTGTGCTCAAAGTGGCCCAGACCAGCCACGGCAGCGAGAGCAATGTCAGAGCCAACCACGCCACGGATGTCGCGACGCTGCGCTGCGAGGGAAGCCATGAAGGCGTTGGCCATGATGTAAGCCGACTGGCCCGTGTTGCCAGACACGCAGACAGCAGAGGTGAAGAGGATGAAGAAGTCGAGCGACGCGTCGTCGTAGAAGAGCTCATCAAGGAGCGCACTGCCGTCGACCTTAGGCTTGGAGGTGCGGTCGAGAGAGGCAAAGTCGAGGTCATCGAACAGTGCGTCCGAGAGGACGAGAGCGCCGTTGGCCACACCCGCAACGGGGGGCATGGTGGCAGTGACCTCGGCGTGGCAGGCGTGCAGCGACGACCGGTCGGAAATGTCGACGGAAATGACCTTGACGGTCGCGCCGTGGGCTGCCATGCGCGAGAGGAAGCGGGGGTCAACGTTGGGGCGACGGCTGCCGAGCATAATGTGTCGTGCGCCATGGGCCACCATCCAGGTGCAGAGGGACTGGCCGAGCTCACCGGCAAGACCAAAGAGCATATAGGTCGCGTCTGCGCGGAAGATGGTGCCCTGGTCGATGGGGCGCACGTAGACTTGCACCGACGAGACGTTCCAGTCGACCACGGCGTTGAGCCTCGAGTGCGTGACGGGGCGGCCTGCCACGCTCTGCAGAGCAATGATCTCTGGCTGCTGCTGCTGCTGGGCTGCGCTGCGTGCCGCAGCCTGTCGCTGGATCGCCTTGGAAGCAGACGCCAAGCTGGTCTCCAGGGTCTGTGCTATCGCATCCAGCGAGACTTGAGCGTCTGCGTCAGGCAGAGCACGCATAAAGTCCACCATGCCGTACGTGGGCGTGTGAGAGGGCAGGGTCTGGCTGAGCAGCTCGGCGCTGAAGCAGCCAGTCGAGAGGTTCACAAAGCACGATACGTTGCGTGGGATGAGGCTCTGCACGTGGCGCAGAGGCAGGCGCTGGTGGATGAAGATGTACTGGGCTTCGCTGCCCTTGCTGGCCGCGGGCTTCGTGGCGGTGGTAAAGACGAGCTGCACAGCGACACCATCCGCCACCACCAGTCTCTCCAGGGCATTCTTGAGCATCTCGTCGGCCTCGTGGATGAGAATGGTGCCGTGGCTGGGGATAGCAGCCAGGATGCTCTGCGCAGCGAGGTCTGCTGCAATCAGAGCCACAAGCGCGGCCTGCTGCCCAGCATCCGCACCAGCACCACCAGCAGCACCAACCGTCTTGGTCCACTGGTCCACAGCTTGCACGCGCGACTCGGTCGGCGTGTCGAGCAGTGCCACGACAAGCTGGTCTGTCTCGCTGTCGGCGCCGGCAACAAGGCCCAGGAAGCCAGCACCGGGCACCTTGACCGCCTGGAGCAGCGAGTAGCCCACGCGGATCGAGCGCGTCTTGCTCGACCGCGGCGCAGGGAGCTTGCGGAGCGGCGAGGGCGCCGAGAGCTCAAAGACGTTGCCATTCTCGGACGGCTCGAGCACCACCGCCTGCTTGCTGGGGCTGGCCTCCTCCTGGATGGTGCGGCGGTATGTGTTGAAGCGCGTGTTGGCGTCCGCCACGGGCATGACGCGAGGAATCAGCAGCTTGCCCTGCTTGTTGTAGTACACCTCAGGCTCGAGATTCCACAGCAGGTTGATTTCCTTGTCCTCGTCCTTGTCGTCCCTGAGCCACTGGCGGCCCAGCTCGAGGCGCACAAGACTCTCGGCCAGCACACGGGCTGTAGGCTCGGCGGCCGCGGCCGTGTCAAAGTCGACGACCTGCAGGTTGATGTTGGGGTACTCGAAGCGGACCGCGCGCGAGACACCCGTCACCATGGCCGAGTACGGGCTGTTGGCGCGCGCGCCGCGCGTCACGTAGAGGATGTTGCGGCCGTTGCGCCAGAGCGTCTTGAGCGACTCGAGCTTGGCGGCGGTGCGCTTCTCAAACAGCTGCTGGTCCAGCTCGGCCACGCACAGCACCGTGCAACCTGGCGCGCAGTGGCCCGAGTTGAGCTCCTCGAGGGACGCGACCTGGGTGATGGACTCGTAGCGCGCGTTGAGCAGCTTGGCCGTCTCGGTGACGAGCGCAGCGACCTTGGCTCGGCGGCCGCCGACAATCACCAGGTGGCCACGGGGCTCGGTGGGTTCGACAGCGGACTCGGGGAGCGGCGCGCGGAGGAGGGCCACGCGCTCGTCGACAGCCTGGCAGGCAAACACAGAGTAGTACTGCAGGTCGTTGTCCACCGGCGTGTGTGTCTCGATGCCACCAAAGCCGTGCTGGCGGGCCAGCTCATCCCACTTGTCCAGCGGCAGGAACGCGCTGTTCTCGGACACGCTGCCCAGGATGGTGTTGATGCTCAGCAAGTCGGTCTTGACAATGTCGCCCACAATCAGGTAGCCACCAGGCTTGAGGAGGCGCCTGATGTTGGCGAGCGCGCCCTCGACGTCGGCCACAGAGTGCAGCGCCGCGGCCGCCAGCACTACGTCGTAGGCCTCCTCGGCGTAGCCCTGCTCGGCGGGCGCCTTCTCCACGTCGAGCTTGGAGAACATCATGCGGCTGCTGTGCTTCTGGAAGCGGTCCTCGGCCTTGCCCAGGCGCTCCTCCGAGATGTCGGTGTAGGTGTAGCTTTCGTACGCGTCGTCGAGCGAGGCAAGGATGCCGCTAGTAGCGCCGCCGGCACCGGCACCGACCTCGAGGATGTGCATGCGGGGAAACCGGTGCGCTAGCTGGCCGAGAATGCGGCTGAACCACGTGCTCGGCGACTCGGCGCCGTGCTTGCCTGCCAGCTCCTCGTAGAACTGGTCCAGCAGGCCGTCTTCGGACAGGCGCTCCAGCATGCTGCCGCCAGTCTGCACCTCGTCCTCGATATGCTCACCGATGGTCTCGAGCAGCTTGAAGATGGTGTTTTGGCGGTGCTTGGCGACCAGCGAGCGGATAAAGGCCGTTGAATCGGACATGGCCTCCTCAGGGACCGTCGGATGCTGGCCCTGGGACACGAGATCGACAAGACGGCCGGCGTTGTCCAGCAGGCGCTGGTAGTGCGGCAGGGCGTTTGCCTTTTCGGCCTCGGAGATGGACTCGTGCAGGCGGCGCAGGTGGAAGAAACCCAGGCGCTCCGCGGCCCGCAACGCCGCTGCGTTCTCTGGCACGAGGATCTCGTCAGGACCCTGGACGGCCGCCGCAGCATCAGGGTGGCCGATGCGGTACTCGGTGCGCGAGAAGACACAGGCATCGTCGCGTGCCGTGGCAGCGGCAAAGGGCTTGACACCGACGGACTCAAACTGCACGTAGGGGTGCTCCTCGCCAGCGCCCGCAAAGATGTCAATGTCGACCACCATGGGGATCTCGGGCGTGGTGTGCGTCGAGGCCTGGTACTGGAACAGCCGGTTGCGCGGCGCCGTGCGCGAGGGGAAGAAGTACGGGTTGATGGCGATGGAGCGGATCGAGGTCGGGATGTGCAGCGCCCACAGCCGGTTGTCGTGGGGATGGCAGTAGGCCGCGAAGCCCGTCTGGATGGACGAGTCGAGGAAGCCAGGGTGCACGAGCAGCTGGTCCTCCCAGGCATCGCCAGACTCGTCCTCGACCTCGCCGACGGCAAAGTCCATCTTGCGGTCGATCTTGCGCACGCCGGTGAAGGGGTGGGCGTAGTTGTAGCCCAGCGACGTGAACTGCGAGTACAGCCGGTCAGCGCCGGCGTGCACCAGGTTCAGCTCCTGGACGCGGCACGAGGGCAGCGAGTCCGCCTCGGGCTCGTGGAACGCAACCTTGATCACGCCGTTGAAGTTAAGCGTCAGCGGCGTGCCCGCATCGTAGGGCAGGCCCGAGTGGCAGCTGATGCGGCCGACGAGCTCCTCGTCGGTGAAGCGGTCGATGCTGACCGAGACGCGCGACTCGACGCCGGCATTGTCGTCGCCAAAGGTCATGGCGCGTCCAATCACCACCTCCTCGAGGCTGATGAGGCCGAGCTTGCGGTTGGGCCCCGCCAGCACGGCGGCAGCCTCCACGGCCATGGCCACATAGCCCATGGCGGGGAAGACGGCCTGTCCTTGCAGCTGGTGGCCAGAGAGCCAGCTGATCTCGTTGGGCCGCAGGAGCTGGCGCCACGAGACCTCGCTCTCCGTCTCCGTCTCGACACTGCGGCGGCCCAGCAGCGGGTGCGGTGGCCCGCGCACGTGCTTGAAGCCACCCGAGTAGCGCGTCAGCGCGTAGTAGGGGCGTGGGTGGTCAAAGGGGTATGTGGGCAGGTCGGCAATAACGCGCTTGGGCTTGGCGACGGCCGAGATCAGGCGCTCAAACGCGTCGAAGTCGACGGAGCCTGCGCCCAGCTCTCTCCACACGGAGCCGAGCGACATGGCCAGCTCGTCCACGTCATTCTTGCCACGGCCCAGCAGGCCCGTGTAGGGGATCTTCTTGCCGAGCCCCTCCTCGATGGTGTCGAGACAGGGCCCCTTGAGCGCGGGGTGAGGACCGAATTCGATGCCCATGTCAAAGGATCCGACGTTGGCGACCGCATCGGCGACGGCAGGCTTGAAGAGGACCGTGTTCAGCATGTTGTCGACCCAGTACTGCGGGTTCTGGACATCGTCCTTGGTCATGATGTTGCCCTCGACCACGCTCGAGAACCACGGAATGCCGTTTCCATCCTCGGCCTTGACATTGCTGCGAGCCAGAGCCTCGAGGTAGGGCGTCACACACGGGAGCATGTGGCGCGAGTGGTAAGCCGTGTCGACACGCAGCTTGCGCGCAAACTTGCCTTCGTCCTTGAAGATGGCCTCGGCCTCGTCAATGGCGTCTTCGTCGCCCGACAGCGTAACGCTGGTCGACGAGTTGCGAGCAGCAACCTGGATGCGGCCGACGTAGTCGTCCAGCTCGCACAGGTCGAGCGCGTCTTCGTAGGTCGTGCCGACGGCCATCATGGCGCCCTGCAAGTCGCCGTTGCTGCCAGCAAGGTGCGCGTACAGGCCGCGGTAGTAGGCGACATAGATGGCGTTGGTGGCAGACAGGAATCCCGCAGCATAGGCAGCGCCGATTTCTCCAGAGGAGTGGCCGACAACGCCGCTCAGCTTGATGTTGGCAGCCTTCAGCAGGTCGACCAGCACAATCTGGACGGCCGTGCAGAGCGGCTGCGCAATGGCGGCTTCCGAGAGGCGCGACGCCTTGGGGTCCGCAAGCAGCTCGTTGCGCAGCGTCCAGTCAGGGCGGTCCGCCTCGGGCAGCTCAGCCAGCGCTTGGTCGAGCTCTGCGATCCGCTGGGCAGCAAAGGGAGACGTCTCAATGAGCTTGGCGCCCATGCGAGGCCACTGGGCGCCCTGGCCCGTAAAGACTCCGAGAATCTTGGCATTGGGCACGTCGATGCGACGCGTGGTCAGCGTCTTCTCGCCAGCAGCATCGTCCGCCAGCAGGCCATCGATTCGGCTGATGGCCTCCTCGACGGTCTCGCACTGGATGGTGGTGCGGTAGGCAAGCGTCGACCGACGTGCTTGCAGCGTGTAGGCGAGGTCGCGCATGTTGATGTCGCGGTGGCTGTCCAGGTGCGCCTTGAGATCAGACAGCATGACCCGCAGCGCAGCCGACGAGCCAGCCGAGATGGTCAGAGGAGCGAACGCTGGCACAGCCAAGGGTGCCAGGGCATTCTGCTCGGTGGCTTCTGGTTCATAAGACTCGAGAATGGCGTGAGCGTTGGTGCCACCAAAGCCTAGTAATCAAGCAATCATTTCTCGTCAGCCATTTTACGCATCTCCAAAAAGCCAGTCTGTCCCTTTTCTCGCTGGGTCTTACCGAAACTGTTGACACTGGCACGTCGGGGCTGGCCAGGAAGTGGGCTTGGCCATGGACGTGCCGTGGTGGGAATCTCGAGGTGTGAGTAGTAGGGAGCAACACGGGGGCTCAGGTTGTTGAAGTGCAAGTTGGGAGGAACAGTGGCTGTTTTCAAAGCCATGGCAGTTCCAATCAGACTTGCCAGACCTGCCGACCCTTCAGTGTGTCTAGATGGTGGAAAAAGGGGTCAGTGTTGGTGAATCCAGCTGCGCCCCAGGAGAAGGTGAATCGCCATGACACGATTCCCAGGACAAGGACAAAACATACCCAATCACAGTCTTGATGGAGCCGACAAGCATCTTCTTGTCGATGGTCGCATCGGGGAAGAAGGACGACGAGATGGCCTGCGCCTCCTGGGGGTCTCCAGCCTGCGTGCCGGTGCCGTGGGCGTGGAAGAACTGCGGACGATCCCGTTCGTTGGTGATGTCGAGGCCAGCTCGGGCATATGTCTCGCGGATCAGCTGCGCTTGAGCTGCGTTGTTGGGCATGGTCAAGCCAGGCGTTCTTCCGTCCTGGTTCACTGTTGGTGGGCAAGCCACGTTAGTCTGATGAAGGAGCAACACCAGCGGGCAGATTACGGCTTGCTTACCGCCAGTTCCACGGATGATGCATTCAATGGGGTCACCGTCCCGCAGAGCGTCGCTAAGCTTCTTCATGACGACGGCAGCGATACCCTCGCCACGGGCATAGCCGTCAGCCGAAGCATCCCACATCTTGCTGCTGCCCGTGGGCGAAAGCATGTGAAGGTTGCTCTCAGCGATCCACATGCCTGACGTCGTCGATTTGGTCCTTTTATCAGCACACGTCTCGATGACCATTGATACTTGTCTTTTGACGCGATGTGGTACTCACCGGGACTCAGAATCAGGTTGGCACCGGCTGCAATGGCAACCTTGGACTCGCCGCTGCGCAGGGCCGTTACACCCTGGTGGACGGCGACCAGCGAGGACGAACAGGCCGTGTCGACGGTCATGCTGGGGCCGTGCCAGTCAAAGTAGTACGAGACACGGTTGGAGATGATGGCTCGACTCTCGCCCGTCGCAGCATACGTCAAGGTGGCCTCCCAGTCGCGGTTGATGAGCTGCGCCCAGTCGTCGCACATCATGCCGACGTAGACGGCCGTGTCGGAGCCTCGCAGCCCCTCAATCGTCTGACCACCAGCACAACTGCCCATAGTATCCAGTCATCAGCCTCATCTAGTCTGAAAGAAAGGGGATGAACCGCCGGGGCCAAGCCTCAACCTACAGCGAATCATAGACGGTTTCCATCAGGAGGCGTTTGCTGGGGGTCGACCGCCTCAGCCTCGGCGGGCTGGATGCTGAAAAAGGCATTGTCAAAGAGCGCAATGTCCTCGTCGAGAAAGTAGGCGTTGCGCGAGTCGGTGGCGCCATGGTAGGAGCCATTCTCGTGGTGGTAAGCCTCGGGGTCGAAGCGCTCCTTGGGCACGCGTTTGGAAAGGTCGCGAGGAGCGCGGATCAGATCCCAGAGCTTGGAGGGCGAGTTGGAGCCGCCGGGGAAGCGGCAGGCCATGCCGATGACGGCAATGGGCTCCTGCTGCGGCGATGCCATGTTGTTGGATGTCTGCGGAAATGCGATTAACGGGAAAAGTTGTTATTAGGGGGGGTGAATTAGAACAGGCTAAGTAGACAAGACAAGCAGCGGCGTGGAGAAAGGAAGTGAATCAAAAGGACGGTTGGGGTGTGGTGAGTGTCTGGCCTTGGTTTCCAGATGGCATGGAAGTGAACGTCACTTGAGGCGTATGGCGGGTTCTCTCAGCCTCAAGGCAACCAGTTAGTTGGTTTAGAGAATGAAGTCAAGTTGGCTACGAAGAGAAGATCGCGAGACGGCTGATGAGGGAGCGTCTGTGCCGACTATGTACGAGAGCCGGCCTGTGTGTACTGCCAGCGACACGTCCAAGGCGGCCGTCTACTGGTGAGCATGTCGCCGCCAAGTGACGGCCTTGGGGTCCAATCTGTCTCCATCGCGACACACGCATCGCACAGATACAATTTCCGCACCACGAGTACCCTCAACCTGCCCATCGGTGTTAGCAAAGCCAATTAAGGGTTCCCAACCCAAAGGATCAAACTCTAAACGGACGTTGGATGGGTCGCCGTCCTACACAATGTGCGGGGATAAGCATGCAGGCCCAGTGGCCATTGGCCGTCTGACGAAGGGAAAGGCTTCCAGAGGAACAAACGTGAAGGGACAGGGGAGACAGGCATTCCATCCCATTTGCCGAACAAGCCCGAAAATATGCGTCTTTGAACTCTGCACGTGCCCGTGTCGCATCTGAGGACTGCACTGACTCGCCAGTGGAGACGGAAAAGGCCGTTCCGAATGGGGTACGGTGGCAAGGCTGACAGATCGGGGTGCTTGGCTCTCAGCCTCGTCATCCGTCCGTGCACGGGGATCGCGAGTCCAGCGCAAGGGCCAGAACTGACGTATACATAGTACACCCTGCTCAGTGCTGCGTGGACGTACCTCGGCTGGACTTGGATACTCTGCACCCACTCAGGATGCTGATCAGCAGTAAATCCTCGGTATATGGTATAGGGTTTGTATAAATTACATATATGCTTGGCAGTTGTCCATTTTGATTGCTCGGTTAATTTCAGGAGGGCGCGGTATACATACAGAGTAGCAGGTCGGTGGATGAATTATATACAAGTCTATAAACGACACAGGATAAAAATAGAAAGAAAAGAACAGAAAAAAAGAAAAAGACAAAAAAAGGAAAACAAAACAAGCAAAAATCACAACATGACGTGGGGAGTATCATGACCGAATATTCCAAATGTGTATCAAGACCACGCCGCCGTTTTCCCCACCCGAACCTTTTCCGCAACATGCTATTAATTTGAAGTGATATCTCTGGCCTCAGTTCGGCAGGCCTGACCTGTCGACCGTCATGACGGCCTCGGCGCAGTCTCGTGCCGCACTCGCAATCAAGTTCGAGTCTTGCTGGCAGAGCATGAACCGCACGCCCAGCTCGTTGATCGCCCAGTCGTGCATCCTCGGGTTGTTGTACAGCCCCGCGATGCCCATGGTCTTGCCGTGCGCGCGACAGGACCTGCTGACGCTCTCGAGCAACGCTCGGAACTTCTGCGTCTCAAAGGCGCCGGGACTGCCCATGTCGGTGGACAGGTCGAGGCAGCCCACCAAGAGCATGTCGACGCCATCCACGGCCGCAATCTCGTCGGCATTGGCCACGCTCTCCACCGTCTCGATCATGACGACCACCGACGAGCCTCTGGAGTTGCAGACGTCAATAAGCTTGGGCAACGGCGTCACCCGCAGGCCCAGTGCCGGCTGCTGTCCCCACAGGGACCGCCGCCCAACCGGGGGGAACTTGCACGCGTCCACGGCCGCTCGTGCATCGGCAGCCGTGACAACGTGCGGGAAGATGACGCCAATGGCACCGCCGTCGAGCACCTGCTGCACGTAGCCCATGCCACACTGGTACGGCAGGCGCACGTACGGCAGCAGGCCGCTGAGCAGGCCGGTGCATGCAATGGCGCTGGCGTCGGCGAGCGAGAAGGTCGAGTGCTCGAGGTCGATGAAGAGGGCGTCAAAGCCGGCATTTCTGGCCAGTTGCACGACCAGCGGGTTCGTCACGAAGCGTATGCCAAGAGCCTATGCCTCCTCATTAGCCTTTATTTTTGGTAGTATAAGAGTGAGAACGAAGAGAGCGAGCGCAGCCTTTGCACGCCACACACCTTGCATAGCCGAGCATTGGCAGCTTTGGGGGCTTGGCTGGTCTTGTAGGTATCCATAATGGACCGACACACTCTCTCTAAACCTATGGTATACGATGGAGGAGGATCGGGATAGTGATGGGCATGGCAGGAGTCGACACGCAGCTCGAATCCCACAAAGCTGCACGTGCGTGGCCTGCCCAGTGCCTAAGTAATGCCTGCGAACTCGCTCGTACAAATTCAAATCTCGATATCACCCGATATCTCGTCTTCTCCCGCGAGGGACCCTGCAGATTCATGCAACTGCCACATGGTGGCTATATCCAAGATGCGGAATGCGACATGGACAAGGTGGAGGAGGCGTAATGAGCGAGCAATCCTTTTTCGCGACCGGGGCTTGACGATTTCCGCCGGTGCGTGCGCAGACAAACGAGTTGCCAAATTGCAAGGGCAAGAAAGGTTAATATCCACGCCGTTGACTCGCTATGCCAAATTGTATCTCGGAAGACTTCGGAGGCTTTCGGGCGCAGGATCTCGACGCCCTTCGAGAATGCTGCCTGTGTTCGTGGCATCCCATCAGCTGCTGCCAGCGCCATTCTCTGAATAGAACTGTTGGTCGCCCGTTCTCATGGCGTCAGAAGGTATTACATGTGGTGTGTGCCAGTCTGAAGAGTCGAACCACCGCATGTGCCTCCAGCCCTTTTGCCACGACTTGACTTGAACGACCAAGAACGATCACAGTCCGCCAAAACACACACACACACAGACACTCGCACACGCGCACTCACACAATGGCCATTGCAACCAAGACACAAACCGCCCTGATCGGTGGCGACAATGGCGATATCGTCTTGTCTGAGGCCGTTCCCGTCCCCCCAGAGGAGCTGGAGGACCTCCAGGTTGCCGTCGAGGTCAAGGCCATCGCCCTCAACCCGGTCGACACCAAGATGATTGGCGGCTACCTCACGCCTGGTGCTGTGTCTGGCTGCGAGTTTGCAGGCGTCGTGACAGGACTGGGCGCCGTCGCTTCCAGAGACCGTGGTCTGAAAGTCGGAGACCGCGTCGCCGGCGTCGTGATGGGCATGAACCCGCTGCGGCCGCGCATCGGTGCCTTTTCCCAGTATACCGCCAGCTCGGCATACGGCACGGTCAAGATCCCAGACGACTGGACGTTTGCAAAGGCCGCTGCGGGTGTCGGTGGCGTGGCATGGGCCACCGTGCCGTGGGCTCTGTTCCACAGCCTGGGCCTGCCATCGGGCCCGTTGCTCGAGCCGCTCAACACCGACATGCCTCCTCCTGAGCTGCCCGGCTTCAAGATCCCCATCACCACCAGCCACACCACCGACGGCACGAAGCCGCCCACCACGGTGCTCGTCAGTGGCGGAGCCAGTTTCACCGGCACCTGTGCCATCCAGCTGCTCAAGCTCGCCGGCTTCACCGTCATCGCCACTTGCTCCCCCAAGACCGCGGACCTGGTCAAGTCGTTTGGCGCCGACGCCACATTCGACTACTCGTCGCCCACCTGCGCAGAGGACATCAAGGCCTACACGCGCAACTGCCTGCGCCTGGCCCTGGACTGCATCACCACCGCCGACACCACGCGCCTGTGCTACGCCGCGCTGGGGAGAGC
This sequence comes from Coniella vitis, assembly GCA_011317545.1. NCBI lineage: Eukaryota > Fungi > Ascomycota > Sordariomycetes > Diaporthales > Schizoparmaceae > Coniella > Coniella vitis. Next base: position 138,433 of record WUJK01000018.1, read on the forward strand.
AGGCGGCCGCTACGTGGCCCTCGACCCGTACAGCGGCGCCGTGTCCGCCACGCGGTCCATTGTGCATGCCGACTGGGTCTTTGGCATGGACCTGCTCGGCGAGGACGTGGGCTGGCCTGCGCCTCACGGGCGCAAGGCAGACCCTGTGGCGACCCAGTTTGGCGTTGTGTGGAACAAGACGCTGCAGTCGTTGCTTGACCGCGACTTGATTCGCCCGCACCCCCAGATCATACGCGATACCGGGCTCGCGGGTGCGCTGGAGGGCATACAGGAGATTCGGGCCAAGAAGAATGCTGGACAAAAGCTGGTGTATACTCTGTAAAAAGGTGGTGTGTGTAGAAACTCTTTTGGCTTGATATTGATTTACTCGGGCGTGTTCATGTGTACAATTTTAATCCACTGTTTCTCTGTTGTATAACCTAGCCTAACCTAACCTCACCAATTCACTATCGAGAACTCTTGACATCATTTTGCAATGTTGTATCATAGCATGAATTAAGCGACTCTCATTCTGGCTTTAAGAAAGTGCTCGTCTTTGCAGCCAACACTCACATTGCTCATTTTCAAAGCGATAAAGATTATTCTCTGTATACAGTATATACCAAGGTATCGATCAAACATGACAGGAAACCGATCAATTCTTCTACTTTTAGTTAGTATTGTTCGTCCGCAACACAATAAGAACATTCAACTGATGCCTTCACTCGAATCAAACTTATTAGCCATGCGCATTCGTTGAATACCAACAACCACGTTCGCGGTTTGCCTCGCTCACGTACAACAAACAATCCCTAAATCAAAATAGCACCCAAAAAGCACATTCGCTCACCCAAATCTACACAATAGAAAGGATTCCCATCACTCCACTTGGCCAAAACAGGCGTGCGTGCAGAGACCAAGTGCAAACTCGGCGATTTTCGGCGTGGGCGGACCACATCTCCCATCCACGCTGCCAAACCCAGCATATAGTAACCCACATTTGCTTTATAGAGTTACCGCTTCCAGTGGGGCTGTGGTGTTTGGGGCTGACAGGACTCTGTATCTTGCAAGGCCCCGCCAAACCTTGCGTGTCCGCCGTTTCTTTTTGCCAAAAGTGTCCAAGTCGGAAATCTTCGGTATGCCGTTTTGTCTTGATCCAGGAACTCACCACTATCAGCTTTTCCCATCCCACGGAGCTTAAATCATGCTAGAGTGGCCTTATAGTCTTGGGAAAACGGTTGGCAAACCGACCTATTCTGGTCGTATAGCCCTATCCTGTTGTAGCTGGATACTTACACCCGCAATAAAGCAGAAATGGTAGTGTAGAGCGCAGGTCTTATGTTGTCACACAGTGCTGCTGCTTCTTTTCGTCGACGTCTTCTTTTGCCGGCTTCTTGCGTGCCTGTCTGTCTGTCTGTCTGTCTTTGAATTGAACCTGTGCACACTCATTTGAAAACTACACTTTGCTCTCCCTTTTTCTTAGTTTAATTGTTTTATTGCAATATGGCCGAAATCAAGGAAATCCCAGAGCCCCCGGCCTTGCCTTTCTTTGGCCATGCATTTGGCTACATTGACAGCCAGTTCCCCATCCGGTCGATGGAAGCGCTCGCCGAAACATATGGTAAAGAAAAGAAGCTATTCCCGGCACGCACACACACACAACGCTACTGAAGCCGTAACTGAACCCAGTCACAATGAATAGGCGAGATATACCGGCTCAGACGCATCGGAACCCCAGTGACGTTTTGTTCCCATTACAAGCTCATCAGCGAGCTATGCGACGAGAAGCGGTTTCGAAAAGTGCCCCAAGGGCTGTTCAAGGAATTGCGTGGAGCGGCTAACGATGGCCTCATTACTGTATGTGAGAAACACGATGACGATTCGTCGTCCTTTGGGCCGCAGTGGTCACAAACACACACACACACCCAAAAAAAAAAAAAAAAAAAACCCACGGAAACATTAACGCGCAAAGCTAGGCTTACCTGGACGAAGAGAACTGGGGCATTGCCCACCGCGTCCTCATGCCAGCACTGGGCCCCAACTCGATACGGGGCATGTTCGACGAGATGCACGACATCGCCTCGCAGCTGGCCATGAAGTGGGCGCGCATGGGCAAGACCGACGCCTTTAGCCCCAACGAGGACTTCACCCGCCTCGCCATGGACACCCTGGCCCTCTGCTCCATGGACTACCGCTTCAACAGCTTCTACAACCCCGAGACACACCCCTTCCTCCAGGCCATGGGCCGCACGCTGCTCACGGCCCGGCAGCGCGTGCGCCGCGGCGACAACACCGTCGCCGCCGTCTACTACCGCCAGCAGTACCAGCAGTATGCCGAGGACATTGCATACCTGCGCCAGCTCGCCGACGAAGTGGTCGCCTTCCGCGGCGAGCACCCGAGCGACCGCAAGGACCTGGTGGCTGCCATGTTGGACGGCGTGGATCCCAAGACGGGCAAGAAGATGACGGAAAAGAGCATCACGGACAATGCGCTGAGCTTCCTGGTCGCAGGGCACGAGACGACGGCTACCCTGTTGGCGTTTGTGCTCTTTCACCTGATCAAGAACCCCCGCGTTCTGAATAAGGCGCAGAAAGAAGTGGACGATGTGATTGGCACAGGGACGATCACGGTGGACCATCTTTCCAAGTTGCCGTATATGAATGCTGTAAGTAGTTATCCTGTCTTTCGAAAAGCTGTCTTACTAACATCTTCAAAAAGATCTTTCGCGAAGTACTCCGCCTCGAACCACCACTCCCCGTCTTCGCGGTCGTGCCCTACGAAGACACCCTCCTCGGCGGCAAGTACCTCATTCGCGGCGGCGAGAACTGCGTCCTGCTCCTCAAGAAAGCCCAGCGCGACCCAGAGATCTACGGCGAGGACGCCGACATCTTCCGGCCCGAGAGGATGCTCGACGAGCACTTCAACCAGCTGCCGCCCGGCGCGTGGAAGCCGTTTGGCAACGGCCAGAGATCGTGCATTGGGCGCGCCTTTGCCATGCAAGAGGCCACGCTGATGCTGGCGATGCTGCTGCAAAACTTCAACATCTCCTTTGACGACCCAGACTACGAGATCAACTACGAACAGACTCTGACCTTGCGGCCCAAGGACCTCAGAGTTCGCGCCCAGCTGCGCGATGGCCTCACTGCCACGTCCTTGCAGTACCGTTTGCTCGGTGGCAAGACTGTCTCGCCCGCAGCCAACGGCAAAGCTGCGCACGACGCCGCCGCCGACCTCGCGAATGCGTCCAGCACGCCGCTGACCATACTGTATGGGTCCAACTCGGGCACCTGCGAGGCACTGGCGCAGAAGCTGGCAACGAATGCACCGTCCCAAGGGTTCTACCCCGTATCGCTGGAGCGTCTGGACTCAGCGGTGGAGAACCTGCCAAAGGACCGCCCCGTCGTAATCATCGCGACCTCGTACGAGGGAGAGCCGACCGACGACGCCAAGCTCTTTGTCTCGTGGCTGCAGAACGAGACCGCCGCCGGGTCGTTGGCTGGCGTCAAGTACGCTGTGTACGGCCTGGGACATCACGAGTGGGTGTCAACGTTTCACCGCATTCCCAAGCTCATTGATGCCCAGCTTGAGCAGGCTGGCGCTGAGCGCCTGACGCCGCTGGCACTCGTGGATGTCGCGGACACTGAAGTGTTTTCGTCCTTTGAGGCGTGGGAAGACGGCAGCTTTTGGTCAGCGCTGAAGAGCAAATACGGCCAACAGAGTGAAGGTGGATCTGTCACAACTGGAGTCAAACACCACTCCTACTCGAGGCCAATTGCCCCAAGCCACCTCGCCGAGGCCACTGTGGTTGAGTCTCGCATTCTCACTTCCGCTGGAGAAGCCGTCAAGAGACATGTAGAGCTCGAACTCCCCCATGGCACGAGTTACCGCGCAGGCGATTATCTGCTGGTCCACCCAGAGAACTCTACTGAGATCGTGTCCCGCGCACTTGAACGATTTGGCTTGTCGTCCGAAGACCGGATCCCTCTGGCAGAAGTAAGGCCTAGCAAGTCCGACGAGGAGAAGGACGGCGAGGCCGCGACATATCATGAGATCCTTCGATACGATGTCGAGCTCAGCCAGCCTGCAACCAAGAGGAACATCCTGTCCTTGATCGAAGCGGTCCAAGATGCCGAGGTAAAAGCAAGACTCGAGGCCCTGTCCTCTGAGCTCTACGACACGGAGATCCTGGCCAAGTACACCTCGGTTCTTGATCTTCTTGAAGAATTCCCCTCCATCGACATCTCCATGACAGCCTTCCTCAACATGCTGCCACCCATCCGAGGGCGGCAATAGTGAGTGCCCATCTGACAACCCACAGTCCGCTTTTCCATCCTTATTAACACAACAAACCACAGCTCCATCTCTTCCTCACCCCTCTGGAACCCCAACCGCGCCACCCTCACATTCTCCCTCATCGACCAGCCATCCCTATCCCGTCAAGGCCGCCGCCACAAAGGCGTCGCCACCTCGCACCTCGCCTCGCTAGCACCCGGAGACAAGCTCAAAGTCGCCGTCCGCGCCTCCCACGCCGCCTTCCACCTGCCCGCCGACGCAGCCGACACCCCGCTCCTCATGGTCGCCGCCGGCTCCGGCATCGCCCCCTTCCGCGGCTTCATCCAGGAGCGCGCAGCCCGCATCCAGGCGGGCCAGGCCGCCCTGCCGCCGGCCGTGCTCTTCTACGGGTGCCGCGAGCCGGGCCGGGACGACTTGTATGCAGCGGAACTCAGTGCGTGGGAGGAACTGGGCGCCGTCAAGGTCCAGCGTGCGTACAGTCGCGCGCCAGAGCGTGCGGGTGGGAATAAATATGTCCAGGATGCTCTGTGGGCGGAGAGAGCGGAAGTCAACCGACTCTGGGACAGCGGTGCCAAGTTGTTCATCTGTGGCTCGCGGAAGTTGGGAGAGGGGGTCCGTCGGACTATGGTGGCGATTCACCTCGAAAGGGCTGAGGGACAGGGCGAGGAGTCTAGTGAGCAGACGATCAGCGAGTGGTGGGAGACGTTGAGGAACACGAGATATAGCATCGATTTATTTGATTAGTCTAGAGTGTTGAGTGTTCTTTGAGATGGAATATTGCGTATATATTATATAATAAGACCACTTATTGATTCAATAATGTATCAATTGCACGCCACTCTTAGATGAATCAAACATGCCAAAGGAAAGTTTGTACAGGTTCAAGGAGTATGACTTCTTGATATCATGTTTTCGGAGTGATAAGAAGAAGAATTAAAGGAGAAGACAGGACAATTTCGCGGAGGTACTGGCCCTACAAATGCACGACAGTTATTTCAAGAATGCAGCCACATGAAGGATATAGTATAGCATCGCCCCATATGCCCATGTGCCCACCACGCAACCACATTTCGTCTCTCATGCTCTCCTTTCGCACCTCGTAGTTCTTCCGTCTGAGCATTAGGATCTGGTATATGTATGCTTGTTTCATGTCGGTCATTCGGCCGCAGCTCCGCAAAACTAGTGAGGCTTTTCATCCAAAAGATATGTTGAATCCAGAGGAAGCAAGTTATGGCCTCACCGTCACAGCTGGTATGTTTCGGCTTAGAATAACATTCACAATGTCACCTCTATATGAAAGAATGATAGCTAATCCTACTAAGGCTGGCCTGTTCTTCCACGCTTCTCACTCTCTTTTCTCGCGCCTCTCTTCTTCCACAACTCCATAGCTTTCATTGCAAAATAGATCGCAATGCCAGTGACAGCAAGACCACCAAGGCAGAATGCGGCTAGAAACCCAATCAATGACCCCGTGGGGACTCCTCCCATGCTATAGAATCCCTCTGCAAACGAGAGCGGCGCGAAGATAATCGTAATATAGGTGAACCATCGAATGTTTCTCTCAGAGAGTTTGTCACGTTCAGAGGCCAATTCCTCCCTCTTACGACGCTCTTCCTTTCTCTGCCGGCGCTCTTCCTCCCACTTGAGGCGATTTCTCTCCCGTTCGTCCTCGAATTCTTTTTGTTTGCTGGCGATCCGCTTCTGAGCTTTCTGAATACGCTCTCTCAGTTTTCGAAACGTATGTTGGTCCTCGATACTATCGGCTTGCAATTCCTTAATCCTTTTGCGATAATCTTTCTCGTCGCTAAGCGTCCATCGAGGCCTGTCCTGCCCCCGGTTCTTTCCCCTATTGTTCCATTTCTCAAGTTGCTCCAAGGTCGATAAGAGGTCATCATCAACTTTCTCGAGGATATGTTCATAGTCAAGTCCGGGTATCCACTCGCCTGAAACTGTCAAGCTATCCTTCGTCTTGTTGTTGCCCTCTATGGATGCAAGAGTTGTCTCCTTGTGTGCGTCCAGAAACGTATTGACCGCTTCTAGAATGTCATTGGTCTCCTTGCAAATTCTGCGTAACATGAAGTGAAGCAAAATGAGTTCGAGAATCGTTCTTTGCCACCATTGCTTGAACTTATCTTTGTTTGCGGCATACTCGTCGAAAATGCTCTCATGAGCGCCATCGCTTCCCTTTAATGAACGGTAAAGATAGCTGCTGCGATATAAATTAAGTTGAGATGCATCATTGCCAAGCTCCGAGTTAATGTAGTGACAGGTCCAGTGACGGTCCACAAGGTCACCATTGAACCGGTAACTCATTGAAGCGTGGCGTAGGCTCTTGTTTAAAGAACCGAAAAAGCCCTCATCAGAGAGACACGAGCTGCAATGGTTATGGTTGCCTTGCTCCAGGCTCGTTGACTCAGAATCCTTAGAGCCCTCTACCAATGAGTAGAAACTCAAGTGTACCTCGGTCTCCCATGTGTTTAGTACAGAATCCGTATTGTCCCAAGTTATCTTTTCGTGTTCCAGATGGCGCTTGAGAAATATTGGAATTGCTTGCTTTTCAAACTCGGAGTGGTCTCCAAGCAGAAGTGATTTTGTGTCATCATTGCTGACTTTTAGCAAGCCAATGAATCTTTTCTTTGCATTCCGTGCTGTTCGAGGCAGGTTGAGAATTGCTTCTAGCGCGCTCTTGTCGCATGGTATGAATGGTGACCCTTCCCATGGCGTTTCGCTGAGCTTACGGGGTTTGCCATATTGCTTTTGTTTTTGGTTGTTGGCGACGAGGGCATGAATAGGCTCGTTGGTTATCGAGATGGAAGGTAGTCGCTCAATCTCGTCAGAGTCAACTCTGTATTCACCTCCAGAACCCAACAAAAATTCTGGGTAACTGTATAGCCATTCCTCGTTGATTGCGAAGATATTTCCTGTATCGGTGGCGTTGTTGAAGGGCATTGATTCCTTCAATGTTCTGTTGGCCCAGTTACGCTGACGTGGGCTGGAAGTTTGTACCCCTAGCTGTCTCCTCAAGCTCAGTGAAATATCCTCTAGCAACTGGTTCACCTTTCTTGGGTCGTCGGATTGTGGGACAACATGATTAGAAGGACTTAGAGCCTTTTTGTCCGACATAATATGCTGACCATATATGAGAAGCACGTGCATGACTTCAAAGCTGGCGTGGTAGTACGAGTCTCTACCTTTCTCGGTATCAAAGATTCTTGGTACTCCGCTATATTCGTCCAGTCTCTCGCCCAGGAAGCCGTTATGGCCAAAGAAACCTAGGAGTCTGCCAAGTGAATCTCGCAATGCTTTATCTGGCGCTTTTCGGTTGAGAGATTTGCCTGTGATGCCCATGGTAACACTTAGGGCATATCGCATCACGTTGAACCACTTGGAGCCATAGTCATCATTCTCGACATGGTGAGGCTGAGCTGCGATCGTGTTTTCCCAGAGCTCGCTGAAGGAGGTGTTGGGAAAGAAGGACTCCTTACTGGATACTTGCTCGTAGAACATTGCAATATCGCGATTGTGGAGCAAGAATCGTGTTTCTCTTGGCGATCGACTCAGGGCAAGCATTCGCTGGTGATCCAAATTAGCACTCTTATCATGCTCGCTTATACATTTCAAAGGACAGGAATGAAGGTAACTGTGTAAATCGCAGATTATTGCAGGGTTTGTGTTTTTCTTTTCCTTGTTTCTTTTCTTGTTTTTTTTTTCTTTTTGCAAAGGACTTACCATGTCCAAGGCTTCGTTCAAAGTCGTGAAGCGCTGCAAAATGCCTCGAAGTACTTCACTGTGAGTAAAACGCCTCTGTATCGCATAGAAACGCTCGTACAGATTGCTGAACACTGGTGGCTTGAGGACGTAGAACCAGTAAAGTCTTACAGATACCCTTTCCTGTAGCTTAATAATGTACTTTGCCATTTGTTTATGACCAGGTGCAGCTAACTCGCAAAAGCCATCCTCGCCTCCAACTCTTTCAAAGAAGTCCTTCTTTCGATTTTCGTCTTCTCGGTTCACATATCGCGTCTTGTTGCCGTCCCCGGTGACTGTGCTAACCAACGGTGGCTGCCACCATTCTTGGATCTGCATAGCTTGGAGAGCCTTCCAGATCCAAAAATGGTCCTCGAGTCGGAATATATTCACCCCATCTTCTCTAGACCGGGCCCAAGCAAACTGCTCCCGGGGGTCTCGGTCATCGAGGTCGTGCAGCCAAGCAACGAATAACTTGGTCATGAAGGGTTGGATCCAGACCAAATCGCGAGAGTTGTCATCTTTGCAGAAAGTGGCGATGTAACGGGTGACCTTGAGGATTTGAAATGCTGTATCTGTAACAGAATCCTCTGGCAGCCACGTTGGACCATTAGGGGAAATCTCCTGACCTGTGACCCAATAGTTCGCCCTGAAGCAGCGAACGACAGGGTCTTTTCTCGAGGCTGACAGCTCAAATATGTGTTGAAGCCATCTGACATGACCTCTGCAATTCTCTTTGATCCTCTTCTTAAGATTGGAGGCATAGTAGTCCGTTTGGGGATATTTATCTAACTTTTCTTGAATGTCCAGCAGATATGTAAATGCATAGCTAAAAGATTTTCTCAGATTTTCATTAGTGATCTTTCATATGTAGTCGTCTCCTCGGATGGTCCTCTCAGAACTCACAAGCTAGCGGATGTAGAAACACGATGACCTGACATGTCGCCACACGTCAGAGCTACAGGCGTTATTTGCGCCGAAGTATCATCCGCCTTTCCAGAGCTGTCGCTTGGCCTTTCTGAGGATTCGGGGCCCGAACTGGGCGGGATGGGCATGGCACAGACACTTAGGATATGTTCTAAATGTCGCCATGTCGAGTATCCAATCTTTTGCCGCGCAGATCTCATCTCCTCTTTTTGTTTCCTTTCGTCGCGTATTTTCTCTGCCTCTTTGTTGTTCTTGGCCGGATCAGCTGATCCTGGTTCACAACCTGGGGAAGCTCGAGCTTGCTCACCCGTCGAATCGTCGACATACGGGGCGAGCAGGGGGTTGTTGTATGCTAGGTTCGACATCCACGAGTACCTTTCACGCAGCCCCGGGTAATCGGCGCGAAGTTCCGCATCAAGCAAAGAACTAACGTTGGCATCACCCGCTGGTATCATGAGGCTGTCCCATTTTACTGTCTGTTGCCGGTGGAGGCTTAATTTGTATGCGACGACAATCTCCCTGATATGACAGTCGGTCTTGCCACCGTCGGTTTGGGACCTTGGGGGGATCGAGTTCATACTTTTATCGACAAAATGACCGTCCGGGTCCAGTTTCGCTCTTCTGCCGTCCACGAACGCGCCAATTGAAGCCGCTATGTAGTCGTCTTCGACCTGATGAATTGTCACCCGCCCACACTGATGCGGCCATTGTACATTGTCGGCGGGATAAGAGATGAAGCGATATTCTTTGTTCATGAAATCGAGATCTCTTATTTTCAATTCCCCGCCAATACGAGTGTCCCCAAGTTGCAGAGTGTCACTGGTGAGGTTTTCAAATATCAGCTGGTGTAGGACAGTGCCGTTGTTCACCATATACTGAAAGGTTATGTTCATCTCCTTTGTTTTCCATTCATAACGGGGCCATTTCCAATTGACCCATCTCACCTTGGTGCGTGCTATTTTGCTAGGCCACTTGTCAAAGTCGATGCCATATAACCAATCTCTGTCCGTCTCGTTCGACATATCATCGAGATTCCGCGCTCGGTCAATGAGCCAGAACGGCTGGGACACGTAGATATGGTCCATGGAAAAGATGCCTGATTGCCCTGCGCCCAGGAAGCGTGTCACCTGCATGATCTTTCCCCAGCGCGACACACTGGCCGTGGTTCCGCCCTGACCGGAGGAGGCATGGTGCGAGTAAGCTTGCTCTGGGTCATTCGGCCATTGGGCCCAGTAATCGTCGGTGGCTTTAATCGTGGCCAACGAATCGTTTTCCCGCTCGTACCAAGGGGGCTTGTGGTAGTCTATCAACATGTCGTGTAAGCCAGGGATAGTGGCACGTGAGGCTGCCAAAGGTTTGATCAACTCACTGGGGATATGCAAGCAGTTTTGAAAACGAGGATCATTCTCGTCGGGCAGGTCCGGACAGATGTCTTTGATGTCTTTGACGGGCGTGCTCACCTCAGAATCACTATCTCGCGTCGCATCAGACGATGAAGCCGTCTCTGCGTCCATTTTGATGGCGTCGGGGTGTGGGTGGTTGATTGTAGGTGAGCTAATACACGCTGAGTCTGTATATACGTCTTGGGACAGTAGATGTGAGGTAATGAGTTATGAACATCTTGTGACTGTATGGAGGCGATTACTACTTTATTATACAGACAAAGTAGATAACCAACTCTGGCAATAGTAGCGAAAATATAGTACTTGAACCAATATATTGGCATTCTGCATTCTGCAAGGCCCATGCATGCTACGTGTTAAGCATGGTAATGTTGCTTTCGCAAAGAAGCCCCCAGTATAGTATGTGTAAAATATTAAAGTACGATAAATTTATAGTATAACTGCGATATAATAGGCCCATTCTCAGCAGCGGGCAACAGCCCCGCCTGCCTATACTGGCACGTTGAATACGCAGAAGCATGAAACTCCCCAGTCATCAGCTGGCCACGCCAGCCACACCTGCCGATCTGGTGTTGATTTTGGAAAGAGGTACATACCGGTGAAGGCAGCTGAGCCTACATACATAGCCGTATCGAAGATCGCGACAAACCTACAGCGCCCCTGAGCGCCCACGAAAATGGCGACATAGTATTGCAGGTCAAATCAACACCAGCTCAGCAAGATTTACTCTTTTCAATCACCAAAAGCGGCATTTGAAATAAAGAACTAAAGGCAAGGAGGAGAAAAGCACAAGGAAATAGCACTACATGTGCTCTTTATTACTTAATTCCCTGGTATCTATGCAGTATCTCGTTGCTGAGATATTGCGAATCGGCCTTCCTGCGCGCTATCTTTTGTGCTAGCGCCAAGAGCGCCGATCCGCCACTGAAGCGGCACATTCCGCGGTGGAGAGGGCCCTGAGCGGCGCGGACAGGGGGCCCGTTCTTAGCGCCCGCTACCTCCCCAAAAATTGCGGGGTCGGCGGCGGGCAGCGGGAGGGAAAAAAAAAAAAAAAAGTTCCATTGGCTTGCTTAACATTCTGAATACGACTTCATTCTTTGGCTTGCTTCAACTCGCAACCCCACCAAGACGCCATTTCCCACCAGTTCCACGACGCCACACCATATCGACACCCCAGGTGCTCACATCGCCCGTATCCAGTCAACAAAAGCACATCACTCTACCCCTCGACGCGGCCCAGTTCTTTGCCGATATCCCGCGCGCACTTTGCGCAAACCCATCCACCCACCATGGCCACCGTCGTGCCCCCGCCGTCCAAGCGCCAACGCCGCGAAGACGTCGCGCGCACCAGCACCCAAGCAGACCTGGCCGCGATCCTGCCGCCGGACCACGGCTCCTTCAAGGCGCGCTTCATCGACGCCAGCAACGGCGCGCCGCTCGCCGACACCATCGAGATCCCGCTCGCCGACGCCTCGGAAAAGAACGTCTCCCTCCTCCTCAACACGCTCCTCGGCCGCGACCGCGACGACTTCCTCCCCTACCGCTTCCGCATCCACATCCCCGGCACCGACATCGTCGTCGACCAGTACCCGACCGACCTCCTCGCGCTGCTGCGCGCCCACGGCGTCGCCAACCCCTTCGAAACCACAGTCACCCTCGCCGCCGAGCCGCAGGCCGTCTTCAAGGTCCAGAGCGTGACGCGCCTCGCGGCCAAGATCCCAGGCCACGGCGAGGCCATCCTCTGCGCGCAGTTCTCCCCGGCCTCGTCCGCCCTGCTCGCCACCGGCTCCGGCGACAAGACCGCCCGCATCTGGGACACCAACACGGGCACCCCCAAGCACACCCTCAAGGGCCACACGGGCTGGGTCCTGGGCGTGGCCTGGGCGCCCGACGGCTCGCGCCTCGCCACATGCAGCATGGACGCCACGGTGCGCGTGTGGGACCCGCGCACGGGCGCCGAGATGCCCGGCGCCGGCGGCACCTTCCGGGGCCATGCGAAGCCCACCCTCCAGCTCGCGTGGGAGCCCTTCCACCTGTGGCGCGACGGCACGGCGCGGCTCGCGAGCGCCAGCAAGGACGCCACGGTGCGCGTGTGGGTGGTGAATACAGGGCGCACCGAGCACGTGCTCAGCGGCCACAAGGGCAGCGTCACCTGCGTGCGGTGGGGAGCCGGTGGCAGCGGCACGGGGCTGATTTACACGGGATCGCACGACAAGTCCGTGCGTGTGTGGGATGCTGTCAAGGGCACGCTGGTGCACGAGCTCAAGGCGCACGCCCACTGGGTGAACCACCTTGCGCTCTCCACCGACTTTGTGCTCAAGACGGGCTTCTACGACCACACCAAGGATGTGCCCGCGACGGAGGAGGGCAAACGGGCCAAGGCCAAGGAGAGGTTTGAGAAGGCCGCCACGCAGGACGGCAAGATTGTCGAGCGCGTGGTCAGTGCCAGCGATGACTTCACCATGTTCTTGTGGGATCCCATGGGTGCAGCGGGCAAGAAGCCTGTGGCGCGCATGCTGGGACATCAGAAGCAGGTCAACCATGTGTGTTTTTCGCCAGATGGCACGGCGATTGCCAGTTGTGGGTTTGACAATCATACAAAGTTGTGGTCAGGCCGGTATGTTTTCTTTCTTCTCTTGTGACTGTTTCTTCTCTTTTCCTTATCCCCCCTTCCAGTCTAAATCCATGCTCTACCATCTACACATCCAACTAACACCCCCTCTTCCTTCCACCAGCGACGGCAAGTTCATAAACACCCTCCGCGGCCACGTCGCCCACGTCTACCAGTGCGCCTTCTCCGCCGACTCGCGCCTCCTCGTCACCTGCTCCCGCGACAACACCCTCAAGGTCTGGAACGTGCGCGCCTGCAAGCTCGCCGAGGACCTGCCGGGCCACGAGGACGAGGTCTACGCGGTGGACTGGAGCCCCGACGGGCAAAAGGTGGGCAGTGGCGGCAAGGATAAGGCGGTGCGGTTGTGGCGGAATTAGCTTTTGTGTGTGTGTGTGTGTGTGATGCTGGTGTGTGATTGCTGAATTCACATGTGGATAAAAGGAAGGGGAAACAACAAACTGAAAGGACAACGGATAGAGAAAAAAGAAAGGTCATAGATGGATGGATGGGATGGATGGTGGTCCTTTATCATAACCACCTACTACTAGAACATAAAAATGATACCCACGGGTCCCGGCTCTTTTTGCGGTTTGCAATACAGTCCTTTTTGAATGGAAATTCTTACCGTCTGACTCTTATCCTATCTTTGAATCTCCCCTATATATTTCACTTTCTCCCTTCTATCATCTTTGACGATGAAAAAGATAGATAACTACAAACAATACATGCAGTAAACCATCTCTGATATACAATAACACTCAAGTATCCAAACCACCCCATCAATGCTTTTGCTTTCCGCTCCGAATAAATCGTTCGGCATTCCTCACCATACACATCTTTTTCACAAATATATAAACCTCAAGAACATGCTCACCACACAATTTTCAAGATAGAAATATTTATATTTATATATATATACCAATGTTCATTTCCATTTCCAATAAATATAAACAATTTCATCAACTCGTTCCTCCAGAAAACGCCACGCTCCACCATTTCTCGTTTCAATCAAAAGAAATCATCAAAAAGGAAAAAGATGAAAAATGTAAGAGGAAGTAAACCAGCAAGAAAGAAACCAAGCCAAACAAGCCAAGCAATGTGTACAAATCTCAAATTTCCTTTGTCCTTGTTTTCCATTGCCCATTTATACATGATTCATTTCCTTCTCCTGTTCTTCCTTATACACCAGTCTCGTCTCATGGTCGTAGCATCCATTCAACAATATCCATCAATCAAACCCATCATCATATCTCCTTCACAAACCCAACCTCCATCACTCTCTCATGCGCCAGCCGCAAATTCGCAATCTTGCCCCGCGTATTCTCCCGAATCCACAGAAACAAGGACAGGATCCCCCGCCGAAACAGCTTCGTCTCGCTGCGAATCTTCATTTGCCCCTTGCCGACAATGTACATGATTTTCGCCGCATACGCCCGGTCGAGACGCGCCAGCTCGGCGGCCACTTGCTCGTCGCGCAACTCGATTGGTCGCTGTTTTTCGGTGTGGTGCTGGTAGTGCGGAGGGCGTGGCGAGAAGGCAGAGTGATTATGGCTGTGGTGGTTGGTAGCTGCGAGCGTGAATGAAATAGCAGGCGTGTGCGGTGGCGCCGCAGCAGGCACACCATCATCACCCGCACCAGCTTCAGCTTCTTCCGGCGCGGCAGCCGTAGTCGTAGGCGACTGCGACAAGGGGGCACCGGCCCGCTCGCCCGCTCCACCGCCCTTGAGAACATCTGCGCTCGTCGTCGTGGCAGACGACGGACTGTCCCCCGTCTGCGTCTGCGCCTGGCTATCGCTCTCGCCATGGCCCTCGATATTCTCAATCGCACTCATCTCGAGACTGTGAGCACCGACGCCGCTGTTCTTCACATCGTTGTTGCGGCCATGGTTGTCGTTGTTGTTGTTGTTGTTGTAGTTGCTGTTGGTCTCCTCCTCGCTCTCATCCGGCAGCGCAAAGCCATCGCTTGCCTGGCGAATGATAAAGGCCCTCACTTTTTCATAAATGAGAGCCGCCAAGTCAGGGGAAATCACTTCATCCATGTACCCATGCTTGACAACCAGCCGGTAGCAGCCCGGAATCGTCGTGAATTTCGACACAGAGTACCGCTCTTCATCGGGGACCGTCGGCGCCTCGACAGGGTGCAAATGGAAAAAGACCGTGACATCCATCACCGCGACGAACTTGGAGGCGAACTGCGTAAACACAGAGGGCGTCATGACACCCGTCTTGTCGAAGAAGATGCCCAGCCCGCGGATCTGCGACAACATGTCGCCGCCCCATTTCGGGGTCAGGTGCAGCTTGCCGTCCGTGGGGTCCTTCATGACGAGGTTGTTGAGCTTGAAGCGGTCTTCGGCTTCGGCGCTCCATTGGCTTTCTTTGCCGTAGCGCCAGAGCAGGAAAAGCGACGCGAGGATGGCCGAGAGGGTAAGCGTGAACCACGCACCATCGGGGACCTTGTTGAGCGCCGAGGAGAGGTACAATGCGTCGTGCAGAGCGAAAAAGAGCCAGGGCAGGATGACCATCCACGGGCGCACGCGCCAGACAATGAGGGCCACGAGGGTCACCATGCACGTGTCGAAAAAGGTAACAAACATGACGCACACGCCGTATGCGTTGCCCAGACGCGTTGTGTTGGAGTAGATGGCGGTGACGAGGATGGTACCAATCATGAGGAGCCAGTTGAGGAAAGGCACGTACAGCTGCCCGTGGAAGGTCTTGGAGGTGTGCACAACCTTGACCTGCGGGCAGTACGATAGCTTCATGATTTGGCTAATGAGCTGTGTAAAGATTGTCAGCGGGCGGAAACTCTTGGACGGTGCAATGCCCATAAAGCAGAGACGGAGGAAGAAAAAGAAAAAGAAAAGAACAACATACCTGGAACGTGGCTGTGATGATGGCCTGCGAAGCAACAATCGCAGCCAGCACGGCAACGACCAAACTTGGGTAGAGCATGCCCGGAGGCACCGAGTTGTAGAATGGGTTCGTCCACGCGGTCGGGTGAACGGCAAGGAAGGCAGCCTGCCCGGTGTAGGCGAGCAAGAGACACGGGTACGTGTAGCACATCCAGCTCAGCTGGATTGCACGCATCGAGAAGGCGCCCAAGTCGGCAAACAAGGCTTCGACACCGGTAAAGGCCAGCAAGACACCGCCAAGCATCTTCCAGCCCTCGGTTTTGTTGACAATGAAGAAGCGGAAGGCCCAGTACGGGTTGAAGGCCTTCAGAACCGAGTGGTCGTACTTGACGAGGTTGTAGATACCAAAGCCACCGTTGAAGCCGAGCCAGAGGATGACAATGGGCGCAAAGACGCTGGCAAGGCGCGACAGACCCAGTGGCTGGATGGCAAAGAGCAGCACAATGATGCCGCAGGTGGTGCCCACAACGGTCGAGGTGTCAATGTCAGGCTTGACGACGTTCAGCCCCTGGACGGCACCGAGGATGGACTGCGCGGGCGTGAGCACGCCATCCGACAAGACCATGGACACGGCGAGCACGCCAATCGTCTTGAGAAGGCCTCGGAAGAACTTGCTATTCTCGATGGCCGAGCGAATCTTGCCGTTCACGGGCCGCAGGTTGCCAGTCAGGTGCCGTTCCATGTGAATCAGAGGTGCTTCGCGGGGGTCGCGTTCCGTTAAGTGTGCCTGGCATCCAAACACCGCATTAGTTTAGTTCAGTGCCTCTGTAACCAAGATGGGACATTCACGGTCGCTTTGAGAGACTTACAAAACGAGTTAGGAGAGAGTAGCAACTAAAGGTGCCACCCTCGCCTTCATTATCCGCGCGCAAGATGATAAAGACATATTTCAGCGTAACCATGATGGACATGGACCACAAGACAAGCGAAAGGACCATAATCACATCGTCTCTGGTCGGGTCCTTGGTGAAGGTGGACGAAAAGACGTAGAGCGGACTGGTGCCGACATCACCGTAGATGGCGCCGATGGACTGGTAGGCAAGCCAGAGGAGCGTTGTGCCCTTGTAGATCTGCTTGACCTTTGGCTTTTCATTCTCGCGCCAGTTGTCGCCTTCTTCTTCAAAGGCCTCGGTGCGGTGTCTGTCGAGCGAGATGCTGCGCTGTGTCGTCACGCGCGAGAGCGCACGCGTCGAGTAGATGCCGCCCGCCAGTGCCGTTGTGTCGGTGCGTGTCAGTGGCCTGCACCGTGAGTCTGACTCGGAGAGCCTCAGCTCTTTGGGGTGTGTGTCCTCGGCGATGCGAATGGTCGCTGGCTGGGAGAGTGGCACCAGCGAATCTGGGCGCGGCGAGAAGGCCGCATTGGGATTCGGCGACAACAGGTTTGGATTTGGCGTAGGCGCATTGTTGGGATTGGGGGAAAAGTGGCCCGGGTTGGGATCTGGCGAGAAGAAGACGCTTGGATTGGGAGATTGCGCGTCTGGATGAGGCAGCTGGCCATCTGGCCGTGGCGACAGTGTGTCCGCCATGGCTGCTCTTCGCGGTCTGGGTGTGTTTTCGGCTGCACTTGGAGTAGCAGGAGAGCCACACAGGAGATGGTTTCAACCGTTAAGCGATTGGATAGTGTGCTCGATCGTGACTGATGTGTCCGCCTCAAGTACTCGAAATTGTATGCGTGCAGCCAGACCAACAAATAGAAGAGGAAGATGAGAATGAGAACGGAGAATATAAACAAAACAGCAGACAAAAAGAATACAGAGGAAAAGAGACCGAAAAAAGGCAGCCCTCGTCTATGCCAACATATACACGGCCCAATCAAAAAAAAATGGTGGCGGTAAGGGCTCAACGTTCAGACGCACGACTTATACCAGCGGATAGGAAGCCCTGTTCTGGCTTAGACCACAGCGGTGGATACCGTTTGAGGGATATACTGGTATCACTGCCTAGTGATAAAGCAAGTCGCCACGACTCGTCCACGGGCCTGGAAGCTGGAAGGCGTCTGCCGGCCGTTTTATGAAATAAAATTTCACAAAAAGCAAGCGGGGCGATTGCAACGGACAGGGGAAAACGGCTATGCCTAGTCTGTTTATGCGGTGCACCCACGGTGAGCTGCAGCATGTATGTAGTAATATCAGCAGCCAGCAGGAGGAGCGAGTGGGAGAAGGAGGAGGAGGAGGAGGAGGAGCCGCAGGAGGGGTTCTGTCGGACCAGGGGTGCCCATGGACGATGTGCAGTGCTCACGTAGGCGGTGCTGGATGGGAGAGAACCAGACCGAACCACCCCAAGGGCAGGACTAGGCAAAGTGTAAATGGCGGTCGTGATGGAGGGTCCAATGAGGGTTGGAAGGGCCCTGCTTGGACTGCCTCCATTGCTTTGTGTACGCAACGCAACTGAACCACGCTGCCTGTGCACACTAGACCGTCGCTGCAGTGATGACTGGCATGCAGTGCTCGCCTTTGGCCGTGCCATGTGAAGAGGCACCGCCAGCGGGGGGCCTAGACAAAGACCCCGATTTAGCATCACGGCACAAGTCGCACCAGGCCGGGGTCGTGGGGGTGGTGTGGGTTGCATTGCGCTGGCGGCGCGGCAGCACATGGTAGACGGCCAGATGGCGCAGCAACAAGCACCCGCGTGGTGCCCTTTTTTTTTTTTTTCCTTTTTTTTCCTTCTTTGTCTCCAAAGTCTCGGTCCATCTCAACTCTATTGATCCTTCCGCTGCTATTTTCTGGTGCCGTGTAGCTGACAATAGCATTGGCAGGATCCTTCTCCTGGCACCGCGTCTGACCAACCCTCGTCCTGCGGGTTCCTTTGCGCTACCAGAAAGCTGAGGCTGCTAGAAACTGGCTGGACGGGCTGGACAAGGGGCGCTGTAAGAGGACAAGCGTTCCTGGCAAGGGTCTTGAAGCTATTCCATTGCGGGAGCGCGCACTGATCTCTCAAAGAATCTGCGGACCGCCGAAGGATGCTCTCGACTCCAGGAATAACCCGCGCGCTCTCGCTGCAGCCGACACAAGTGCACACGGCCAATATGCTGACTTGGTCGTTCTCGCCATGTACATGTTCGCCTTGTGAAAAATTATCATGTCGGGGAATCGTCTCCCATCGATAGGTTCGTCGGCTGCATGGCTCACCAGAGCACGCCTTTTGTGAGCATTGTTGGACTTTGCGCCAGCCGTGCAGGCGACGATGATAACCCCACGCTCGTGATTTTTTTGATTGGGCCACCAGTGACCCTTTTTTTTTCTTTCTTACCTAGTACTAGCTGGCTCGGTGGGCCTGTCCAAAATGTTAGATTGAGACGGCGCGTCTTGGAAGCCGTAAGCCTCGAAAGCTTGGCCTTGGGCTCTAAACATCCCCCAGGCGCTGGAATGCTCATGTGCAATGTACTATGGTACTCTGCCATTGGACAGAAACGGCGTTCATCAGCAAAGATAAGCCACCGTCCACAGTCGATACAGTCCACGGTGATCAGTCATTCATTTGAAACACGACTGATTGTCGTCTGGCGCAGATCCCAAGTTCCCTGCTGCCTGTCGTCGGCGGCGTTGGCCCAACGTGCCAACATGAATGGTCCGAGGAGAGGAAGGCGAACAGCAACTCCTTGGCATCCTGTGAGATCGGACGGGCGGTTCTCTCATGCAGTGAGACGGTACCACAGCAGCAGCAGCAGCCAGCCGTGGCCAGAAAAAGATCTAGCCCCTCTGCGATCCAACGGGCCCGCTGAAACGGTCAGCTCAGATATCGATCCTTTCTGGTTGGCCCAGCGAATGTCTGCACCCTTGGTGTGCATTGTTGCTCCATTCAAGCAGTCAGTCAGTCAGTCAGTCAGTCAGTCAGTCAGTTAATCAGGAAGCCAGTCACTCAGCCAGCTAGTAATGCCATCAACAGCTCTGGGAAAGCACCTTGGAATGCAGAATCTGTCTGGCTTGGCTCCCAAGAATAACCGGTCATCTGTACCATGTAGCGCTTACTAAGTCAAGAACACATAATAGGTTTGTTTAGTGGTTTTGGTGCGCCGACGTTAGCCCCAGGACTTGGGCTTCTGTGTCTGATCATGTGCTCGCGTTGCCCTCCCAGCGCACTTGTCGTCGCAGCAGGGTTGGGTGGGTGCACGGCCAGTCAGGCAGTCAGTCGGTCGGCTTGCAATAGAAGGGACGAGCCGAGGTGGGCCTGCAACTGCTAACACTGGGTCCAGCGGGGTTCTAGACCGCGTACACAGTATAGTAGTCATCCCTGGGACGTCAGGAAGATGGGAGCGCTGCAGCAGAACCTTCCCATCCCATGCCATCATGATTCAGAGTTGGAGGCTGCAGTGCTGTAAGTGAAGCCAATGTAGGATCCTACCCTTTGAGTTCATCCTGCTCTGTTTCTGCACGAGGAATACAGTCTGGTTGCTGCATTAGATGGTCGTAAAGAGAGCCGTAGCAATTGATTGTTACCGAGTAGATGTCGCTATATCTTTCTTTTTTCCATTTTCTTTTTCCAAGTTCCTGAATCCCTCCCCTCTTCTCTGTTTCTTCTTTTTTTTTTTCTTCTTCTTCTTCTTCTTCTTCCTGTCTAGTCCATTTGCCCAATGCTCACATTGTTGACGCCGTTGCCAGTGGTTACAACTTCGTGTCCAGCAGCCTTGGTGCGGTCCTCCTCCGTGACCTTCAAGCACCAGCCCAGCTTGTCTTCAATCTTGCCCATTTGGATGCCCTTGAGCTGAGCCAGCAGCTTCAAGCAGAGCTCACCTGCGTCTTCCTGGGCCTCTGGGATGTAGGCGATGGTCTCCTCGCCCTTGGCCGCATCCACCGAAAGGCGGGGGTGCGACTGCAGGGTCGCTGCCAGAGATTTGGCGTCGGCCGAAGCTATCCGACGCGTGATGGAGCGGATCGGGACCAGGGAGGCGGCCGTTCCAGCCGCCATGACCTCTGTGAAGTTGGCCAGCTCGGTGTATTTGATCTAGAAGCGTTTTGTTTTCTCAGGTCAGTCGCAGTTTTCTTTCTCTTTCTCTTTCTTTCTTTCTTTCTTCTTCTTCTTCTTCTTCTTCTTTTGCCCCTTGCTGGAAGACCAGAAAACCTACCGAACGCTTTTCCACGCCCCATCCAAAACTCCTTGCAATGTCCTGCACACTTTCGCTCGTGACGCTGTTGATGACGTTTGTGGAATCGGGCACCACCACGGTGGTCTTGTCGCCGTCGACCAGCACGCCAATGAAGCCACTGGTGCTGAACTCGTCAATCTCGGTGTGGGTGGCACTGTCGAGGTGCAGCGTGATGTCGTAGCCCTCGGAGCGAGCCTTGTCCGTCCACCGCAGGACAGGCGCGTAGTTGCCGCCGACCTTGGCGCTGCCGGTGCCATTGGGCGCCGCGCGGTCAAAGTCCTCGAGGATGAGGCAGCGCACCGGGTGCACGCCGTGGTAGACGCCCGTGGGCACCACGTACACACAGAACGTGTACTCCTCGGGCGGCGACAGGCCCAGCTGCGCGCTGGAGCCGTACATCTGCGGGCGGATGTACATGGCAGCGCCCGTCTCGTGGGGCGGCACCCACTCCGCATTGAGGGCGACGGCCGCGCGGCAGGCCTCGATGAAGGTCTCGACAGGCAGCGGGGGCATCGAGATGAACGCGGCGCTGTGCTGCATGCGCGCGGCGTTGCGGTCCGGGCGGAAGATTTGGATGTCCTGGTCGCCGGGCGTGCGGAAGGCCTTGAGCCCCTCGTAGGCTTGCTGGCCGTAGTTGAGCGCGGGCGCCATGCCGTGGATGCGCATGTAGGGATCCGTCACGAACTGCAGAGGCGTCCATTTACCGGTCTTGAGCGAGTAGTGGGTTTCGATGTGGCCGTTGACTGTGAAAGGGGGGGGGAAGAGGCAGAAGAGCAAAGCAAGTTAGCCTAGCCACAGGACACACGCACAGTTATTAACAGGAACCGCAGGAGTAGATGGACTTGCCCTCTCGCATGCGGAAGCCCACATTGGCCCAGTCGAGCGTGTCGGAGGGCCGGGGCGGGAAGGCGGTGGAAGAAGCCATGAGGGACGTAATAATGCTCGAGATGCTTTCTTTGGGTGGCTTTGGTCGTGATGCCTCTTCGTCGTGGTGGTGAGGGGTGCACCGAGGTAAGTTCTCAAGAAGCAGCAACCGTCAGTTTTGAAGTGCGTCCAGCTCCGTCAGCGTCCACGAGAGCACGTCGCAAGTGCGCAGAGACTCTGTGGGGATGAGGGTGGGAACGGGGGCTGTTTCTTTCAAGTAATGAAAATTGCAGCTTGGGTGGGTAGCTCCGATTGCGGGGCGATTCCCAGACATCTGGGGCAGCCACATGGTGAACTGCAGGGTGCTTGACAGGCGGCAACGGGCAGTGGGGGGGGCAGAGTTGGTGTAGCGGGTAGCTACAGGCACCACAGGCACAGAGCACATGCTAGAGTATCACTGTAGCGCGGTGAGTTACAGCACATGTACGGGCTACTGTGTACCTAGGTACCATCACCTCCGTAGGCGGCGGACGGGTACGCGACCCACCACACCCCGGCTTGGCAGCTGCACTGCGCCGGCCGCAACGTCATGGTACAAGATCTTTGCACGTTTTCACAAACTGCCAAAAACAGACTCGCGATGGCCTCACTGCAACTCGCTGGCCAAGTTCTTCCTTGTTGTTGGTGCAAACACGCAATTAAAGATGAGCACTGCTTCCGTCAAATCATTCAATTCTATGCGTTACAGGGATTATACTATGTTGAAACCGCTTGTCTCCAAACGCATGCCTCTCAGAATCAGAACTCCAACCCAAACCAACCAACTCCGTTAGCCCAGCAAAAACACGGCAGCCACCCAGAATGACGAAAGTAGCGAGCATATAGAAACACCGAGAATAAGAGCATCAGAAGAACATGCAATCAGCGTCCGAACCCCACCAGAACGGCTCCCAGTCTTACCACGGCGATAGCACCGACCCGTCGTGGTTGGGAGCCATGCCGAGCATCACCTGCTCCTCGAGCGAGGCCTGGGCCATCCACATGCTTGGATACGCCATCTGTATTGCCGACGTGGGATTCAGCGGCGTCGATGACCCTGGCAGTGCTGTCATTGGGGCTGCTGACATTGGGGCGGCTGCCATTTCTCCCCACGGCAACGAGTCCAAGGGCGAGGTGCTGCTTGGGCCCAGCAGCGTCATTGTCGTATGACTGGGGTAGCAGTGGCTGCTGCTGTGCGTTGGCCATTGCAATACTTGGGCTGGTGATGGGCCCATGGAATACACGGCTCCAGGCTGAAAACTGGCATTCGCAACCCCAGGAGGAAGTTGCTGCGCCATTTCAGAGCGCGGCTGGCTCAGCATGCTTGTGGAAAAATTCCTGGCTCGATGGCCCATCTGCAGATTCAGAATCTGCACCAGCCGGGTCGTGGGCATCGAGAGGCGAGCTCGCCCAGGTTCGACAGCGTTGCGGCCCCGTGCTCCGCCTTCGGGAACCAGGGATCGTATCAGGTCCAGCGACCTGTCTGATGCATCTCGCATCTTCCTGAGGCCGTCACTGTTCCTTTTGATGTACTTTTGAATCTTGACAACGTCAAAATAGCCGATGTCGAGCAGCAGAGTGGTGTTGGGGCCAGTCAGCAGCTGCCTGGACTTGTCGTGCGCAAGCGCGCGACGAATGCCATCAAACAGCGATTGCAAGAACCGATGCACCATGCCGATCGTCACATTCTTCTCCACACCCCAAGCTTTGAGCCGCTGTTTGTACATGCGGCCCGTGGCCCTGAGGCCGTATTCAGCCTCCATCAACAACTGGACATCCTCCAGTCTCATCTTGTAATACAGCTGTACAATCAGATCCTTGTGCTTTGTAAAGAGCGCTTCTCGGTCTCTGCTATCGTCGTCATTCAGATTCTTTCGCTGACGACACGCGGGCGGTTCGTCATCGTCGTCGGCAACTGAGTCCACTTCCGATGTGTCTGATTGAGATTTCGTGTTTGGAGAGAAAGTGCTCTCTTCCAAGTATGAGCTCTCGAGCTTGGCCTCGGTGTTGGGGGACACGAGGCACTCGGCAGTCAGGCCAAAGTGTCCATCATCGTCTGGCCAGCCTTCAGCGGCCGACATGTTGCCGTGGCCGTCGCCCGGTTTCTGGCTCCAACTGCTGCTGGAGTCCGAGGGCGAGGGCGTAGAGTACGCCATCATGGACGCCAACTCTGGGGAAGAGGGCTCGGTTTTCATGGTGAAAGAAAAGGGCTCGTAGT
Organism: Coniella vitis; assembly: GCA_011317545.1. Lineage (NCBI taxonomy): Eukaryota > Fungi > Ascomycota > Sordariomycetes > Diaporthales > Schizoparmaceae > Coniella > Coniella vitis. The sequence goes on from WUJK01000018.1 coordinate 162,510, forward strand.
CTGGGTAGAAATGAGTGGCAGCAGCACTGGTGGGCGCGCAGCAGCCAGCGACGAGTTGCATGGGTGAGAGAGTGGGCGACGAATAATCGGCAAAGACGGGCTTGTGTCTGTCGAGGCACACCATATTCACCGAGCTGTATTATATGTATGGCTAATTGGCAATCAAGCACTGACTGCAGGGAGCAAAAGAAGAAGAAGAAGAACAAGAAGAAGAAATGGATAAACTGGGCTCAAGAATTTGCGAGGTGAAACAAGCGTACGGGGTCTTGTCGAGCTGTGGCATGTCAGTTGATAGACACGGTACAATGACGAAGCGGCAGAGACAGGCTCGACTTTATATCGGGCCGTAGGGACAGCAGGCTTGGTATGGAGGTGCAGATTGGGTCCCGACTAGATCGGCATTCCGAGCGGGCACTGGACCCGTGTAACTGGTTGGCACAGAACAGTGTACGAAAGAGGCTTAAGCATGACGAGACGAAGGGTGCCTCCTTCACCTCCCAGGCTGGGGCTCTTTTCCGCATGCAAGCACGCCAGGGGCCCCCTTCAGTGGCATATGCTGCGCCAGGGATGCATGCGTGCTGCTTTCTTGAGAATGGATGCGACAAGGGCTTCATGCTTGGAAGGGACATGCAGTTGGAAGCGACACGACGCTCGTTGTGTGCGTGTCCAAGGCTGTGTTGAGCTTTCCCAGCGTCCAACTTCTTTTTTCTCTCTCATTTCCCTGTCAGTTTGATGGCTGTCGTGGGGGGCGTTGCGATGCAGTCCCTCTGGCCTTCCTCCTTCTCCCTCTCTCTCTCTCTCTCTTCCTCTCTCACCCCTTCTCTCTCTGCTTCTCATCTTGCCCCTGCCCTCCTCTTCCTTCCCTCATCTTGAACGAAGCATCCGCACAGAAAGGACGCCGTGATCCGCTCACTCCTCAGCCCTACTTACGAACCTTATCCTTGTTGACCACACCCTCACCCCTCTTTCGTCCACGGCACACTCCGGCGTTTACAACAGCAACGCTAAGCATCGATCTGTCAGAGACTACACCAAAAGTCGCTGCTGGACGTGCAAGCAGACCATGCTAAGAGCCGCACAAAGTCGCGTCTATTTCCTTGCCGCCCCCCCTCCCCCAGCGTTAACTCCACGGGCATAGGATCTCGCGCGCCAGACAAGATGAGGCGGTCTATGCGGGATCACAGGATGTTTAGGCAGGGGGAAAGGCTAAACTAAACTATCGCTGGCTAGTCTCTGCAACCCGTTTCCTCAAAGGCCAAATTCGAGGCAAGAAGAGGGAACAGGTAGCCCAGAGCTTGATGGCTCCTAGCGCTGGGTGACGCACACAGATCAAAGAATTAGTAAGACGAGCCTCGTGTGACGGTTTGACAGCGGAATATGTCCCCATCGTGGCACCGCTAAGGTTCAGGGAAATCTGGAAGGCGTGGAGTTAGAGGAGAAAAAAGGAAGATGGTCCCTTGTTTTCCTTTCTTTTTCTGGAGTCGAAGCCTGGGGGCGCGGCGTGGGGTCTGGTCCCCTGGGCTCGTGTGTGGGCAGAGAGATAGCCTTCCCTGTGGAGCGTGGGCCGATGACCTCGCTTGCCCTAGTCTTTGCGATGTGCCGCCCCGTGGTGATGCATCCTTGCCACGAGGCAGCAGAAGAAGGGGTCCGGTTGGTGTGTTGGTGTGTTGGCGGTGGTGATTGTCGCCTTTGCCCTTGCGCAAGAAGACAGCCTACCGGTGGTTTATGCTTCTCAGCTAGGACTCTATCTTGGTTGGTCTTTGTTTTGTGTGTGTTTTTTTGTGTTGATGTTGTTTTGTTGTTTTGTTTGTTTGTTTGTTTGTTTTGACAAGTTGCCCATTGTTTTCGGCGCTGGGAGAAGAGAACAACAAGAGGACAGAAGCATCGCATTCATCCTGATCAGTGTCTCTGGCCTCGACCCTGGGCTAGTTTCCCGGCTGGTACTGTGAAGAAGTACATGGAATAACCTTATATCCAGGAGGAGCGATTCAAAATCGGGTTTCCTGATCGACTTGACCCCCTTGTCATGGAAGGGGGGCAGGCCAATCTTACACAGTACACACACCTTTTTTTTCCTTTCTCTCTCCTTCTTTCGCTCTCGTCTCTTGGTGTGTGTGGAGGGGGGGGGCTTTCGCGAGGAGCCAGCCAGCCAGCCAGCCAGACAGACAGACAGATTGACACTGCCGTTGGTTGTGGGGGGGGACCCGACCCCCTGTGGTCCCCTTTCTCTGGGGGCCGTACTGCTGTGTATGTACTATATACATAGTACTTACATTGCTATCCATGTCCATGTAGATATCAGCCGCGCTGTGCCGCTTCCGGCTTGCGGTTGGCCCTGCAATTGGCTGGATCTGGCCGTGTCACCTGACTAAGGCGGAGCGATATGGCCGTCTGGCTTTAACAGGCTGTGCAGCCGCGGGTGGAGAAAGCAAAAGATAGAAGTGGGCTGGGTTGGGTTGGTTGGTTGGTTGGTTGGTTGGATGGTTGGATGGCTGGAGGTGGGAAAGAAACCCGGACTTTGGAGAGGCCGGGCGCTGATGCAACTCGCGCTCAGAGAACGCACACACACACACACACACATGGCAGCCAACGCTTGGACAAGTATGCAGCGGAACGGGCCAATAGACTGGTGACGCTTCGAAGCTGAAAGCTTGGATCTTGTCAATCCGTCTACTGCCTGCTTCCTTGCCGAGAGTGGGCCGCACCAGGGCGGGGGGTTGGGGTGAAGGGACAAACCAAAACAAAACAGCAGCAACAATAACAACATGTCAAAGGGTAAAAGCTGTGGTGGTGGGGGCCGGACGGCCGGCGGGCTGGCGTCTGGAGAACTGAACGTTTACTACTCGTCCATCCTGGAGACGATGGGTGGCCTCGTGCAGGTTTCCCTGTGCATGGTACAGAGAAGCGGGAAAAAAAGAGAGAGAGAAAAAAAAAAGGAAAAAAAGAGACGGTGAGCCGCTTCGCATTTGTGCCAATGAGGATGGAGCGTCTCTGCCAAAAAACGCTTGCTAGCGTGTTGTTGCGTCTAGCGCCAGCGAAAAGAAGAGGGGTCCAAGCCCGAGTAGTGCATAGTCAGTGCTAGTCAAGTAAGTGTCAACGACGACGGGCAAAGACGACACGACGAGGATGAGGATACAAGACAGCACGCAGCGCAGGGCCGCGGAGGGAGAGAGAGGGGGAGAGGGAGAGAAAGAGAAAATAGGCCGGATCCCTGGTCTGGACTGGCCAGCTGAGGGCTTCCAACGGACAACGCCGGCACACAGAGAAAAGGAAGGCAAAAGAATAAGAAGAAAAGAAATAAGGGAAAAGGCAGCCAAACAAATCACTCGGAGCCACGCGACTCGCATCCGGATCCCTTCTGTCGGTATCGAGCCGGTACACGCGTCGAAAAGAATGAGTCAAAGCAAATGGCCCCCTTCCAACCTTATCCCCCCGTCGAATTTGGCTTTTGCCCTTATTTTCTTTTTCTTCTTATTCCTTTGTGTGTACGGTGATATCATGAAGCATAGACAGGCAGCTCTTGCTTGTCATGGACTCGACTTTGTGCCATGCGGATGGGTGACACAGGTACAAGACCCTTTAGTGACAGTTTTGGGTTGAATTCGCTGCTACTCAAGCACTCGTTCACTTACTCACACACACACACACACACACTTGACAATACGCATCTGGCTGTGCAGATCAAAGTAAAGTGGTTGCGTTCTTTGTCCGGGGGGGCTGCACGGATAAAGAAATGTTACATCATATATACCGTACAGCCCTAGGGTACCGTACCCTCCTCCCCTGCCGCGATGGGGGAGAAGAGAAGGGGGGGGCGTAAAGATGGATGATTTAATCACTTACCAAATGTCTATATTATAATTATTGTGTTGTTTTTACACCATGTAACTATTATGTGTGGCCTTATTCGAGCAAAGCAAGGAGTGAAAATGGTTGCGTAGCCCCGCTGCACTCATGACATAGCAAACCTTTTTTGTCTCTGTAATGGCCGTTTTTGCATGACTCAATACTATAAACTACATAGCTACTACATATGTAACACTCTTCTGGGTCTGGCTTTAGGTTTGTTTCTTTTCTTTTTCATTGCATACATTGTTTCTTGAGACAAACCCCCTTTCATGGATATCGATCGGTAGTCAAAGAACGTTTTCGTTACCTTGCCGCCCATTCAGATAGTAAAGGTAAAGGGTTACTTATACTATGACTGACCAGCAAAAGGGTCCAAATGGGCATTCTAGATCCCCCAGAGAGAGGTATATGATCCCTTTGAGTCCTCATTTATTAGTCCGTATCAGCCCCCCGTCAAAAAAGCCACAATGCGATTCTACCGCCGGGAATAAGAAAACGGAGGAAGATAAATCAAAAAAAGGAAAAAAAGGCAAAACTAAATCTAATCAAGGAATCCCAAGGATCTGATGGTCTCGGACAACGGCTTGTGGGGGCCCAAGGGAGGAGCAGGGGGTACTTGGACTTATATAGTAGTGTACTCTAAGCCAGGGTTCTTTGCATCAGCCAAGAAGGGAAACGGTGAACTAATAATAATAATAATAATAATAATAATAATAATAATAATAAAAAGGCTCTGGGGAATCTGGATCAACAATCCTGATTATACCCCCGGCGGGGGATTTGGGCAGGGTTTAGGATCGGGGGGGGGGGGGGTTTTGTGAGGAGGGGTCCCCTTTCTTTTTTCTCTTCTTTTTTTTTTATGGTTGCCGATAACCAGGGTTAGGTGATAACGTCGCGTGCGTCTGGTCCTGCAGCACGCCGCGCCGCCGTCACATCCGTCTGTCCGTGGGAAAAATGGGAAACAAAGGGGCCGATAATCCCCAATCTCTGGTCTGGGTATCTTTGAAATTGAATATTTGTTATACAAAGAATAATAGAAAAATAAACAATAAATAAAACATCGAGGAATTAGGGGAAATCAACCACCGTCATTGCCAAGCACTTTCAACGAACGAACGCTCCTTTTGTAGAGACAAGACGAGGAGATAACCAAAAGCAAAAGACAAAGACAAAGGACAAAGACAGGACATGGTGGTTTAATACAGTGCTAGTACTCTAGAGTGCTTAGTTGAGCGAAGAAAAGAAGAAGAAAAACAGAAAAAAAAGAAGAAAAAAAAGACAAGTGGCCGAGACAAGAGTGGGCAATAGCAGAGACATTTTCGAGCAAAACAATGCGCTTTGGGCTTGTCTGTGCCTTCGGTTGGCGTACCCGGACCCCCCCGAGGTAAAATCGGTACAAATATCAATGGCAGTAAAAGCAGCACGAGGTCGGAGAAGGGGGAGACAAAAGAAGAAGAGGATGCGGAAGGGCGTGTGTATTGATTGAATGATTGCATGCGTGCGTGCAATACGGCAGCCAACAAGTACAGCAAACATGACATGGTAGCAAGCAAAGATCATTTCGAGAACGTTATGCAGGGTTGGAACCCAGGAGCCCAGGGATCCAAAGGGACCAAGTCGATTATACAAAACAAAACAGATACTCGTATACACACATCCACACATGCCGCGGGCCAACAAGCCGGCCTAAACGAGGGTTTTCCCTGCCTTGGGCCCCCATGTCGCCTTTGATGCTTTGCCGTTTTGTCTCGTGTGCTTACTATGGACTTGCCAGCCTGCTTGCTTGCTGCTGTAATGGATGGTGTATTGTGCGGCACCTCGATAAGTTCTGTTGGTATTGCAGCCGTGTACTCTGTAGCAGACATGCCCCGTGCGTATCATGGCCTCCCTTGATCATGATACTGCTTGATGGGAGTAAGTCGTGCCGTATTGTATAGACAGTACTGTGGAAAACGAGAATGTCAAAAGGATGTGCAGATTGTCTCTTGGTTACATTTTCAAATTTTACCTGCATACAACATACCCACACGGTGTCTGACCACGCACAAGTATTGTTTCTTTTTTTTACCCTTCTTTTTCTTTTTCCTCCCTCTCTTCTTTTCTTCTTTTTCTCTCTCTTATGAGACCATGTATGCATGCAGTGTTAGAAAAGGTGCTACCACAGCATGCAGAATCGAACCACGCCCACCCAGACTGTCGGGACTTGCGACAGGCCCCTCAGACTCGCTCTGATTGGATGAGCCCTTCGAGAGAAACTTCCGCTTTGTACTAGCGACTTCTCTCGTACACACGCCCACGTCCGCAACCCAACCCACCACACAAAGAAACAATACCCAAAAAAAAAAAAAAGAGATTTGGAGTAATCCGGTCCATGGCGGGACAAGTCCTTCTGGCAGCGTAGATGCGGCGGGTGGCCGTTGTGAGCATAGTACAGACCTAGAGTACTGTGTACATGGTGCAATGGATACTTGCAGCGGAGGTTACGGTATATTTGACGTCATGTGCAAAGTACACAGTACTATGTACATGCGTCCTTACTAATCAAGTACGCCACGGTACTGCGTACATGGTCTTGGTATACATAGTAGGAAAGCAAAGCAGCCTGCTGTCGAACAAAGAAAAAGGGAAGATGAATTCCAGCAAAGAAAAGGCGGCCGCAGACACTGCCAGATGCAGTTTGGCATACGATGGTAAGGTTCGTTGGTCATGCCCAACAGAACAATGCTGAATGTATTTTGTGCTTGTTCATTTGGGGACAGCAGGGAGTCTCACTTGTCAATAACTGTAAACAGAAAGCAGCCTCATCGAAGGTGTTGGCGGAGAGGGGGGGGGTGGTTCTGGATGTTGGCTTGACCACCCCCCCCCCCTTTCTTTTACTTTTTCTTTTTCTTCTCTCCTTCTTCCTTTTCTTCCTTGTTCCGTTTCTTTGATGTATGTCTACTAGACAAGGGGCAACGCCCTAATATCTGAGGTAAGATTGTTAAAGTCATGACCATCAAAAATATACACTTTGCTGTCAAAGTCCCGCGTCGAGTGATGTAAAAGCTGAAAAGCAAAATACATCAAAAAGTCAATACAATCAACAATAGAGAGGCCGAGAAGAAAACGAAAGAAACGCCCCAGGACAAGGACAGTTGCTGACATCTCTGGCCTTGCCCTGGGTGGCAGCACGGCGCCTCGGGTCCCATTATTCTTCTTCGGACCGCCCTGGATGCGGTGAGCACACGGGGGATCTCGACTGGTTTGGTTGGTTGCTTTCGTTCAAACTTGATGGCAAAGAAGGAAACTGCACAATAAATCCAGCGCCAGCCAGCCAGCCAGCCAGCCAGCATCCACAGCCGAAACATGCTTGCTTGGCCAAAAAAACCACTCGGCATGTTTGCCTGCATCGTCTATCTCGATCTCACCCCCAGTCTCTTGTCCCACCACACTCTCTTCGTTTTCTGTCTTCTTGAGATTGTACATGTCCATGCCATCCATGCAGGACAACTGGGGTGGCATGGCATGGCATGGCATGCTATGGCATAGCGTAAAGTTTAAGTATTGCTTGCCTCTATTCCCAGTATATTCCCGCTCCTAGGTCCCTTTCCCCCCTCCCCCCCGGGGGCCCTTTCAAGCCCAATTATATCTAGGATCTCAGGAAAAGCTGAGAAAGATAAGCTTTGGAAGGGGGAAAGAATAAATAAGCAAAAATAAAATAAAAAAGGACAATGTCGCTGTACAATGAACGTAGCCGTATTGCATCAATCCGATCGCAGAGGACCCATGCAGAACGTGCGCATCAAAGAAAGTCACTACTATGAACTGTGTCTGGTGTTGACTTGTCCGCTAACCTCACAAGTCGACCCCAGGGGAGAAGAAGGAAAACAACAACTCCACGTGAGAGGTGACCAGGCTGGCAGGGTGAAGACGAGGTACTCGCATGGAAACCGAGATGTGGAATCGAACGTTCAGCATTCTCAGAGTGCACAGCACTACTGCAACCACTCACTCGGCTGTTTGGCAAGACAAGGTACTCTCTTTTGTCCTTTTTACTGTTTTATTTTATTTTTTGTAGTTATAAATGGCCAATCTACGTACTTTTTGTTTGTGTTTTGCTCTGCAATCTTACCATGGTATCAAGAGATATGTCACCGTATAAGCGACCGAGTCAAGTCAGCACAAGCAGGGCAAAAAGCAGGAAACAAAGCGCGCCCGGGCCCAAGTCCAACAGCCCACAGCGAGCAGGCTCGGGGAAACGGGGGCCGAAAAGAGAGTGGAAGACAAGGGGGAAAGGAAATCAATAAACCAGTAGAACACTGCAAGGCAGTCTTTTTCCTGTGTGCCTTTCTGTGTTAGTCTGTTGTCAACTCAGTCGGCGTAATATTGCTCCTTTGCTTGACTTGACTATACTTTTCCCACCAGCACTGCCAAACCCCCCAGTTTGCGACAAAAACACACACGCACATCCCATGTCTCATGTCGGGTACAGCACCCATTCCACCCGCGTGGGCTAATCAGGCCCGATCTCGTTGCTGCATTGCGTCGGCATCCCGGTGTCCTGATGAATGCAGTCGATCCCGAGCCGAGACAAAAGGCGGAAAAGGGGGGGGCCTTGTTGGCCCGTGGGTCAGACAGAGAGAAAGAATGAATGCCAACGCACGCTTACATGTGCAGATGTATTATGATGTACCCCCCCATGTAGAGCGGGAGAAAGAAAACGAAAGGAAGCATTCCAGTCACAGAGAAGAAGCGGGAAAATGGCGAGGGGGTGAGAGAGAGAGAGAAGCGAGAGAGGACTGAAGGGGGGGGGGGGGGCGTATGTGTAAAAAGGAACAGAGACAGAATAAAAAACAATGAGACAACCGACGCAGCCAAGAGATTGATAACATGCTCCAACAAATAGTGTGCGTGCGATACAAACTGGGCCGTGTCTTGGGGGCACATCTCCACCCCCAGAAACCATGAACGCTTCTAGAAGACCAGGCCGGTTCCGAGAAGGGTGCCACCTCTTGTCTGCCTGTGCTGTCTTATCTCAGGATGCTCACTGGCCATTCCAGCAAGTGTTTCGGCGTGATATATTGGCCGGTGGAACGACACACGCCAGCCATCTTTGGCCGCGCACTTCCCAGCATCACGGCGTCAAAGACGCGTGATAGGAAGCGAAGCAAAGCAAGCACAATGACAGACTGTGCCGTGGGCTGCTCGGATCAAGCACCAGTTCAAAGAACCAAGCCCAGGGCCACTCCAGACGCCCCCAAAGCCCAAGACCCACGGCGGACTCGAGCCTCATTCTTGCCTTGAGATGGACGGGGTCCTCCTCTCCATCGCCCAGGGACCCTGCGTCCTCGACTCCCTCGGCACGCTTCTCGCCAATCGCCCCGCAACATGTCCGAATTAAACCCACAAGCGCCGTCGCCCGGAAACCCCAGTGACTGGCGAGCTCGTGAAGCCCGCGGGCTTGACTTGACCTGACTCGGCTTGGCCTGGTCCACTCCCCCGAGAGACGTCTTCCCTGGCTTCGAGTATGGCCCCCAGTCCTCCAGTGCCCCCAGCAGCTGAGCCGACGAGGTCATGTGGGCCGTCTGTGGCTTTGTCCCGGCCTGGGAAGTCTGGAAGTCTGCAGGTCTCCACAAGACTAAGTAGATATTCCGCGTTTGCGTAGACCAGCCCGCCTCTCGCATAGTCCACACTACGATGTCAGTTTGAGTACAGCCAGTCACAACCAGCAAGCATCCCTCCCCATGACGCTAAAGAAGGCTGACGGCCGCTTTGTCGTCATTCCCGCCAGCTCAACAGCAAGAGAAGCGAGATAAGATGGCGGGCTGGACCTGGTCCGGTCAGCCTCGTGATAGCCTTTCGCCTGCTGGGAATATTCTGCACTGACCGCCTCCTGCTGCAAAAGAAAGTCGGATTAGAGAATAACGAGGCAATGATTGGGTACGTAGTATAGAGGCTCAAAGAAGACTGGGAGAAAACCAGCACAGACGACAACAACACAGTCACACACAAAGAAGCCAGGACCTAGAACTCTCAAGCTACCATGTACTCGGCGGAAGAATCGTCCGCCTGCTTTTCCATGCCATGATGGTGATGGCTCGTCTTTTGCGCCGGCCTGCCTTGCGGGAATCTGTCTGAATAACCACAGCCAAAAGACCTTCAACATGGAAACAACAGACTGGGATGCCCATGGAGTGAAACTCCTCGATTTCAACCAACAACATCTTGAATCTGTGGGTTATGGACATGGATCCAAGTTGTTATCGCCTCTTGACTCGCGTTCTATTGCGTCGTAAGCAGAACCACCGCAAAGTCGCTTGACACCAGCCACCAACCTCCTTCCCCTCTCCTCTTCCACTTCCACTTCCATTGCTACCGTCGCCGAAACTTGTTGCACCTGGGAACAAAAGGCCAACCAGATAGTGCAAGCGGACGCACAGCAGAGCAGGGCCGAACATCCAGGGACAAGCAAGACCGAGCACCAGGCGGCGAAGTCCGGCTCTCAGCAAGGAACCCAGACCTCGACCGCGCATGGACAAGCCTCCTTCTCATCCTTCAGCCGTGGGACGCAACCGCCTGCCCGTTCCTGGCGTGTTGTGGGTGTAAGCCCTGGAATGGTCTTCTCGTCTGCTAATGTCCTTGTGAGACTCCTGGGAAAGGAAGGGGGTGGTGCGTCACAAAGTGCGTGTGCGCTGGGGTCGAGAAGGAGATTTGCGTGTCTGGCGATCGTCGTGGGCATCACTTGTGCCTCGCTTTACCCGGACTCTGCCCATGTCTCGCGATCCTACCGTGGCCCGAACAGAGGTGTCTGTGGTTCGATGCTTGCAACCGGCTTCATTCCCAAATCAGACACGCTGTGAGCCTCGCGAAGTGGGCAACCGCCCCCATTGGAACACTCAGAAGCCATGCCGTATGCGTGCCCAGCCGGCACGACATGTCAAAGACGCATGGCTCCGTGTTTGAGCTTCGTCAACGCATTGGGAACCCAGCATTCATGGAGTGGCCCTTCCGTGCCTTTCGCTTGTCTCTCTGTCTCATTATCTCGCGTGCCATTCTCATTGCGTAAGGCCTCGGTGATCAGAGAGTGATCCTTTCTGAGAACGGCGACAGCCCGTGAGCAATGGTCGACGGACGTAGCCACCGAAAGAATGCAAGCAGAAGAGAGCAAACCAGTTGGCGTGGCCCCTAGGTAGTTCCCACGCATCAACACACCCATCCAGAGGCCCAGTAAGAGGCATGTGTGGGTATGCGTGCGTGGCTTGGGTGACTAGTGACTGTTTCCTCCCCATCACAATATGCGCCCAACTCCCAACCGGATGCCTCACCCGCGCAGCCCAACCGTCCCATTCACACCCTTGATAACACTCCGCTCTCAGACACCGCACAGTGCTGTACCATGTATCATCCATGGCTTGGTGGTTGTACTTGCTTGTGAACCTGTCACTGTCAGTGTCACTCTCGCTGTCATGGCAACCTCAAGTCCTTTTTGGATGTTTCTGCCTTGCCCCCGTTGGTATGAACTGCCTTCTCCTTCTCCTGCTCCTCGCTCTCTCTCTCTTTCTCTCTCCTACTCGTTCTTTAACGTGGCTCACTCACTTCCTTCCCACTTTCTGACCACCCTCCTTCATGCTCGTGTGTGTCCCACCTGCGAAGCGATTGAGATCAGATCAGATTGCAAGCCCCTTGTTGCTCACCCACCTCTACTGCCCTTCCACACCACCTCCTGCATTTCGGTTCTCGTTTAGACACTCTGAGATGCAAATACCACGATATCCGATGGTGCAGGGCAACAATATCTAACCAATATGTCTTTTGTGTATGTATGAATGATCCTACAGAGCGCGCATCGCAGTGAAGTATCGTCCTAGAGTCGTCAAAGTTCGTGACTTCGTGGAGTTCAACCCTTGTAAATTGCTTCCCCTATGTTTTTTTTTTTTTGGTGTCAATCTTTTGATGCTTGGTCCTTCACTTTGGACTTTTATGATTTGCAAATCGTGTAGGCGTATTCTGTAGCCCTTCGAAGCCAGCCAGCCAAGACTAGACATATGATACTCTCTCTCTCTAAGACTATCTGTCTTCCCAAAACCCCTAGCAAACAATATCGTGGCCCCTTGTCCAATAGACAGTAATATCGATGATAACAACAACAACAACAACAAAAAACAGCAACGCTTGAGCAGCAGGCTTTTGTACTGTACATTTTCAACCTCGGCCAACGTGCCTCTTCCTCCCCCCCTTGTTTGCTTTTCTTGCGGTACCCTTTCCGGTAACCTGCCTTCTGTTTCTACTACTTTTGCCGCACTCCATCACTCACTCACTCACTACCTTCCACGCACTCTTTGCCCCCCCCCCCCATAACCCAATCTCCAGACACACTCGCCTCCCGATCCAACCGGAAACAAACCCAAGCAGCCACTCCCCTCTTTCGGTTCCACACAGCAGAAGAGTAGCGATGCAACCAGCTCGACCCGATCAAGTCACCAATGTACGCGAACCCACCCATCCTTTTCTCCGGGCCCTGTGGCTGTCGGCTTTGCTCACTCGCTCGCTCGCTTGCTTGCTTCCGTCCCTGCTTTGTTGTGAGTAGGGTACAGCTCGGTGCCCCCCCCCCGGAGGCTTGAACGATGTATCTTGACCTTGACCTTGACCAATCGTGAGAGAGCAGAGCAGAGCTTAGCTTTCCCCATTGACCGACCACCTGGGGTATTATCTTGTGTTGGACTGATGCCAGCAGCCACACACCCCTGTGCGCCTTTTGCCGCCCAGCCATGCCATGCCGTCTTGGGCGTAGCATGATGTGATTCTGGTCTGATTGCTTTCAAAAGCCCTTCTTTTCTGTTTTCAGGGGTGGGGGGGGGGCGTGCGGCCAACTGTGGAAAGAGTGTGAATTGGGTATGGTCTGGGTCTGGGTCTTGGTCAGTCAGTGGCGCTGGAAGTTGATCAAAGGATGAATGGATGGATGAGATGGGATGTTGAAGACGGCGTTGTTGGGTTACAGGATTTCTCACGTTCGTTTCCGTTTCTTTTTTTTTTCTTTTGTTTGTTTGTTTGTTTCTTCCCAAGACATGTACGTGAGAAGATTGCTTGCTGTCGTGGCCATGGGCTGCGTACATTCAATTGTGAAATCGGGGAAACGAAAACACACATTGTCCAGGTGAGAGGTCTGCAAACAGAATGAATGGCCTGGAAGGATCAGCAGCCATCGTCATATGACGGGGCTCACTGGCCAATTCCTGCGGGAGAAACTCTAGACAAAGGCGAACGAAAAACGAAGCAGACAGGATGCGTCAGGATGGGATGGACAGGTGTTCATTTTTTTCTTTTTGGTCTGTACTTTGAGCCTCACATCTTCACGGTCTTCTCAGGAGCATGGAGACGAGCAGCTCTGTTGAAACAATATTTTTCTTTTTGAAACTTGTATTATCTAGACACTCGAGTATCAAATTCGATGACGTATATATGAAAAGATATCCAAATATACCATGATCCGTTATATGGCATTCGTCATATTATATTTCAAGCATTGAGTTCCACTTAATATATCCATCAATCTGTATTTGTATCCCCACATCTGCTTTATTCATTGTCCATGGCAGACCACCGCTTGGGGCGGCAATGAGCAAAGAGACAGTGTTCTTGTCTGTTGATATTCATACTCCCCAAGTCTCATTGTTGAAAGCTATCCTATCAACCCAAGCTGTCAAATAGATACAAGTCAGCTCACATTGCAGACTGACACCATGACGCAGTTCGGTAACGCCACCATGAAAACCACTGCCAATGGATACCATTAACGTAACGTTGTAAGCGAATCGCCACTTCATAATGCATTCCTCACTCACCTGCTGCTGCTGCTTAATCTATATCTATAGTTTTTGTACCTTGAGTAGCATTGCTGGCCCAACGGTATATTAAAAGATCCGTCCCATCAGGATCAAGTTTTGCACGTAAGTACATAAACCGGCCAGGTATAAATCTTGAGCGTACAGGAAGAAACAATCTCAAGATGTAGCGCTGTTAACTAGCAACAGCCTACCTGGTGGCGTGTATCCTCCTCGTTTATTTACAATTAATTATATCTCGGTAATATAGACCTACCACATGAGCAAACGTATCAGGTTGCGAGTATCCGTTGTGTTGAGCTTTCTTGCTTCTTTTCGCATGATGTTATCAGGACTCATATTGCTATGGCTCACTTGACGCGCTTGTCTGATCCTTCCACCCAGCGAATACTTCAAGAACATGGGGACAACTAAAAGTCTTCTAAATGCCCTTCATATCCATGCTACGGTCCAGACCTTCGACTTCACGCTCCTCACTCTATCAACGTAAAAATCCCACGGAAATTGCAAGAAAGGAGAGATTTCAACTGCATCCTTTTTTCTATACTCATGCCTCAGATAACAGGCAGTAAAAGCCGTCCACGTGCTACTGCCTTACAAGCAGCCACTCCGAAGCACCAATCATCTCATCAAAACAACAACCAAAGGCAGAACCAATGGAACCAAAAATCTCAGCGGACAATGCGGATACTTTACCGTTCTCGTAAGAGGCAGCTTGCTGAACAAAGGTGCACGAGTTACTGATTTGACATCTTCGATAATAGGGTGAAAAAAAGAGGATTCCATGCTCATAAATATGCAAGGGATATTGTTTAGCTAGTATTTTTGTTTGCCTACCTACACGTGAAGTTTATATATCTTGTTTGAGCCCAGAGACTGAATGCACGGTCAATGAGAATGTGTACTTTACCACTCTTAATTTTCGAGTCCTGTTGTAGGTAGTCAAAGGTGTATACATGTGTGATTATAAACACTAAATTATAACATATCATGCATCTAGTAAATGCTCACTAGAAATACAATTCTCGTGGCCACTGCCACAACTATATTTATCAGCTTGCTTACGGATTGATAGTATTCGCGGTCGCTACAGAGGAATGGCCAATAATGATAGGATATACGTATCTGGCTTTTCACTTTGTTATCAGCAATAAATAGTCTTCAAATATCTATCAGACTACTCAGTGTACATTTCCATCTCATCTGCATATCGAGACAAAAGTCAAGACCTTTACTCATTCGAGTTTGGCGGAACGTATATCAGTACAGAGTAATGAGACTCGAAGAACAACCCGAAATCAAGTCAATGTGCGTATTCATTCCTGCTCTCATCATCGATGGTAGACACTGCATTTTGCATTTGTTTCCCTTCAATATTAGTAGATATCAATAGATTCAGGTATTTGAGGACATGTAAGCGGAAAAGATCAGTTCAGCACACCATATATAGTACCATCTATTTATCGATACATACCATTATTACATCTTCAACTACCACATATAAAAGCCTCAACTCTCTTGAAGATATCATTACACACACCAGGAAGCACTCATAACCATTTCCAAGCACCCCTCTCCCACTCATCATTGCTCAAACCCAAATTCAGACCAATCCTGTCCAAGTTGCCACTTTCCCACTTTGCCGATGAATCCAATGAAGATCACGGTGAAAGCAGTATTAGGCATACTAACGCATACAATCACTCCTAAAGCACTCGAGCATACAAGCAAGCATACAGGAGTTCTAAGCTCGTGAAGCTACCTTCTAATCAAGCCAGACAAAAACAAATAATAATAAAAAGAAACCCATTGCTTTGTTAACATCTTTTCATCATTTTCAAATCTCTCAACCACACATAAGTTATCACAACACACGTAAGCTAGTACCGCACTCATGCAATTCTTAATTCATAATAATAATTCAAACATTCTCAACAGAGTCAAGTTTCCTTTTATGAATTATACCCTCAAGGCTTAATTCTCAGCAATCTTGCTCCTAACAAACAAATTATAGATACATTCTCCGCCACTGCTTTCACAGTAACATAAAACTCATCCAGCCAACCTACCTTTTTTCCCACCATCCACCCACACTAAAAACAACACCAAGCAAGCTGGTAAAAAGCATACCCAAAATGAATAAAGTGTGCGTACAGAGTACCTGCTGCTCAATTCACAGCCCTGAGTCTATACCATCAACTTAAAACGCTAGGAAGCCTGCCATTCGTTGGGTTTTGTTCAGATAAATCAAGTCAGTAGCAGCAATATTTGAAGTTGTCCAGAGTATAAACCTAAAGTTGCACTGGTTCTTTTTGATCTCGAGTTATAACCTGTTCAACAGGTACATATAAGCCCAGAAAATGTATGATAACAACAAGCTGAAAACATAAACGGATTATAATCCGACTTTTTGTACTTTTGAGCAGAATGGTTAGTTCCGCAACAGTCCACCCAGTTATGAAAGACAAAGGAACAACCACAAGAAGAAGGTGAAGAAAAACGGAGCAAGACCACACGTTCTGCGGATTCGAGATGGGAATGCGCATCAGGTAGGTTTTCTGGTTCATTCAAGCATTTATCTTTTTCATTGTAGTCATGTAATACCCTTGATGCGCGCGTCCAACTCTGAGAAATCATTCCGATAACTTTGCTTGCCAAGACCTAAGCGAAGGAGATACAGTGATAGAAACTTTGATCCTTCTCTGGCAACCTTGCCCTCCCCTCTCTCTTTTAGTAATTATTCACAATGACACGCTCGATGATGAAGCAAGCTTTTGCAAAACCATCAACACACCACTCACACCCTGCGTCAGGGTCGACGAGGCCTCGGTATTCCGGTTGCCCAAGCTCACAGTCACCACCTCTTTGACCAACTTCTCCTCGCCTAGTGTGTTGGCCCAGCGAAAGACTTTCTCGTCATCTCTGCCGTCACCCACCACCATGAGGAAATCCACACTGCTCTTGTGTGTCTCATCAGCAGGGAGGCGTGCCTGGAGGTCAGCAAAAATCTTTTCGGCGGCTGTGCTCTTGGTCCAGTCCACGGGCTCTACTATTATCGACCCGTCAGTGGGGATGGCGTGCACGCGTTGCTCTTCGCAGGCATCATTGATGTGCGAGGCACAATCGCTCGCCTGGCTGACGGCGTGCTCCCAGTTCTCGGCACTCTTGTAGTGGAAGATGAGACTGCAGCGACGCTCCTCAATCTCAGCGCCCGGCGTGCGCTCCAGGTAGTAGTTGAGTATGCCCTTGACCGACTCCTTCCACGCCCGGATGTGCTCTGGGTCTGCCATCTCGGTCCAGGCATCGCTGCCGCAGTCCTTGAGGAAACATCCATTCTCGGCAATGAGGCCTAAGTTGGGAACCCTGCGGAAGAGGCGGTCCAGCTCCTCGGGACGGCGTCCAGACATGACATAGACAGTATTGCGTTCATCCAAAAGCAATTCATTAAGTACATCCAAAGTTCGCTGTGTCGTTATGTCGTTAGCTATGCGGCTGAGACGGCGGCGGCCGGCTAGGAACGCCTTGGGCTTGGTAGTAGTTGTATTCTTAGAGATATTTGTCAAAAAGAAAAAGAAATATATAAAAAAAAGTATTCGTCTTAATTTCTCCGCTATGCGGAAAGAATTTCACTTACCTGGGGGCTAGATGGGATGATCTGGTTGACCGGTCCCCAGTTGACCAAGGTGTTTTCATAGTCGAGGATGAACAGGCGGCGCGCACTGCTCGTGTATCGTCGCGTGAGGCTCGTCACATTCAGACGGGGCACTGATGTCTGGTCGTGGCGGTGCTGCTCGTTATGGGCACGGTCCAGGCGCATCATCAGCTCCGTGAACCAGTGCGAGCCCGTGTGTTGCGAGACGCATTTGTGCAAGTTGGTCCACCGCTCTTCCTTTTCGGTATTGCCCATGTTAAGGGACTTTGCAATGGCATTGGCGCAAGCTCTATAATCCCAAGGGTTGACGGAAAGCTCGTTGTCGTTGAACAAGGACGCCGTGCCGGTAAATTCGGACAAGATAAGCGAGCCGTGCTTCTTCTCGTTCAAGAACTTGCCATCTTGGCAGTACAAATACTCGTGGGATGTCAAATTCATGCCTTCGCGCTGCGATGTAATCATCAGAGCATCGGCAATGGTGAGCAAAGCGAGGTATTGACCATAGTCAATGTCCTGCTTCAGATAGACAACGGGCTGGTAGGCGAGGTTTGCATATGCGGAGTTGATGCGAGTAACAATATCGCTCACGGTCGCATCGAGCTCCGACTTTTCGCTCGACGCCAGAGCCACCTGGATGAGGATGACATTGCCGCGCCACTCGGGGTGGGTGTTGAGGAAGAGCTCATAGGACAGCAGCTTCTGACGCACACCACGAACGTGGTCCAGCTTGTCGCGAGCGACAATGAGCTTCTTGCCAGCGTAGCGCTCTCGTAGCACGTCGAGCCACTTTTGCACCTTGGGATCATCGCGGTGCTCGTTAAGCTGGACTGGATCTATGCCAATGGGCAGGTTAACGACGTCGACAAAGCGGTCATCGAGTTGCAAACCGTCTGGGTTTGCCTCTGCGTTGAGCAGCCGGCTGCAAGTCTGCAAAAAGTGTCGCGTGTATTCGTGAATCTGGAATCCAATCAGGTTGGCGCCCAGCATGCCTTCCAAAAGCTCCTTGCGGACGGCCAAGCATCGAAAGACCTCGGACGATGGAAAGGCAACGTGCAAGAAGAAGCCGATCTTGGCCTCGGGCAGCTTTTGGCGAATCATGCCTGGCACCAGAAGCAAGTGGTAGTCGTGGACCCAAATGACATCACCCTTCTTCCAGTTCTTGATAATCTTGTCGGCAAAGGCTCGGTTCACATTAACATAGTGCTTGTACGAGTGATCTTCATAGGCTTTGCTCTTGGGGTTGTCGGGCAGCTGGTAGTGGAAGACGGGCCAGAGGATCTGCTTGCAGAAATGCGAGTAGTGACCGTCAAAGTCCTTGTCGCTGCAAAAGACAGTGAGCATGTCAAACTCGGTGGCCAGACGGTCCTCAATGTCCTGCTTCTGCTGTGTGCCCTCGAGGGCGTCTGTCGGCATGCCGAGGGAGCCCACCCACGTCACCTCGTCGACCTTGCCCTCGCGCGCTGCGGCCTCTGCAGCATGGCGCAAGCCGCCGTTGCCCTGATCAGCATTGACAATGTTCCAATCGGCGCTTGCAAACACGCGGTCATGGCTGTCGCTTCGGGACAGTGCCCTGGGCTGCACAATGCCCTGGCGTCCCAGCTCTTGTGCCTTTGCCTTCAATTGCTTGTTGTGCTCGAGGACGGAGGCTGGTGGCGGGGTGTGTGCGCGGGACGCAGGCTGGTCGCTGCGTCTGCCCCATACCGGCGAGCCCTGGTAGCCCGGTGTAGCTTCGCTTTTCTCCAAAGTCTCGCCGTCTTTCGAGTCGCAAGGGTAATGAATTCGCAGGCCGTCCTCGTTTGTAAAGATGTCGCCTGGTGGCTTGGATTCAGTCGGTGTGTCTGGTGGCGTTATATCCTCCTGCGAGCCTGGGAAGAGCGTCGGTTGCCTTTGAACGGTAGGCCTGGCCTTGGCGGCCTCGGGAAGGAGTCTGGTATTCCTGGCAGGAGCGCCAGGGAGGGTAAAGTGGACGGTCTTTGGTAGGAAGCTGTCTCACGAAGCAAGTCTCATCAGCAACCACCGAGCAAAAATGGCAGGCAAAGAAAACCTATCACCGGGTCGACAATGACGTAGAGGAGCCAATGTGGGTCTTGGTGGTTAGACTGTGAGCCCTGCCCACTCCATCCAACCGGATGCAGAGGGCTGAGGCTGGCTGCGGGCACAGAAGGGCGCGAGGGGCCACACGAGCGAGTGGACTCACAGAGAAGCAATGAAGACCGTCATGGTGGGCAACAGATGTCGGGTATCTCTGGAGAGAGAGCGAGGAGGGCGGTTGTTTGTTGGTCGTCAGAAAAAGGTATGGACGGCCAGTCGAGGAAGAAGGCTGGTTGGCTGGGCTGGGCTGGGCTGGGGCCGGGCCTTTTTTTTTCTTCTTGGTTCCTCTCTTTCTCTAAAAGATGGACGGACAGGTGGGTCTCGGCGGGGTCGGGCTGCTTTTAGGAAAAGGCCGAAGTTTCGAGATTCGAGGTTGCCACGATGGCGTAGAAGAAGGGCAGAGACAGGAAGAAAAAAAGAGGAGCGGCAGGCCAAGAATGGAAACCCCGGCTCTGGGTATCGAGATGGTCGTCTTGTGTGGGGAATTCAAGTCCAGACAGCCAGGAGGGCGAAGCACAGGCGCGGTCGAGCACAGGGATGCTACGTAACTTTATGCTCTTGAGTGATGCAAATTGCCGGTGAGAACGTAGGAACGGAGGAGCGTCAAAGAAAGGGAGAGGCCGAGGACAAGTGCTGGCTGGCCCAGAAGCTGGGACGGATCGCTGGGGAGGAACGAGAAAACGAGGATGGATGGCGGATCGGGGCGGTTGCAAGTTTGAGAGGTGGAGAGGTTGGGTTTGGGTTGGCGTTGGCGTTGGAGTTTGGAGCTCTTTCGCAAGGAAGAATCCGGGACTGGAACTGCTGGCCTGGCACGCGTCTATATCTAATACGGTGTTGCTGCGCTGCGGCTGTCGTGTGCGTGTGCAAACCACTGTGCAAGGCTCGTGCCGGCAGCCTGCACGCTGACAGGCACGGCCTGGCAAACCTAAAAAGCGGGCCTAAAAAGAGCCTGCGAGTGCTGAACTGGTACGCTACCAGTGCCAATGCTACGCACCACAGGGCCCCAGGCACGCGCTAAATGGGCAGGGGTGGCAGATGCAGTAGCTTGAACAGGGTTTCCCCGTCTATCAAATGCCGTCGGACAGGGCTACTTTGATGCGGGAAACCTAAGCGGCTGCTGCTGCTGTCCGTTGCTGCTGCCGTTGCCGGGCGAGAAGTCGCAACCGGAATGCAAGACACGCGGCTGCCTTTGTGGCTATGAGCGGCCTTTCTCTGGTTCTGGTCTGGTCTGGTATATCGGCTAGAAAGGGGAAAGAAAGTGGAATTAGCGATCCTATCATTTCAAAATACAGCCTGTCCCCGTTGCTTGGGAGTTCGCAGCCCAAAGAGCCAAGAAAGATACGATGTACTATGTAGCACAGTAAGCTGAAAATGCTGCTGGCTGCAGCGGCGTGCAAGGCCCAGGCCCGGACTCAGACTCAGTAGGCCCAGTGTGACGTAGCGGCAACGCGTCGCACTTGCATTCTTTTCGTTTCCTCGCCTTTTTTGGAGAAAAGAAAAGGGAAAAAAAAGGTAGTAGTAGGGCCTCTACCCAGAACACGCCAATATTGCAAGCCACATTTGGATTGGAAAAGACGCAAAGAAAAGAAGGAAAATGGCGTCGTGCTGCCAAAACCCTCGCCTCAATCATTCACTCACCGGGTGTGTCTCAGCCTGTGCATTCAAGTTGCTCAGTCTGGAGTGTGAAATGTTGCCACGTCCGCGGTGGAGGGTTGGGAACAGGCCGTCGATGGAAAGTAGAAGTTGGAGCGACGAAAATAAGAAACCCGAATAAAATAAAAAGAGGCAAATGGGCAACGGGAAGGTAGCGGTCGTTTCTTCTCGATCCAGCGGTCGAATGTTTTTATACTGTACATAGCACTCCAGACGACGCGATTCTGTGCCTTTTAGACTAATGCCAAGCTTATTTATTTCTGTTTTGTTTTCCATGGCAGCGAACACTGTCGAAGCAGCAACAAAGTCAACATAGCAAAGAAGAAAAACAGGCACCTCTTCGTCATAGGGCATACACAGCAGATCCAGAGCAGAAATCCTTTAGATTATACGGAGGCTTTGGTCCGGCCAACCGTCGGCTCCATCGCGCTGCGCCAATGATGTCACATTTCCCTTTTTTTTTTTTTTTGGCTTGATTTTCTGTTGTTGTGTGTTGAGAAACTTCTAGCGACTCCAGTCCACCACCACCCTCAACATCAGCCTATCATCAAAATCTGAAGATGAAAGTAAGGAGTCAGCTTCGCATGGATTCTGTTTTATCTTCCCTCGAACAGATCGCTGATGAAGGAGAGAATTCGGCCCGGAAATATATCAAGGTGACAGCAGGGATAGGCGGATTGCAGGTAAGGCTGGGACTTGGACTGGCTTTGGGTATTGTTCTTCACTGCATCGTACAAGCACTTGAGGTTGGAGAACATCTCAACAGATTACAGAAGCTACTTGTACAATGAGGATGGTAGGTTTCAATTGGTTCTTTTTGATCTTCTTGATCTCAACAAGCACGCACTTGAGTATAGACCGACCAAGACCACTGTAATGTTTGTCCACGCTCGGAGAGTTGAGTTTGATATCAAGGACAGCAATTACACCAACTTCAAGCAACTACTCTACAGCATCTTCTTACCGTAATCACATGAAGCAAGATCGACAGGCCCTCGTTCCCAATCTCGCGTGTGTCAGCGGCCAGATCTCCGGATCCGCGCACATGTAAGCGTGGTGACGGCTTGCATTTCAAGTTGCTTGTGTGTCCAGGCCCACAGGTATTCCCAACCTGTCGGATGCACTGTCTTACTATGTACAGGCCGGCCACCCCATCATTCACCCATCCATCAACTCGACAGCAATCGTGTTGAGTATTACATGTGACTGAGAGGAGTAAGACGGCCAAACACATGGATATCGACAATCTCACCTTTCAACGTCGATCGATCCTTTGACACGGACCTTTTTGCCCGCAGTATGGGTGGTTGCTTTCTGGACAATAGAAGAGCAAGCCTACGATGCCACATAGTAGCTTCACCATGTTCCTTTTGTGGTGTTGAACAAGCATGATACTGTTCACTCACACAAGATTATGCGGTGTTGTCAGCTTTGGGCGCCGATCTGATAAGTCGACTACATATATATGATGAACAAAACCCAAAGGATCAGCTTTGCAGTGTACTCGACGTGGGGTATGATCGTCCTGCTTTTCAACCTGCTGCCGAAAATACCCGGGCCTCGGAGCTGTTCGGGCTTCTTGGTGTGCATGTGGGCTACTTATGTATTGTGCCAGATGCGCCCTCCTCGTGGTGTTGCTCGGCTATCAGGTCAGGGAGAACGTTACAGCCGATGAAGTCCCAAGTCTGCGATATTTTAGGAAAGGTCATCTGAGTTGGTAGGCCAAAGAGAAAGTAAGCACTTGCAGTGACTCGAGGTGCATGTCACAGCGCCGTCAAGCGCTGGCAGGCTTGGGTGTACATACTTAAGGTAGCATGTATTTTGGGACGCAGTATCGATCGAGTGTGTACTGTAGGCAATGCACTATCATATCCGGGGCCACCGCAAGAACCATAGAGTCCACCACGTGTTGTATATGACTGGTGGTTTTCGTAACGCGTCCCAAAAGCATTGACGCTATGCCCCTGTTCTTGCGTTTCCCCTCATCCAAACATTTCTCTCAAATCAGAATGTTCAACTAGAAAGTAACGTACTTCCCATTGACGAACATGCGCATGGACGGAGTCGCGTTCGTTCTCCATTGGGCATCCGAAACAAAGCCACCCCATCAAACCTAGCGTCCATTTTGTCTTTTCCCTGGCTGTACAGCAAAGAGAAATTAAGTTCAACCATTGCCTTTCTCCATCAGGCTTCCCAGCCAATTCCATTCCTCGCCGGGGTTTTGAAGAAGTGTCAACTGTGCCTTCGTGTCAGGTGGCTGTTTCCTGGTTACAAGAAGCCCTGCGCAAGTCACTGACTGACACTCAAAGCCTATTTATTATACACCAGACCGGTTTCGCATGTTTTGCGCAAAACAAGCCGTCAGTGTCAAGTCACATGGCCAGGTCCGCGCGCGGGTCCATCCTTGGAGAATTTTGAATTCCCCCAAACTCCGAGACAGAACGAACAAAGAAATGTGCCTTTTGAAGGAAAAGCAAACGGTTCGAAAGAAAGGCTACTATGCAATAAAGGAGGGGAAAAAAAAGGGGGGGGGGAAAGGGCAAAGTCTCTGGGGAAGTCAAAAGAGCTGGATCCCTAGCTGTTTCTGCTTATGGCGCTATGCATCAGCTCGATTAAGCATGTTCTCTTATTCGCTCAGTTTCCCCACCATCCATCAACCTCTTTTGCCTTTTTGCCTGTTCTGGTCATTGGTACGTACGGTTATTGCTCCAAATAAAGCAGCGCAACCCCCATTCGCTGGATGCAAGCGCTCGAGACATCTAGAGTGCGTCGTGTCTCTCGGCAACACGCGGGCTAGTAAAAAGGTAGCTCGATGTCTTGAATTAACCCGTACCTGCGTAGCGATCAGCACGGTGGCTTTCCAAATCACAAGTCAGACCGTTGGGGCTCTACATAGTATACGTAGTAGATGTGTATCAAAAGCATAATCGCAGGCCGCCCTGACGTTGACACCGCATCATGGCATGTTGTTGCGGGCGATACATAGTACTCTACCTTTTCTCGAGTTCTGGGATTCATACTGACGGAGGCGCATTTTCCTTTTCTTTTTATTGGGCAACGTTGAGTTCAGAATCCAAAATCGCTCAAAGTCAGTATGACGACAAACTTACCCAAAGCCGCAAAAGCCAATCAACGATGGCCTTGGCGTTGCTTTGCTGCCGTGCCCATTTACCAGCCTGTTTGGCCCTGGCCTGTCTTTTTATTAAACCCGGCGACGCGGCGGGGATCATCCATCGCTTGCGGCATCTGGGGGAAAAACCGAATGATACTTGTCGGCCTATCTTCCGAGGCCTCCCTATTGGAGAAAGAGAAAGAGAGGTCTTCGGCTCTAGAGAGCTAGAGTGCGTGGCATGTTCGACCTTTTAGCCAGGTTTGCACAAGATTGGCCTCTTGGGATGTGACGGAGAGGGTGAAAGGAGCGGGGCGTTGCTTTGTTGATGCTAGATCCTGTCCTTTGAGACTTTGGTGCCCTGCGCCGCCTTTGTTTCCCAGTTCTCGCCGTGATATGATCTCAATCCTCGTTAGCGTATGGTCCAGTCCGACATTGATGAACAAACTATGAGTATTCCTCCATCTGTCTATATGGGATGCGACAGGGCTTCAATGTAGATTGGTCACTTGTTGGTTCTTTCAACGCGAAAGGCCACAGGTCGACCTTGCACCCGAGTTGGTCTTGCTAGAACCACCGTTAGGGAAAAGGCACGTATACCCGGCCCCCGAGGCACAGAACAGAACACGCTTTCCTGGCTGGTATGAGTTTAGTTAGCTCTTCAACAGACAGATGGATGTAGTAGACCTCCGATGGCCAACGGTCCGTGTCCCATGGCTAGCTATAGAAAGGCAAAGGGTCCGCCGCGACGACAGCATGGCTCGTGAGCTTGCTGGTAAGCTTTCGAGTTCGAGCAATCCAGAATGGCCTGCGAGTGCGGGGTTTGGGCCAACCCTATCGATAACGCGAATGGAGGGGCAAAGTGTTTAATTTCCACCATGAGAAAAGTTTCCGAGAGAGGAAGCACGGGCCCCGGTTTATTTTTGGGCTGCTGCTGGTGTTGATGCTGTGGGGTCTTGCTCTTTTTACTTCCAAGGTTGGGTTTGTGTGGAGGTGGGTGATTAGTCAGCATACATTTACAGATTGGACGTCCTCTCCTCTCCTCCAACGTAGACATCATGAATTCGTCTTTGGCTGTGATCATGGATCTGAATACCAAAGTAGCTGATTCCTTTACTTAATTATGTAACCATATGCAGAATCCACTTTCTATATAAGCAAACCTTTGGTAATGAATCACTTGCTTTGAAAAGTGTGCTGGTACACATTATCTCGTGGTCTTCTTATTGCTCAGCTTGAGTTTGATTATCCCAAACTGCATTAGAAGTCAAACAATATAGCTGGATGTTAGTTACTCCCTCCAATTATCCCTGCTGCCGTTAAATCAATTTTCTTGTGGTTTAGATTTGTCTCTCAACTCATTCCATTTTGCTGAGCAGGAAGTGGGTAGTCCTGTCCAGCTTCTTTTCGTGGAAGCCAGAAGTATCGTATTGCACTGTGCAAGCTGCGTTAGCAATATATCTTGATACATCTTATGTTACTTTATAAAGAAGACTATAGTGAAGTCCTGGTCATTATTGCTGCTATTCTGTGCCTGAAGTCAGATTGAATTGACTGGAGAAAGGGCAACCGATGCTTGGATGATGGAGCCAATCTGGGAAAGGTGTCCATGTCATCCAGTCTGACCATTATAACATCTACTGAATATGTAGTAGGACGTTTCTATTTAATTTACCAAAATATCCTAATTGTTTGAAACATCCCATCTGTTATGGGTTCAGAAGATCGTTATCATGTAGTTGCTGCAGACCACAACAGTCGAAGGTCTAGTCCAGGGGTGCTGCACCATTCACTGTTGTCTTCACGATTGATGGCATTAGAACACCCCTGGACTGTATGGAATTCCAGATTCCATTCACTTGGTAGTCCATCTCTCTCTCCAGCCAGTCAGACGACACATCCCATGCACAAGTATATCACCCTCCACAATAAATATCGACTGGTCCCAAGCTTGCCAGACGATATCCTCCACCCTTACGCCGACACCATCAGTTCACATCGACGACAAAAGTTCAACGACTGATTCCTCAACATGCTAAACCTCGTCGGCCTTATTGCCACTATGTTTTCCTTTTTCTATCGGAAAGCACCCGCTGTCGAAGACGCGTTTCCTGTCTTCAAAGCATTTCCCGTCGAAAGAGAGCCTCCTACCACATCCCGCCTACAGATTCCAGCACTCTGGAAATACGTGTGCAGTCTTTTTACCACTACTACCAAGAAACCTGCCGTCGATGAAGCACAAGGCTGTCGCGTTGAAGTAGAACCCACTGTCCACGGAGAGCTTCCATTTGGATACGATAATCCTGCCCACCAGAGTCCTTTCCCGCCATACCATGACATGTAAGTGAAACCTTGACGCGTCCAAATCTCTTTCTCTCTCTGTCACACACTTTTACTCTGAGTTCTCCTGTCTAACCGTAACGTCGACGGCTCTAGGGCGGATATCAAGCGTGTCACGGCTGACCTCAAGGTCATCTTGCCCAACAAAGGCTACCTTGAGGTTCACAGCTGGGCCATCGCCCAGTGTAGCGACTGGCTCGATGGCTTGATCGATCTCGTTCCGACTGTACGTATCGACACCGCTCTACATGCCCCTCTTCACGATTGACCTTGCAAACGCGTCCCATCCGACCTCGTGAAAAGATGACTGACTTTTCGTGAATTCGTAGGAAGCCGATGGCTTCATGTACCTCGAGTTCGTGGGTTTCGACACCGTCCTAACCCTCGACGAGTTTCGCGACATCTTTCGCTTTTGCTACAATCGTAGCCTGACGCCGGGCCACAAGGAGGAGCCCCTCCGAGCATACGAGATCGGCTCGGCCTTTGAGATTCGGGAGATGGAGCTCCTGGCCCTGGAGGAGCTCCGGTCGCAGTTTCGAGCGGCCATCGGCGCGCAGGATTGGCCCAAGTACAGCCAGCTAATGCGCGCCACCTACAGGGTTGGAGCCTCCAAGCATCCCATCAAGGAGGTGATGGATGTTGCGGAGGAGGCGCGCGAAGAGCTGCGCCGACTTCCCGAGGTTGTGCTTGAAGCCTTCGCCGCGTATATGGCCATGTCTTAAGCTCTTGTGGCGAGCATGGAAGGGCGCGGCCTGGCTTGAGGACCAGGTTGCTAGGTGGTAGCATCGTCCCAATTCGATGCAAGGTCGGTCTACGAAGTATGTCCCAAGACAGCCAAAGGTACGATAGCTTCCTCAGATCCCATTTCGTAGGTGCGCGACTGTTGCTAACGTACAAGCGTCCAGTATGTCTTCCACTCGGCAGTGAGCCTCGCTCTTGGGCTCGTCCGCCGGGGACACTTGGAGCACTTCGAAGACGAGCAGACCCCACAGACTGTTACAGCTCGGTTACGCTATTTCAGATTCGAACTATGCGTTGGATGACCTGGTGGGTTGCGGATATTCGCACGCCACAGCCTCGGCCTCTCCTACAAAAAGGTCGATGCCATAGCGCCGCCAAACAGAGGCTGTAGGAAAGGAGTGCATAGCTAGTCCAGTCAATGGCAAAAGAGTGTTTATACTTTCACCGCACCTGGGTATCAATGATGGTCTGAGCCCTTTTCTTTTCGTGGATGCTTTGGACACCGGGAGATTCGAGATGTGACTTTCGTTTTGTGCATGTTATCAATGTGGAAGGAGCCATTTCCCCCGATTTCGCGGCTTCCATTGGTGGTATTGCTGCATTCCCAGAATTAGGCACCAGCGCACTATTTCGTGGCAGGCTTCTCCATGTATCTTCGGGAGCGCACCGCATCAAAAGACTCGAGCGTCAAACCTCGTTATAAGGACTTCACAACCACTGCGCGGTATTTCTACGCGTGCGCCCACCTGTTCCTGCTCTTCCTAACCTCGCCTCGCTGGCCCTGTGTCTGAGCCCGGCTCATGTTGCTTGTACTGCTTGTTTGTTTCCCAGCCAGATTGACAGTGCTCGTGACGTGTTGACGCCCGTCTTTCTCGTCGCTGGCTACGCCTTCAACGTGTACGCTGTCGGCTGTCTCGTGCAGCGCCTAAGCATTCGTCTCAACCCCCTGCGAAGACCATACAGTCCCCCACATCGGCATCGACAGTCCGACTACCAAGAGAAAAGTATCACGAGCCCAAGAATGTCTTCATTAGCACGGAGCCGGAGCAGGGCTGTTACTCCGGCCTACAGTCTCGCGACGGCAACCCCTAGCGGCCGCCGATCCCGTGCTGCCTCGTCCATTGGTGCCAGTGAGGGCCATCAGGTCATCTGCGCAGTGAGCGAGGCGCGAGGCGTGACCCCTTCAGTTGGCCTGGCCTTTGTCAACGTCTCGACTGGCCAAGCCGTTCTCAGCCAGATCTGCGATAACCAGTCCTATGTCAAGACAACCCACAAGATGGCCGTCTTTGAGCCCAGCCGCATACTCATCGTCTCCACTGCCTGTGCTCCGAACCCCAAGAGCAGCCTCTGCTCGACCATTGAGGAAGAGCTGCCTGATGTGCCGATTGTGCCGCTGAGTAGGAAGTACTGGTCCGAAACAGCAGGTCTCGAATGCATCGAGAATCTCGCCTTCAGGCAAGATGTGCAGAGCATCAAGGTCGCTATCGACGGGAATTTCTATGCCATTTGTTCTTTCTCAGCGGTATGTACAAGGAGATTGACTCTCCGCGTCGCGCACTATGTAATGACCTTCGGTTGTACTTGGCAGGCCATGCAATATCTCGAACTTGACTCTTGCATTCGAATTGCAAGCCAGTCCTTGCGAATAAGATACCAGCCGTCCGAAGAAGCGATGATGATTAGTCTACCGACCATTCAAGCTCTGGAACTCATTCAGAATCTACAGAACCCAGCATCCAAAGCCTGTCTTTTTGGCCTGCTGAACGAGACGGTCACACCTATGGGCGCCCGGATGCTGCGCAGCAACATTCTGCAACCGTCGACACAAGTGACTGGCGTGCTCAAGCCGCGTTTCGATGCTGTCGAAGAGTTGTGCACCAAGGAGGACATGTTTTATGAGGTTCGCAAGGCGTTGAGAGAATTCGGTGATGTCGAGAAGCTTTTGACGAAACTCATTATTCTCCCCACGGAGCCGTCATTGGAATCCAGCGAACAGGCCATCAACTATGTCCTAATGATCAAAAAGTTTGTCCTGGCCATTCCACCATTATTCGCATCCTTGAGATCGGCGCAGTCGGAGCTGCTGTCGAGGGTTCGAAGCCATTGCGGACCTGACATTAGCAGCACGATTCTGGGACGCATCCAAGAATACATCAATGACGATACCACCTATAGCACCAAACCGCTGGATCTCCGAAACCAAAGATGCTTTGCCATCAGGTCGGGCATTCGCGGCCTGCTTGACGTGGCCAGAACAACCTACAAAGAGGCGACGGACGACATGCACCAGCATGTTCACGCACTCAATACGGAGCTGGGGCTGGTCGCAGAGCTCAAGTATGAAAACAAACGCAGGTACTGGCTAAGATTCCGTTGTTCGGACTTTGAAAATGGGGTGATCCCAGGGGCACTTGTCAATTGCGTTCGGAAAAAGGAATTTCTTGAGTGTCAGACGCTACAAATGGTGAAGCTCAACCAACGCATGACCGATTCAGTGGACGAAATTATCATTCAGAGTGATAGCATAGTCCAGCAACTCCTGAACTCCATCAGGCGCGATATCCCGGGGCTGTTTCGGGTCTGTGAGAGCGTCGCCCTTCTTGACATGTTGGCCGCGTTCGCCCAAGCTGTTACGACGCGGGACTATGTCAAGCCCGAGATGAAGGACGTCCTGGCTCTCAAAGCAGGGCGTCACCCCATTCTGGATACAGTAAGGGCTCCTAGCGAGTGCTTCTGTACCTCTTGAGTCTTGGATGATATGTATGTTGTATCTAACAAGAAATTCATAGTCACTCAACCAGTTTATCCCGAACGATTACTACGGTTCCAGACAACACGCCTTTCAGATCGTCACAGGCTGCAACATGAGCGGCAAAAGCACGTACATTCGCGCCGTAGCCTTGCTGCAAGTCATGGCGCAAATCGGCTGCTTTGTCCCAGCCCAGTATGCCTCCTTCCCCATCATCCACAGCCTGTTTTCCCGAACGTCCACAGACGACAGCATCGAGCACAACATGTCGACCTTTTCCGTCGAAATGCGGGAAATGGCCTTCATCCTCCACAACATTGACAGCAACAGTCTAGCCATCATCGATGAACTCGGCCGCGGGACAAGCACCCGCGACGGCCTATCCATCGCCATCGCCATGGCCGAGGCGCTCATCCAAAACAACGCGTTGGTGTTTTTCGCTACGCACTTCACGGAGCTCGCGCACGTGCTCGAGGACCGCCCCGGTGTCCTCAACTTGCACCTCACCACACAAACCACCGCCGCGGACGACGAGGCGGGCCAAGTGCCCAGGATGATGATGCTGTACAAAGTGAGCGCAGGCCCCGTTAAGGAAGAGCACTACGGCGTCAACCTCGCCAAGGCCATTGGATTCCCTCAGCGCTTTCTGAACGTCGCGGAGCTAGTCGCCAGATCACTGAGGGAAATTGCCGAGACGAAAAAGAGGAGTTCAGCGGCGCGCAAGGTGGCGCGGCGGAGGAAATTGGTCTTGAACCTCCATGAGACGCTGCAGCAGGCGCATAAGAGTAATATGGATGAGGGCACACTGGGGAGTTATTTGAAGAGGTTGCAGGGCGAGTTCATCATGTTGATGGAAAAGATAGAAAATGATGGTGTGGGGGATGATGAAGAAGAAGGAGAGGAAGAGGAAGAGGAAGAGTCTATTGGAGAATATACTGAGCATGAGGGCTTGTCATCTGAGGTGCAAAGGGGGGATAGAGTCGAAAGGGGCGAGTCTTCTAGGAGCACACAGTAGGTAGACGACACTGTAAACTAAGGTGCCGACTCTTGTGGCTTACACGTTACAAGTAGTAAAACGCAAGTATAATAAAAGTGTCAATGAAAAAGAAAACCATTAATCATTACCACTACACTTGACAAAGTACCGTGAAACAACATTTGGGACCCAAGGCTCATCCGTGAAGAACATCCTAACATGAGGGGTCAAAAGACGAAATGGAATTTCCTGTTCAGCACGATGCTAATGCTAATGCTAATGCCAATGCCAATGCCAATGCCAGTGCTAATGCCAGTGCTACTTGCGAAATGCCTTGTGCTTATGCTTGCTTTGCTTTGTCTCATGTGCTCAATCCAGCAATTCCTCAATCAATCAATCAAAAAGTCGAATTCAACCAATCCCCACCCCGCTCCTCCCCCCTCCCGAAAAGGAAACCAAGCCAAAGAGAAAACAAGAAAAAATAAATAAAATCAAAGGGTAGTGAAACATTCCTCGCGCATGAGAGTCACAAGAAAGTTGACATGATCAAAAGCACGCTCACAAAGGCGTACTATCATCACTCTGCCGCCAAATATGGGTATCGCCCAAACTGAAAGAACTCGAGTTACTACTCGCGCTCGGAACACCCAACACATCGCCTCCGCCATTGCCATTGCCATTCCCATCATTCCCACTCCCACTTCCATTCCCAGCTACCCCAGACCCTTCGGGTCCAAATGGATACTGGTACTCCAATCCATCCCCACTCCCCAAGCCGGCAAGCGAATCCCGCACCATCAACGGTGGCGGGTCCCGGTAAATCCACGGCTGCTCGAGAGGGACAGTATAACTCGGGTTAATGAATCGCGCGCCCTTTTCACGGTCTTCGTCCACGGTGCTGCGTCTGCGGCGGAGGGCCTCGATGGGGTGTCGTCCAGGCCCACCAAAGACTTCATCGTGCATGAGGCTATCTTCATCGGCTTCAGCAGCACCGGGGCTGTTCGACCCAGATATGGGAGTGTTATTATTGTTGCTGCTGCTGCTGTTGTTGTTATTGTTGCCACGCTCCGGGTTGCGCCGAATGGACCGCAAAGCAATGTACTTTGTCAGGGGCTCAAAACGTCGCTTCCACGCGTAACTGTACCAGACGGTGCCGATCGACAGAGGTATCACGAGCGAGGAGGCGAAAAACGCGGATTGCAAAACGAGGTAGCCTGCCATTGTGATCTGGAAGACGATAAGGCCGAGAACGATGCGGTAGCAAATGATGCGCCATGCGCCGCCGGTAGCGTGCTGTGGCTGTTCCATGGCGTAGAGCAGCTGATACTTGTAGGTGAAGTAGCCGAGAACGAAATACACAATGCCAACAGCTAGCACAATGTATCCCCGCGGCAGCACCGAGTAGACGAGGCAGAGGATGAAAATGAGAAGTGCGGTGGGGAGGTAGAAGCCGTAGCTGAAGACGGGCGGAATAACGGTGTGTGCAAAGTCGCGCGGTGTCTTTGCGCCGAGGCGGTTGACGGGGTACAGGCTGACAGCGCCAAACTCAAGAAGGCGAAAGGGAAAGAGTCCCAGACCTTGCAGCATGATGAAGTTGAGGTAGAAGACGTTGAGAGTTTGGATCTGGGCGGCGAGCTGGCGGGCAATGTAGGTTGTGTCCTTGAACGAGTCCTTGAGAACGGTCCAGATCTTGGAGGCGGTACCAAAGACGGTGAAGACGAGGAAAATGTTGAAGAAGGTGAAGAAGAAGTTCTTGGAGACGATGGACAATTCAACCTCACCTTGCGACAACATTCCTTGCTGGTTGGATAGGTACTCGTACGCAAATGGCACGGCAATGTTGAGCAGCGAAACAACGGCTGTGGGCAGCCCAGTCTGGACGAGGGCCTTGGCAATCTCGTGTTCGTTGAGGAACTCAGCCAGGTCGGGGAAGACCTTGCCAATGGTGCACAGCGACAAGAGACCGGCAAACGCCGCAACAGGAAGTAGCCAAAGAATGGATAGGATGGTAACGAAGATGGTAATGATCCAAGACCGCACCCGTCGACTGCTCTTGGAAGCGTACGTGTTGTGCCAGACGATATCCGAGGGAGCTGGTGCTTGCTTGGTGAGCAGCTGGCCTGGCCGCGGGTCGATCAGGGCCTGTGTGGCCATCTGGCAGGCGGCAATAGAGTCCATGGTCACAAAGGCCTGATCAACCGGCTCGTACTCCTTCTTCCTGGCGGTACGGATCTTTTCGTCGATGCGGCGCAGCTTCTCCTCATAGTAATCAATAGCGTCGGTGTTCCTGTAGCGCAAGCGCAGAAGACCATACCAAATGCGTGTCCGCGGCCTCGGTCGCTGCACATACTGGTGCAATCCAGGATTGAGCAGACGGTCCGTCACTCCAGCTTCTTCGTCGTCCACAACAGCCTCGTCTGCGTTGTCTGGTCTGGGCGCATTGCTGATTGGGTGGCGTCGCGCATCGAGAGCACCCTTGGCCTCCTGGGCCAGGAATACACTCCACGTTTCCTCCAACTTGTGTAAAATGCCGGTCCTCTCATAGACAAGAAGATCCAATTCCTTCCAGTTCCGGCACAGGGTGATGCTCTCGACGTTGCCAATCTCGAGTCTCTCAACAAGTTTCTTAATCTTGGATTCGGAGCGAAGCTCAACGGGAATGCCAGAGAGCCGAAAGGTTCGGTCTGTGATGGTAGACTGGGTGCCGAGATAGTCCTGACGGATGCGGATTATTTTGTAGGTTTCTTTGTCGAGGACGAGGAGGGTCAAGAGGGCAAAGAAGTAGGTGAAGACGAGATAAGCCCAGAGATAGCCCATGTCGTAATTCCAGGTATTGTCGCGGTCGGGATCATCAGGATCGGGTAGCGGCAGGTCATTCTGATCGGGGACATATCTGCGGTTGATGGGCTCCAGGACGACGGCGGCGAAAAAGAAGAGGACGCCAAATAGCTTGATGGACAGCTTGAAGAAGGCGAGGAACTGCACAAACCGAAGTCAGTCAAGGTGGCGCGCAGAGTTCTGGGCTGCGCGTCCCTCGTCAACATACCACAAAGGCATCCAGACCCGCCGAAGCCAAGACCTGCTCCTCGGTGATGCGATACAAGGCGGGCATCCAGCCAAAGAAGCTGTCAGGGAGGGCGGGCACTTGGATCGAGGAGGAAGTAAGTTGGCGTTTTCGGGCTGCGTAGAGGCTCTTCCATCGGGGTCGCAGGATCTGTCAAGGTGCAGCGAGCGTGGTCGTCAGCGAGAGGGGCCTACTTTGTTGAGTGGGAGGAAGAGAGTCAGGCAGGATGCGGAAGACAAACACAAAATGCAAGAAAAGCAGTCAGGCCGAGGGCGAGCGAAATCACGAGCTGAACCTGGGTGTCCTTCTCGCCGGGCTGGACAAAGCGGCTCCCGTCACCGTCGCAGCCCTTTTTGCCCTTGCCGCTGCTGCCGCTGTCGAAGAAGTCCATGGCTGTTAATTTTGCTGCTGCTGCTGCTGCTGGTAGACTTGGCAGGCGAGAGCGCAAGGCGGCGGCGGCGGAGGAAGAGGAGGAGGAGGAGGAGGTGGCGGAGAAAAGCTGCACACAACGCGGCGCAACGCGAGTTACCTCAACAACGAGTCAACATGCACAGCATCAACATGGAAGACTATGCAGCAGCAACGGCAGCGGCAACAAGGACTGGCGCAGAGCTGTTGGTTGCATTATGCATCGAGGCGGGTCTGCCTTGGGTGGTGACTGTGTGGATGTGCGTTGTCGCGCTGCGAATCGAGCATGACGTCCCGCATGACAACTGCCACCCCGGCCCCTGCAGCAGAAATCTGGACCCTAGTAGCAAGTACCTAGGTACCTACTGGGTATGCGTGAAAACGCCACACATGTTCAGCCACATATGTTCAGCTGCGAATGAGCACAGCCACATACTATATATACATAGGTAGCAAAGTCGCTTGCAGTGAATACTAGTATTATATTAGGCACACTTATTAAAAGTGACGGCATGCTAGTATGCTTCGATGCCTCAGAATATTCCGCACGTGTCTTTTGTTTCTTCACTTGTGGCGATGGCTTGTGTTGCACGTATAACATGTCTTGATCGGCTTTTGCATACTATGCAGTATTTACAGGTACCTAGGTAGCTGCAATGTACATTTCGAGTCCTCTGATATGGACTTCAGCAACCGACTTTTACCACATGAAAGACCCAGCAACATTTCCTGCAGCTTAGGAGGCGTAAGCGTATTTGCCAATCTTGTTGAGCACCCACTCAGCCGCAACATCGGAGTAATCGTTCTCATAGGCGGTGTGCTTGGCCAGAAAGTCGCCAACAGCAGGAGAGCAGACGCTGTCGCCATAGTTGCACCAGTCCTGGGTAACGTTGCTGTAACGGCTGTCGAAGTTGTCGATCTGGTACTGCAGACGAGGGTATTTCTAGATTGCACACAAATGCTTGGGTTAGCTGACCAGAAGAAGCCTTGGGTCACCTAGGAGGGATAACGTACGCCTGTGGCATTCCATGGGTGGTCGCCAACATCGTAGTGCTCGTAGGGAATGTGACGAGGGTTGCCGAAGAAGATGTTGGCAATAACTACGAATTCGGTCGTGCCGCATTAGCTCATCATATTCGGATCAAACCAGGGCCATGAGGGGAAGAGAAAAGAGAAAACAAAACAAGAAAAAGGAAAACATACTCTTCTTTCCGTTCTCCTCTGTCACCAAGGGCGCCGTTGCGTTGCCCAGGTACTTTTGCCCACCGCCACCGGCCAGCGCATCGCCCACAATCAGGCAGCCCTGCGAGTACGACCCCAGCACGATCTTGCTGTCCGGGCATGCGTCGGCATAGGCGTTGATCTGGGCTCCGGCGGCAGCCAGACCGACAAAGTAGCTGTCTGTGGCCGTTTCGTTGGTTGCTGGATAGATGATATCCTCGTAGTTTGCCGTTGCCGTCATGTTGTTGAGGACGATGTCCTCGAACACGTTCCAGGGAAAGCCTGGGTAGGCTGCGCCGCTGCCGCGGCCGATCATGAAGTGCACATCGGCGCAGTCGGTGCTGTTTGCAAAAGTAGCGGCAGCCTTGGTGCCGCAGGCGCTCGCGACGAGCATGTGCAGACTAGCTGCGGCGAGAACAGCGCGGGAAAACATGGTCGAGACAGTTGTTTTGTTGGCTGGCCAGGTTGTTGCAATGGTGAGGGTTGAGGGCAGGTGGACAGAGAGGATCAGCTGTTGGACACCTCTGGGAGAACTATACTATAGTGTACTATATATCGTCCTGGAACATATACTTCAGATATCTCCTAAACGCATAGCACCATGTACGCGTATGCAGGACGCCATCACGGCACTTCTTACCCACCTCTCAGATTATTATGTATCATTCCGCAACAGGTCTCCGGAATACGCGTAAGCAAAGACGTCATTTTCCACTGTAAACCATAGTAGTGCCCCTCTGCTGGGTATGAAACTGTGGATCGGCCGAGACGGAGTGGCCAGATGGCTTTGCCAGGAAACAAATGCTGGGTTCCTATGCTCGGCTAATCGAGCCCAAAACGAACACATGGAGGACCTCCTTCTACCGCCATTCCGCAGAATATACTTTTCACACTAAGGCATCCTAGAGACTAGCGGCCTCGATGCTTGTGACTATGCATAGACAGCACTGACACTCGGAAATTGCGTAGCGTGTGTGGGCTGTAAGTACTCGGCTCCGAGCTGGACCATGCTTTGGGTTCTGTCGGATGGACTGCTACACTACATAGTACAAGGCCAAAATGTAGATCTGCTTCAAGGTATTTTATACCCATGCATTGTATATGTAGTAGCATATCTATCAAAATATAAATCAGAGGTGCAAGTACCTAACATACAATTCAATCTTGTGGCACTGTGGTGTAGTAGTCCATCTGACATTAACGATCGAGGTGAACTCTGAGATAGCCTTAAGAAAACTTAGCTAACTGAATCTACGGCTAGCGGCAACGGTGGCTAAGATGCCTGTGGGTGCTGGTGCATGGGGCCACATGATGGCCCACAATATCTGACCTACCTGGGGCAGTACGTCTGGCGATGGTCCTACCGTTCTTCGTAGCTACTGGTCGACGCTTTACCGTGCTTCTAGGGTGTCTAATAGTAATGGAAAACCGCATACTATGTGCTATGTGTATCAAGGTGGACAGAACTCTATGTACTATAGTTATCGGATAGAACACTACACCACTGTGCTAAAATATAGACGACTTTCAGGTATTGTGTACCTATGTATCGTATCTGACAGGTTCCATGGTGTCATACTCTATATACATACTAGATAGTAAAGACCAAACGATCATATTGGAAGTCGATCTCCATAGCAAAAAGCCCAGGAGTAAGAAAGGAGAAATGTGGGTGTATATAGTAAGTATGTGGAACTGATGCCACTGATGCCTGTGATGCCCACAGTTGAGCACCGTCGCTACGAGGGCAAGACGAGGGCTCGGGGATAAGATAAGATAACATCCTGCGCCCCAGCCTTCAGCCACACAGAGAGGCACAGCCACAAATAGGAGATGAGATCATACCAAGACCTCGCTACCACGAGCTTTGCGGCTTCTCACGGCTAGGCAACAAGTTTCACTGCCTCATACCAACAAAATGCCCCCGGCTTACTGGGCGACGCAACACTCCTCGTCACCCCCATGCATGCGCTGTGTACGATGCCAATGCTTTTATGACTGCCAGTCAAGAAGTGCAAAACGATATCCGCACTTTGACGAGGCCCCTAGAGCCAAGGCAGTGACATGAGCGATCTTGCTTGGGTGTCTCTCGAAATCATCTCTCGGCTGTGAGAGGATAGCACATAGTCGATAAGTAAAAAATCTGTCTATTAACTGGATTCCCCAACCGTGCTTGGAGGGAACCAACACACAATAAGTGGTCCCCTTACACAGCCGCAAGTGGCAACCTTTCTAAGGCTCGAGCGCCACGCATAACGCTTACGACAACTCTGGGCGCCAGGGCGCCACGTTAACATGCTGATTTGGCCGAATCACCTGTAAGTCATGCTCTATGGGAAGGAGGGACTCAGCACTCAATACCATGTACAAGCTAAGCCACATGGTTTGCCTCTTCCAGTCATCTGGGCCGGCCCGTCATTGGCTGCCACTGGCTCGTCCAAGGATACTTTGTACTTGTAGTAAAAGGCAAACAGCTTGTGATACGTACATGGCAGAGAGTAAGCTCGCTGTGCGTGCTGGCTGTGCCCCCATGAGTGGCAATCGTTGTCAGAGCGAAGCCATAAATCCACTGCCCCTTCTCTCCTGACATTTTCTTCCTGACCCTCTTTCGTGCTCTGCTCAACCATCCTCTCGCTTTCCACACCCCGTGAGTCGCTGATTCATGGTACTGGTTCACGACATGGAGAATAACCACTCCATAGACTCTGCGCTCGATACGCAGGGTCTCGCCGACGAGCAGCGCGGTCTCCTCGAACTCATTGACAAGCTGCAGTTTGCCCAGCTCGACAATGTCAAACTACCGCAAATCTGTGTCGTGGGCGACCAGTCTGCTGGCAAGAGCTCGGTTCTTGAGGCCATCACCGGCACCCCCTTTCCTCGCGATGCTGGCGCATGCACACGATTCGCGACAGAGATTCGACTTCGACGCGCCGCCGAAACCAGCCTCAAAGTCTCCATCATTCCAGACAAGAACCGTGACCTGCAAGCGCAGGAGACTCTGCGCAACTTTGGCGGAAATGTCACACAAGACATGTCCTTTGAGCACCTGATGCGCTACGCTGTCGACCTGATTGCGCCCAAAAACATCCCAGGCCGCTTTGCTGCCCGAGACATCCTGGTGGTGGAGAAGAGAGGCCCCGACCTGCCCCTGCTCACCCTGGTTGATCTGCCTGGTCTGGTCAAGAACGCCAACAACGACCAGTCACTCGACGACATCAAGACGATCGAGGCACTGTGCGACCGGTACATGAAGAGCTCGCGGACCATTGTGCTTGCGGTTGTTGGTGGCAATTCCGATTACGTGCAAGCGCCCATCCTCACCAAAGCGCGCACTTTCGATCCTACGGGAGCGCGGACAATCGGTGTCCTCACCAAGCCAGATCTGACCGAGTCGATTGGTCTAGAGGACAAGTTTATCGATCTCGTCAACAACAAGGACAAAGCCAACATTTTCAAGTTGGGCTGGTATGTCCTGCTCAACCCAGGCCCCCGCGAACCAGGCCAGCCGTGGCCGACAACGCAACAGCGCAAACAGCGCGAAGAGGACTTCTTTGGCCGGGGCAAATGGCGCTCCCTCCCGTCTGAGATGTGTGGTGCCGATGCACTCAAAGCCAAGCTTAGCGTGCAGCTGCAGCGACACATTGGGCGTCACGTCAAGTCTCTGCGCCGCCAGATCCAGACAGCGCTCGATGAGACAGATGCCGAGCTCAAGAGCATGGGCGAGGGCCGCGACACGCCCGAGGAGATGAGAATCGAGCTCGTGGAGCTCTTCAGCGCCTCCAAAGAACTGGTGATCCCCGCCGTGTACGGCTTCTACAAGAACCCGCCAGGCAAGAACTTTTTCCGTTCCACGGCCGACCCACGAGGCACGCCGGCGCAGAACCTGCGCGCCCGCGCCGCAGAAGAGAACGACGTCTTCGCCCAGCGGATACGGCAACACGGCCGCAAGTTTGGCTTTGCGACAAGCGGCGGAAGGCCTTCCAGTGAGAGCGACGTCCAGGTGAGCTCGGAATCGCAAAAGCAAAACTACGTGCGCTCCGAAGTCCAGATGCTGCTCAAGCAGATCCGCGGGTCCGAGTTCCCTGGAGACGCCAAGCCACGTGCCGTGTACATGCTCTTCCAGAACTACAGCGAATACTGGCCCAAACTGGCGCAGGAGCACAAGGACAATCTCGGCGTGGTGTGCAACGAGTTCCTCTCGGAGCTCATTGACTATGCCTGGCCCAAGCGCATGCGTGAGCCCCTCCGGCGGCATTTTCTCGACCCCCAGATGCGCGCCCTGATGGACAAAGCGCAGCGGGAACTCGATTTGCTCACGCAGGACATGCACCTCGAGGTGCAGCCGTACGACCCCGAGTACGAGGAGAAGCTGCGGCGGTGGCAGCAAGAGGCCACGGCCGAGGGCAACACGTACAGCGAGGCGCAAGAAGTGCTCGAGAAGATGCTGATCTACTACGACCTCACTGCCAAGAGCTTCATCCGCAATGTCATTATGCAGGTTGTCGAGCGGCATCTTTTGCAGGGCATGTACAGCGTCTTTGAGAGTGTCAAGTGCTTGAGCATGACGACTGAGATCATCGAGGCGATTGCAGCCGAGAACAAGGAGACGAGGGAGCGCCGCTTGATGCTCAAGGGGCGCAAGCGCGCAATTGAAGAGGCTAAGGATGTGTGTGCTAGTCTGGCCATGCGCAAGGAGCTGCGCATGTATGCGGACGAGGCGGCTTCGGATGGTGAGACGTCAGATGACGAGTCGGCATCGACAACGAATACACCTCCGCGACGCACCTCGGGTGGTCATAGTAGGGCTAGCTGGAAGAGCTGGGAGGATGGCTCGGGAGCCAGCAATCCGCCGCCGCCACAACCGCCTACGGCACCATCAAGACCACCGCCACGGAAGCAGCCTGCTGCTGCTGCTGCTGCACCGCCAGTTGTGACCAACGGCTACGCCAACGG
Organism: Coniella vitis; assembly: GCA_011317545.1. Classification (NCBI taxonomy): domain Eukaryota; kingdom Fungi; phylum Ascomycota; class Sordariomycetes; order Diaporthales; family Schizoparmaceae; genus Coniella; species Coniella vitis. The sequence continues at coordinate 203,137 of WUJK01000018.1, forward strand.
CATGGATGCGGCGACTGCTGCGTCTTTGGCTTCTCAGGCGCAGGGCAGGGCAAAGACGGCGCATTATCTGCCTGAACACGATGACATTTACTCGACGCCGTCACCTACAAACGCACGCTCACCCGTTGCGCCCAACTCTGCACCACCGCCACCTCCTCCTCGGCCAGACAAGATTGGCATGGATGAAGGGTATTATGCCCATGATGCCGGTACGTTTTTCAATGTTCGAAACAATATCAACTAGTGATGTGTATTGGAATGCTAACAATTTGCCCTCAAACTAGGCCTGAACGGGAGACCTTCGTTTGAAGAGTATGGAAGCTACTCCTCGGTGAATAGTGGCCATGGCGCGCCAAAGAGAGGACAGATTCGCAAGATTTTGGGTCGTGCTTGAGGAGTGATTGCTCACTTCGAGGCGAGGATATAAGGGCAGAAAGGCGTTCTTGGAAAGATTATGCATAGCGACCAGTCATAAGGATTCATGGTTTCTTCTCTTCGGTTTATTGGCTTGATTACATTTCGCTCTGAACATTAGCACTTTGGGTACTCAGCCCTTCTATATGACTATGTTTTGCCACTCATCGAGCCCACTGGCGTCACACGTTTCGTCCTTTACGCCTTCAGGCCACCTCGTATAATGAATGGGAGAGAGTAGGCGCCGACCATGTCTAAAGGCAGCCCTTCGACTCCTGATTGGCCGGCTGACAAGTTGTTGTTGTTCAAGCAACCCGAGACGCCGGTGCCTGTCCCAGGAGGGCTCCTGATGAGACTTGGTACTTATACTTAACAAGTGGCCCAGCAGCCCCCTTCAACAGCCGCGGGGGAAAGGGCGGAACAGGTTGCTGTTGCTGGTCCTGGTCCTGGTTTGGAAGGGGCTGGCGCTTGCTTAACCGACCGGACTGCGACTGCCTCAGCATGTAAGGGTAAGAACATGGCTCTGCGTCTTTGTCATGGGTTATCAAAGTCGCGCCTTGGCTTCTTGTTGATCCTGCCTTGGGCTCCTTGGGCTCTTTTGTAACACCGCTCTCCTAGTCTCGGGTTCTCCTCGCCGCCACCATCTTCACCGCCACCCGTATATTGTTTGGCGTCCCGTTGTGCTTCCCATCGCGTGTCTTTCTCTCTCTTGTTCTTTTGCTTGAATACAACATTGGCGCCGTTGACGCTTTCTCTCGTTCAAGTACATCTTTGCTCTCATCCATCGTTATGGCTTTCGCATCGCTGAACTGTTCACATCCTCCGTCGGCAGCCGCTACAAATGCTGGTATTGCAGGTATCGGAGTAAGTCGCTCTTATCTTCCAGAGTAACGATCAAACGGCATCCTCTCCAAGGTCAAAGCTTTGTCTTCCACAGGAAAGCTGAAACTGACTAAGATGTTTGTCTCACTCAGGTTCTCCTCGGCTTCATGGTGCCCGCGTGTGCCTCGATCCTCCTGGCGTTCTCACTCATCATTCAAGAGTCCTTTTTCGGGTATAACGCGCCTGGAAGAGGCCACATCCGCCGCAAACTGCTCTTTGCCCTATCGGACCAACAAATCATCTACGGAATTGGCATCCAGGCCGTGGGCCTGGCCCAAATGACGACCCTCATCCCCTACCATTTCTTTATCATCTGGATGTCATCGATTCTTTCGACAGCCGTGCACAACTCCTCTCTTCTCGTGCTCGTGTGCGATCTTCAGACCGACAAGGTGCTCCGCTGGCTGCGCCACCTGCTCATGTTTGCTAATCTCGTCCTGGGCTGCGTGTTCGCGATCATGATGGTCCAAGTGGTGAACAGGAATATGGAAAACTCGACAAACCCAACAGCGTGTGCATGGGTGGACAGCGCGCCCCGAGGAGATGAACAGGGCAACCATACTGTGTCCATGGCGGGAACTCTGGCTGTCATAGGAGGCAACGTGGTGGTCTTTACCGCAGCGACCTGGTTTCTCAATGACACCAAGCAGGTCGCCTTCAAGTGGCTGCAGTTGACCGGTATTGGCTGCATGAGCATTATTGCAGCGATGGCAATGGCTAGAATCCTTATTTCGTCGCAGGCGTTTGGCAGGCCGGGCACGCCGCTGGCAGACAAGGGGGAAGTGGCGTGGAGTTTCTCCACGTCGGTGACACTGTTGATGTTGGCGTTGCCGTTGATGACAGTGCTGGAGATTTACCGGAAAGAAGGACAAAAGTCGCGCGAAAAGGAGAGTGATCCTGAAAAGAACTACTCGGGCGGGCGAGTTCCAAACACTCCTTGTCTGCACCACGTACCAGATACCATTGTGATGGGTGGGCCAACTACCTACACTGGCTGAACAGATGATGATTGAGGGAGAAGAAGAGACTGCAAGGCATTGTTAAACAAGTATGTGGATATTGTGTATTGTTGGGTCAATTCCTGGAAGCAAACCCACTTGTCTTCTTTCCTCTTCACTTGTTGTACTGCACAGCTGAAGGAGTATTGCAAAGGCAGACGTCCCAGAACTATGAGAGATGATACAATAAATACCCTTTTTCTTTTCGCGTTTTCGGCACAGGCTTTTGAGCATCCAAGATGATAGCAAGAATAAACATTGAAGCAAATCAACCAAGCCTGTTGGCGGGTTAGCTGATCAGCCGTCATGATCTTTTGTCCGAGTGTCTTTGACTCTTCGTATATGCAACTTTTCTTATACCGTTGATCAACATTTGATTTATTTTTGGTATGGCTGAGCAGCGATATGTCTTCTCGCCATTCTGTGGCATATCTACGGTGGTTGTTCTGCATCTTGTTTGTTATCGATGAGTGAGTATGCATATTCAATATGTTTTCATTGATGGAACTGAGTATTGGTGATGGTGGTCCAGGAAGAAAGAACCATCAGCTGCTTTCTCTACAAGTGTTACTGAGATCAGTAGACCATCGATGTAGTTGGCCAGCCTTGTAGAATAGACCAAGGTATTCATAACTCTATATTAAGGTTATTTTCAGTTTTGATACCGTGGACAAGTGGCGCCGTGACACTTCTTGTGAGCCACTTCTCAACATTTCCTGGCAAAAGACATACTGTTGACATAGGTATATTGTTATTGTAGGTGCAAAGGTCTGATATATTCTAGTTCATAATAGGACCAATTGTGGCTATGGGTGAGCGCAATGGCGGAAGGGGGGGGGGAGGCTGAATATGTGAGGGCTTGAAGATACTGTGGAACCACTCGCTAACATGCAATAGCATTTGCGCGCTATTATATATTATACAGTTTCGATATTTTGAATGTGTATCTCAAATCAACAACCTCTCGGTTATGTAGTCCTGTTTCTGTCTCAATTTTGACCGTTTGGCACGCTGTGTTCGTCTTGATACTGTATTGTCGTTCGGCAAACATCAAGGTACGCAAGACGGGCGGTTGCATGTAAGTTAGGTACATAGTACATAGTACATAGTAGTAGCGGCATTCGTAGGGCTGTTGCACACTGTAATATGCACTGTCCAATTGTCTCCGTACTTGAAAATAGTGGATGCGGTTCGCAAAGTAGCGGGGGCTGGCCCCCTAGAGCCATCCCGGGACCCCCTGGCAACGTCACTAGGAAATAGGTGCTACAGTAGCATCAACAGCTAAAGTAAACCCCAGACGGGCCAGCCAGACACATGTTGACGATCCTCAACACCAGCATTCTCGCCTTCTGACCACCACAGCCCCTCGCGACCCAATCCACGATCCCACACTACATCACCGCAGGAGCTGGTCCGTCTTGGGATGCTGAGCTGGCCTGCGCGCTCATTGACAGACAGCACTCTCAAACAACCAACAATGTAACTGGAAATCGACTAGCCAAGCTGTTTTCGCACCATGGAACAGCCCTTTTCCACCTCCAAAGTGACAGGTTCGTCTTCCCTTGCGCCTGTCCTCTTGACCCCTTGGGGCTCTGGCCGCTGACTTCTCTTTCCTCCAGTCGAGTACTTCGACCCTCACGACGTGTACAAGCTTGTCAAACCAGGCCTTATCCCGCGCCTCCCGCTGCGCAACCTCCATTGGCAATCCCACGCCGGGCCCCTCCGCTCCATCGAAACCCTCCACGTCGAGCTCCTCGACGCCCTCCACCCAGAGACCAACCCCCTCCCAAGTAGGCCAGGCACATCCATCTATCCTCCCAGCAGCAGTGGCGGCGGTGGTGGTGGTGGTGGGGACGATGGCTTCACGACACAATCCCTGAGCGGCTCCGCTGGCGGTGGCGGGGACGACAGTTTCCCATCCAAACCATTCTCCCCAGGCTACGGGCCCTCAGTTGCCTCTGTGCGCCGCCACCAGATCCCCGGGCTGCGCCGCACCCCCTACCTCAAGATCTTGTTTGTGCGCTGCGACGACAACGACGCGTACAAGTCGAGTGTGCGCGCCGAGGTGCGCGAGTGGATCAAAGAACACACGGGCCCGGCGTCCTCGAGCGGCAGCGGGAGTGGTGGCGGTGGTGGCGGCGGGGCAAGTGGGAGTGGCAGCGGCAGCGGGAAAAAGGGCGATGCGCGCAACAACAACAACAGCAGCAAGGGCGCAGAGAACCACGACGCGTTTGAGTGGCTGATTGTGCACGTGGTCGTGCCCAACACGGTTGCCGCGACGCAGCCGCGCTTCTCGAGCGGCAAGGGCGGGGACGGTGGTTCCGACTCGGTGGTGCCGGCCAAGACCTCGACGTCGCTTTGGGGCAAGACATCGACCACGATTCTCGAAAAGCTGCGGGGCGATTTCAATCATGCGTCGTCGTCGTCAGGGAGCAGCAGTAGCAGCAGTGGCGGCAACAAGTACGCGGGTGGCTACGTGGATCGCATTGCGCAGATTCGCATCGGCATCAATGATGTGCCGTACGATTTGCTCCCGCGCGTTGTGCCCGCCGTGCCGACCGGGTATAAGGAGACGGAGGAGGACGCAAAAGCGGCGTGGGCAGACCTGATTGATGAGATGAAGCACTTGATTCTCACGAGCTTCGACCTCCGCGTTACGCAGTACGAAGAGGATATTAGAGAAAAAGACGCGCAGAGGAGTCTGCCAGGGTGGAACTTTTGCACCTTTTTCATACTCAAAGAAGGCCTTGCGAGGGGCTTCGAGAGCGTCGGGCTGGTCGAGGACTCGCTGGTGGGCTACGACGAGCTGAGTGTCGGCTTGGACGCAGTTATCAAGGAGCAGGCTGTCGTGGCCGATGACTCGCCAGAGGTGCCGGGTGGCTCGCTGCTCCCGTACACGGAGGACCTCAAGCAGATTGGGCAACGCGCCATGGCTATTGCCAGCAGCGGCACGATGGAGTTTGAAGATGAAGAGCAGGTGGACCTGCAGGCCGCGAGTGGCAGCAACAATACTTACACCAGCCACAACAACAACTTTGACGACATACCCGTTTCTTACCTCAAGAAACCCTACCGCGAACTCATTCTCGCCAACAACGTGTCGCTCTTTGACTTTCGATGCTACATTTTCGCGAGGCAGATTTCCCTACTCTTACGCTTGGGCAATGCGTGGTCGACGCGTGAAGAGCTCGTCGCAAAGCTGAGAGAGCAGCAGGAGGCTGTGCTGCACGGCGTGGCACCGCGTGCCATCCCTCCCACACAGGCGGACGAGTCGGAAAAGCTGTCTATGCTTGCCGAGATCTGCAAACGGACGCTGGAGTTTATACCCTCAGTGTCGCATGTGATGCGGCGGGATGTCATTGCTGCGTTGGCGACGACGGAGCAAAAGAAGGGCGCCAAGGACGGGACCACTGAAGAAGAGGCACGGGAGAAAGACGCCGATGAGGGGAACAGTAATCTTGTGGCCGAGGTCGCTGAGAATATCGTTGCTTCGTTTGCGTTTTCCGTGGCGCAACAGGTGCTGGCGCAGACGTCGACCAAGGCACTGCCGATTTCCCCTGCTACTATTGCGGCCTCTGTGGCTGGCGGGGATGAGGACGGTGGCAGTGCAGAGACCACAGCGACGATTCCAGATCCCAAAGCCATGGTGCACCCTGCGAGGACGACTTCGTTGCGCGTCAGCACGGCTGGCAATCGGCTGACCTCGATACCGAGTCCCAACTTCTTCCCCGGCCCCGGCGACAAGCGCAGGGCAAGCGCTGCCGACGTTCAGGACACGGTCGATAAACTGCACCGCAAGGCGGGCATGGAAGAGCTGGCTGCTAGGAGGGCTGAGCTGTATGCCTTGTCGCGGAACATCCTCGAGGAAGCGGGCAGGAAGAGAGGGTGGAGGAATGGGTGGTCGTCTGCGCCGGTGATTGGGGACTCTGGGTGGCACAGTGCGGCCACGACAGAGATGGAAGAGGTCGACCTCAACGACGATGCGCCAGCAGGCCAGCCTGGCCAGGGTGCCTCGGACGAGCAGCTACACGGGCCGCAGTACACCCTCGCTGGGCTGGACAGCAAGCTTCTCCGGACCGCGCTCGACAACAAAGACGACTTCTACCGGCTCTACGAGATGCTCACCGACAAGGCACTGCAGCACTATGCTGTCGCAGACCTGACGCACTCTGTGCTTGCCCGCATGTCGGATCTGGCCGTGGTCAAGTACCACTTGGAAGACTATGCCGCCGCAGCGACGTACTTTGTGCGGACGACGCCCTTCTATGGCGAGAGCGGATGGAGTCTCTTGGAGCTGTCCATGCTTGTCATGTACTCTCATTGCTTGCGCCAGCTGGAGCGCCATGATGAGTACATCCGCGTCGTGCTCAAGCTGCTGTCCAAGGCGGCCAACTCGGAAAAGGACAGACTGCGCGCAAAGGGTTCCTTGCGCATTGGCGGCGATGTGCCCAACACCTTTACGGCATATGCGGAAAAGGGAGCCTTCAAGGGATTCCTCCCTGCATTTCTGGCAGCTGCACAGGCGTTTGGCAAAGATGTCAAGCACTCGCTGCAAAACTTCTTCACGGGGATTGCGCTCGAAGGGACCCCCGTGTATGAAGAGGGCAAGGACAGTTTTGTCCTTGGCGTGAAAATGTACAGCGTGCTGGCCGATGGACTACCGGTTGACAAAGCCATGCTGCGGCTTGTGACCACGGGCGGTGCGCGCGAACTGTGGCTTGAGAATATCCCGCAAGACGACCTGGAGCAGCCGCTCATACTCAAGCCCGGGCGCAACAGGATGCGCTTCCGCGGCAGCGCGATGAGCCCCGGGATCTACGAAGTGGACCGCATCCAGCTGACCAGCGGGCTGCTCAAGCTCAACTTTGAACGACAAGCCTTTGCGCCGCACTCCAATGCCGCGAACCATCATCATCAACAGCAGCAGCAGCACCACCACCACCACCGCGGCAACGATACCGTCAATTTGCGACATCCTTACGTGGCACTCTTTCAGCGCGCGGACACGCTTGACTTGGTGGTCGAGCCGTCGCCTGTTGTGCAGCTGGACAGGAACAATGCCATGGACCTGACGCTTACGACGGGGTGGAACGAGGTCGAGACGTGCGCGATTCGCATACGGTCTGGCACGGGCGGGTTGCGGCTGTTGACGAGCGAGGCGGCCGTGATTGGAAGCGGGGGCCCGGCAGGGCCTCAGCCCAAGACACCGGAGCCGGGGCTGTTTTCCTTTGAAAAGCTCGATGCGGGCTCGTCGGTGAGGTTCAGGATCCCCTTTACCACGGAGCAAGACGTGGGCAGCGTCTCAGTCAAGGTGGAGGTTGTCTATACCACGGCAAGCGGAGGAGGAGGAGGAGGAGGAACATACACACTCCTCAAAACGCCATCCATCCCGCTCTCACTGAAACTGGGAGTCAACGTGCAGGACGTCTTCAAACACGCGTCGCTCTTCTCGCGCTTCACCGTCTCCACATCCACGGCGAGCCCGCTGCGCCTCTTCTCCTCGCAGCTGGACGAATCGGACGTGTTTGAGGCGAGACACGGCGTGGGTGTTGCGGCGCCCACGACACACCCTGTGGTGATCTTCCCCAAGCAGCCGGCGAGCCTGTTGTATCAGATCAAGCGCAAGCAGGCGTGCCTGCGCATCACACCCAAGACGCAAAAGACGATGCATTTGCGGCTGTGCTACAGTGTGTTGCGGGAGGAGATTGCGGAGAACATACGGGATTCACTCACGGATGCGCTCAGGGCCAAGGAAGGGGCGACGACGACGACGACGACGACGACGACGACGACGAGGTCGTTGTGGCAGTACAGTCGGCTTGTGGCTGCGGTGGTGCTGGAGCGGGTGAGGTTGGATCTGACGGCGTATGATCTGGAGAGGGCGGCTGTGCTGGGGGAGGTGCCGCTGGGGTTCTTGGCTGAGGTCAAGTGGCGCGAGGAAAGGGGGTTTTATGGCTTGGGGGTGGTGGATGGGGAGGATGTCGCGGGGTTGCTGGAGGGGTTTGTGGTGGGGTGGGCGAAGGCGAATCGGGTGATTTCAGCCATGCGACGCGCTGCTGTGGAGGGTGGTGGTGACGATGACACAACGAACGACAACAACAACACTCGGCATTCCCACCAACACACCATCATCATCCCCGTGGACATCCCCTCCATTGCGGTGGTGCACACGGCGGATATCCGACTCCAGCGGCCGATTCCGTCGCTTGTTGAGCCGGTTGATGAGTGTGAGACGCCGGTTGCGTGCGTGAACCAGCTGTTACCTGCTACGTTGCATCTGAAGTGGACGCGGATATGGGATACGGAAACGGTTGGTGAGGATGGCGGCGGTGGTGGTGGTGGCGAACAAACAGCGGACGACAGCAAGGGTGAAGATGGCAGAGGAGAGGGAGAAGGAGACGACGACCATGACGATGACGATGAAAATGCAGGAGGCGATGAGTTTAGCTACGAGGTCAGCGCCCCCGGCGATACGTGGCTCGTGGGCGGACGCAAAAAGGGACATTTTGTGATTCCCAGTGGCCGTCGTGGGGCAGCAAAGAGTTCCTCGCCGATCAACGAGGCGGACATCCCGCTGGTGATGATTCCGCTGAGGGAAGGACACCTGCCGTATCCTTCGGTGGAGGTGAGAGAGGTTCCCCCGTCTCAGCTGTCGTCGTTGTCGTTGTCGTCGTCGTCCTTCTCGCCTTCTTTTGCTTCGGGGTCGCCTTCTATTGGTGGGGAAGCAGGAGGAGGAGGGGTGGATGACGGCGGCCCTGGCGGCCCTGGGGCACCTGGCAATGGTAATGGCAAAAAACACGCTTCCCTTGCGGGCCACTGCGAAACGGACTACAGGAACCTCGGCGAGACGGTCAAGGTTGTTGCGGATCGCGGGCGGGTGACGGTTAGTCTGGATGCGAGTGGACCGGGAGGCGGTCCGTTGGTGTTGGAGTGTGAGCGGGTTGTTGGGGCTGGCGGGGCTGGGGAGGATGGGGGCCGGCCTTTTGGGCGGGTTGTTGCGTAGATGTGTCTTTTGTTGCTGAATCAGTGGGTTTCTTTTTGCTTGGGTGGGTGGCGGTTGTTTTGAAGTGTTTGTCAGGATGATGAGTAGAGGAGTTGATGGCCGGAAGAGGGGGGTTTTGCATTTTATGCCTGCCTCATGCCTTGAAGGGCAGGTTATTATAGAGCAATGTGTAGTTCTATTCTACCACCTGAATGGATACTGGAAACGAGGGAAGTTGCTTTATTGGATGTGAGATGATTTGATTTGCTCTGGTGGCGTCGGGAGGAAGAGATCTGAGGATATCCCGCAGCTTATGGCTCTCGTCATTGTCTCGACGAGCTTTTGACTCGTTATTTTGATTTTACATCTTGGAGGTTGAATATGCCGAGGATCAAAAAGATGTACTGGCCGTGGAATATTATATTATATATCCATTCCAAATCGTCGGCATCATGTCTTCCTCAGGAGGCTGATCAGGGACGAGACGGTGGTGATATTGGCGCGGTTGCGGCTTGTATATTTCTCTATTGGATGGAGTGACACTGCGCAGTCTACAGAACGGTATAGTATTTGGGATGAAGCGTGTTTTTGCAAATAAATCTCGAGATATTCTCGAGACCCGGCCATGATCGTTGATCGAGGTGATTTCATGTTTGCAGATGAAAGCACACTGATTTTCTTTCGCCGTTCCCTTGTCTTCACGCAAGAACATGAAATGACGAGCCGCGTTTCCGTTCCGTTCCGTTCTTGCTCCACAGCGAAATCTTGGGCCAATTTTGAAATCATCCAAGATTGTGGGTGACTGACTGGTCATGTTCATCGTCGGTGAACTTCCCAGAATGGCTGGCTGTCTGTCAGTTGCTCGGGAATTTGAATGGGGTCGGGCTAAGTGGCAGCAGAGGGCCCGAGCATGGGTGGTTCGACAGGCGGGGGCACAGTTAGTGGGTGGGTGGGTGTTGGTGCTGCTTAGGGGGGGAGGGGGGGCACCCTTGTAATTACACCACTGTTTGCTATCGGCTAGCGGTTGAAACATAGTGACAAGCACTACTCTTATAGTACGTGGGTAGTGCGCGTGGAAAGAAAGAAAAGAGGGAGACGAAGAAAGTACGTACCGCGTTTGGGGAAATCGCCACGCTGGAAAACGATTCCCAATGCTACCTTGGGTTGGGTTTTGTCAGTTCTGACTACAATTACGCGTGCGTAATAACTCGAGAAGGGAAATGATAGTGTGCGAGATGAGGAGTTTGAGAGGGCGAGACTATGTACCGAGTTCGTAGATGTACCAAGTACCATGTATAGTTCCCATGCAATCCTCACTCTGGGCATCTGCTTTCCGTCTCTTGACCTCGTGTTTTTCTGGGACGTGCAGGGCGCCGTTTTACTCTGAATACTCGGATCATGGAGATTTCTGGTCGGGTTCTCCTACCATACATGCGAAACTTGCTTACTGCAATACTATCCATGTACATGGCCATACACCTATTGGTGTCCAATTTCATTTCAGCACTGGTTCAAAGTATACTCCATCCTCGCAAGGCAAGGCTAATAGTAGCGGCCTTCCACACTGCTGCAGGCGGCTAGCGCACCTCGAAGGGTTTCAGCGACCCCTGAACAGGCTGTGGAGTGACGAAATGGGTGACCAGCCCGGCAGCCCCAGCAGCCCCAGCAGCCCCAGCAGCCCCAGCAGCCCTGGCCCTGGCCCTGGCCTTGGCTCTACCCCAGCCCTGCCGAGCCTGCAAAGGCCCGTACGGTTGACAAGCAACGAGCACCGTGTCAGCACGGTTCAGCACCCCTCCAACGCCCCAAGGTCTCAGCCCGGGGGTGGGTGGCCTTGAATTAAGCTCCCGCAGCCCCGGGTGACTGCATCATGGTGAACTGGCAAATGCCTGGCTGCTTGCTCTGCTCCTCAGGCCTGCCTTCTGCCTTCTTTTCCCATACAATCACGGTGAAGCTGCACCCAATCTCAGCTGCAAACCAAGCAGCAGCAACAACAGCAACAAAGCAACAAAACAGGCTGCACTGACGACACGACTGGACCCTCGCTTCTGGCTGTTCCTTTTCCTTGCTGCTCCCTGTTTCTGGATTGTCGAAACACTACAGTCATTCCATCCCACATGCCATCGAAACAGCCGCAACTTGTCTCTTCCCTCATCCTTGGCAGATCCTTCGGTCGCCATCCGCGTCCTGCTCCTCGCCTCGCCTCGCCTCGCCTCCACGCCGACTTTGACTACCTGACCGTTCATTGAACCTAGGCAAGACCCATCCAACGAGCGCCTCTCCTTTCCGCCGACCATTCCGATCCTTGACGAAGACGACCCGCGCGACACGGTTACACGGTCGCAACTCCATCTTCCCAGAGAACACCCATCACCCGCCCGCCGCCCGCCGCCCCCCTGAACGCTTGCTGCCGCTCGGTTCCAATTCCAAACCCCCTCCCCCCGCCCGATCGATGCGCCCATCCGTCCGTGACTGCAGACAATCGCGCGCTGGGCTTCCTGGGAATCCTGCCATTACCTGGCTCTCCAATTGACTTGCCCGCTGGCTGGTTGCTCCCGCTGGTTGCACGTCATCTGTGACGCCGCGGCGCAACCCGCGCGCACGAGCAGACAGGACTGCCCGACCCGTCGACACACCCGCGGCCGGGGTTGGGGCGGAGGGAGAAGAGAAAGAAAAAGAAGAAGAAGCAGAAGCAGAAGAAGCAGAAGCAGAAAAGCAAGTCAACGTCAGCAAGAGAAAGCACCCCAAAGACAAGACGAGAACGGCTCGCCAGCAAACACACAAGGGATAATGCAGCAGACACGCGGAAACCATGAGCGCAAGACCAAGCTGGCCCGCTCTTACCAAGAGTTGCTCGACGAGTTTGGCGATAAGGACCTCAAGACCGTCGGCAACTATCACCTCGGACGTCTGATTGGCAAGGGCTCCTTTGGCAAGGTCTACCTGGCGACGCATAAGCTGACCAACGGGTCCAAGGTGGGTTTTATATATATATATTTTTTTATGCTTCTCCATTCTTGCGAGGCCAGTCAGCTGCCAATATCCGTGGCAAAAGAGAACGAGGCTGGACAAGGGGTTTCGGCCGCCAGAGATGTTGCTGACAATGGTGTGCGCCTCCCACTACAGGTTGTGCTCAAGTCTGCGAAAAAGGATGACTCGAATCTGGCGCGCGAGATACATCACCATCGTCAATTCGTCCACCCGCACATTGCGCGCCTCTACGAAGTCGTCGTCACCGAGAACCTCGTCTGGATGGTCATGGAATACTGCTCTGGTAAGGACGGAAGGACAGCGACCCTGTCTCTTCATTGCGGGTGACGTGCGCTGACATAGGTGACGAACACGACAGGCGAGGAACTCTACGACTACCTCCTCCGGCACGGCAAGCTGCCCGTCGAAAAGGTCCAAAAGACCTTCACCCAGCTTGTCGGCGCCGTCGCATACGTCCACCAGCAAAACTGCGTCCACCGCGACCTCAAGCTCGAAAACATCCTCCTCGACAAGCACGAAAATGTCAAGCTGCTCGATTTTGGCTTTGCGCGCGAGTACGAGGGCAAGTCAAACTACCTACAGACGTTTTGCGGCACGATATGTTACTCTGCGCCCGAAATGCTCAAGGGCGAAAAATACGCGGGCGAGAAGGTGGATGTCTGGAGCTTGGGAATCATATTGTATGCCCTCCTGTGCGGAGAGCTTCCCTTTGACGACGACGACGACGACGTTACGAGACGCAAGATTCTGGGTGACGAGCCAAAATACCCCGATCATATACCGGCCGACGCACTGGGCTTGCTCAAGCAGCTCCTTTCGAAACGGCCCTTCCCGCGCCCTTCGCTGACGGACATTCTCAACCACCCATTCCTGGCCGAGCACGCGCCTGAGCAGGTGGTTGTGCTCGCAAAACAACGTGTCGAGCCGTTCTCGACCCCGCTGGAAAAAGACACATTACACCGCTTAAAGGCGGCCGGTGTAAACATTGACGATGTGGTGGAATCTGTGCTGGCTCAGAAATGCGACACGCTGGCGGGCTGGTGGACGTTGCTGCTGGAAAAGGAAGAGAGGAAACAGGCAAGGCGGGAAAGGAAGCGCAAGGAGAAGGAAGGAGAGCGCCGAAGCTCGCGACGATGGTCGCAAGCGTCCAGTCGCCTCGAACGCCTGGCCCCCGTCGGCGAAGAAGGATCAGTGCCACGGCTCGGTGACCCGCTCGCGCCTCGCCCACGAGGTCGTTCCGAGCGACGGAGCGGATACTATCCCGAGTTCCAGATTACAGACCTGCCTGGCTTGCCTGAAGCGGGCCGATCCAACATCACACTGAGTCCGGACCAGGAACTGCCGCCCCCGCCCATCGACAAGGACTCGATACGGTCTGTGAGCAGTTCGCGCCGGAGGCCCGTGCCGCCGCCTAAGGAGGGCGTGCCGGGCGTGCTCCGAAGCGCACGCTCGCGAGGCTCGACACTGCATCTTGTCACGGCACGGGATGCGCTGGAAAGTCGCGGCACAGAAGCGGGCTCCGCCAAGCTGCGCAAGAAGCCTTCCCAAGGCTTCATGTCGCACTGGAAGAACCTGACGCACTGGTTGTTTGACTCGACGCGCCGGCACAAGGATCCCAACAAGGCGCTCAGCCTCTCCACACCAAACCTGCGCGACAAGGCTCGTGGAGGCAAGGACGGGAAACTCTCCAAAGAAAACAGCCCGCGACCACACACTGGCAAAACGACAAAATCCCAGACCCCACCCGTCACCGCCGTCGCAACCATGCCTACGAATCTCGTGGTCAACGGCATGCCCACCAAAAGCCTCCGCACAAAAGCATCCGGCAGCCTCGAGAGCCCCACGGCAGCAGCCTTCTCCACACCTGGACGCAGCTCACACAACAGCCATCGCCGCGCGCCCACCAACGGCTCCTACAAACGACAGTCGCTGTCCCCGTCGCCCATCACCCCCCGGTCCACGATCCGGCGATCTTCCGCCGGCCTGCGTGGCCGCAAGTCCACCTCCTCGTCCGTATCCTCGATTCGCTCCATGCACCACACCAACCACCACCACAGCCACTCCAAAGCCTCGTCCACGTCCTCGACCAACTCCGTCTCGACAAACATGTCCAAGACACCCATGGCAGCGGGGCGGAGCCCCCACCATTCCGTCAAAGTCCTCCCAGCGACGCCCAACTCCGTCGCGTCGTTTCCCAGTAATATCAGGCTTGTGCGCGGAGCGCCCATGCCATCGTCGCTATATAACGACGCCACGGGGCCGTCAATGTTGGGGTCCGGATCCTTTGTACGCGCGCGCAGCACAAGCAGCAGCGGAACCGGTCGATCGGCAGGAGGAGCAGGGCTGATACTAGCAGCTAGCCCGATGATGGCGGTTCCCGCTGCGCCTCGGTCGCCGAATCCATTTGCGTCGCCGTTTGGGGAGAGGAATGGGCCCTTCTTTGCAAAGAGAAAGAGGAATATCTTCAAGGGACCGGGTTTGTCTACGATCAACAGCGGAGGCAGTGCAAGGAGCGATCGCGGGGCGTCAAGTCACAGTCGGAGTGTGAGTGGGGATCGGCTTGGGGGCCGTCGCCGAAGTGGGGATATTGCTGCTGTGCAGGAGGAGGATGAAGAGGAAGAAGAGGGAGAAGGAGGAGAAGGAGGCCTGGCGCTTGGGATGGACGAGATGGATTCCGATCGGGATACGGTCAAGTTTACAGGAGTGGAAGAGGAGGAGGAGGAGGAGATTGAAGAGGTGGATAATTTCACGCCTGTTGTGCAGGGCCCCGGGGAGAGGATTGAGGAGGTTATTCTTGATCCGCCTCTGGAAATTGTGCCTGGCAAGGAACAAGTGGCAGGTGGTGGGACGAGCGAAGGGGAATCGAGTGAACCGGCGGATCTGGAAATGAATGGACGGCTTCGAAGCAAGACGGCAGCTTGGTTGGGGGGTGTGGTTGAAGAGGATGAAGAAGAAGAAGAAGAAGAAGAAGAAGAGAAGGAGGCCGAGGGCGAGGGCGAGGCGAAGCGGGACGGAGAAGGGGACAGCAAGGAGCGTAAGAGTAAGGAAGGGGCATCTTTGTGGAGCGATGGTGAGCATGCATTGGACGTGCAAAGGGTAGGTGCCAGTTAGAGTCTGTGGCGCCGGCTTGTCAGGAAGCGTCGTCGTCCCTCCAGGCTGGCTTGAGTAGGAGTCATAAAGTGGTGGTGGTGGTGGTGGTTGTGGCGGTGGTGATGATGATGATGGTGATGGCTGGTATTATTTGCTGTTGCTCGTAATTGGTGTGGTCGTAGCGTTGGCCTTTTACTTTGCTTTTTATCTTCACAACCCTTACATAGTTCTCTTTTTTTTTTCTTTAGCGGTTTGTTCTCCCTTTTTCTTCCTTTTTGTGTTGCACAAATACCGGGACTGAGGACCAAAGATACAAGAGAAGCATCATACAATGGCATTTCATGGGGAGTTTTTCATGCCTTCATATTTATCTTTCCCCTTTTCTTTTCTTTTAGGAAAAAAAGGAAAATTAAAAGAAATCTTTTCTATTTGACTTCCTAATGAGTGGTGAGATGGTTGGTATTCATGGTTTTGGTTTGGGGGGTTTAACTTTGAATCTGAAATCGGTCTTGCCTGATATAACTTGACGGTGACGACGCTGACAAGATGAAACTGTATTGTTACTGTGATATCTTACAAAAGGGCAAACAAAGAGATACCTGGGATTATTTTGGTTTCGTGCATAAATTAAAATGGGGGGGGGGGTATCTTTGAAACTCCATATGCTATCTACAACTGAACCGAATCGGAACCAAAGTCTACGTACGTGATTATCAAGTCGACTCTGCTGTTGGCTTTTTGCTTTGTGTGTCCCATAACGCCGTCTTTTCTTCTTCTTCCACGTCTGGGGGTTTTTTTTTTCCCTTGCATTGATCACGCCCGAGTCTCCACCACGGCACTCGGCTCTATCCCTCCCATCCTCGCCGCCATATCCACCAACCTCTGACCGGCATCTTTCCTGTCCTTGTGCTGCTGCTGCTGCTGCTGCTGCTGCTGCTTATTCAGCAACCCGTCCCTCGCCAGCTCCAGTTTCCGCACGGCATCGACACTGACGCACAGCACGGGATCGAGCCGCTTCAACGAAGGGTCGCCCATGGTCGCGAGCGCGGCCAGACCGAGCGATGCGTGGCCGACATCGGGCGGGGAGCCGGGGTGTTTCCCGAAGCCGCCAATGAGGTGCTGTGTTTTGTCGAGGAGGAAGAGGCGTTGGGCTTTTGTGGTTGCTGGGTGGGTTCTTGATGTTGTTGTTGTTGTTGTTGCTGCTGCTGCTGTAGCATCGGTACTACTAGAGGAGGAGGAGGAGGATGTAGACAGGTCAAGCACGGCGAGGGCGCCAAGCGTCCACCAGACGTAGCACGTGTCAGCGACCTTGTTGCATCGGCCGTTGAAGCCAATGTACTTTGCGTCGGGGATGGTGGAGTCTGGAGAGGAGAGGGAGAAGTTTGCAGTTTCTGGGTTGTTATCGTCATCATCGTCGTCGTCGTCGTCGTTGTCGTCATGATTATCATGATCGTTCCCGCCTTGTTGGTCTTCTTTGGAGAGGTACACAAACTGACGCGAGAAACACCATGATATGAATGCGGACGGGTCTGGAATGCCTTGCTTGATTGTTTCGCTGGTGTATGGGAGCGCAGTGTTTGTGGGTGATCTCGACGTCGCTTGGAGCGGCCTGTCGAGCAGAGCCAGGGCAGCCACACCGCAGTATCCATACCCAGCGTGGCTTTCATGCCTCCAGCTCTCTGCAAAGCCGCCGTCATATGTCTGGCCGCGGCGAATGTGGTTGACCAGCGCAGGAACGTCAATATCTGGGACGTAATCGGGGTGGTCTGGTGGTAGGTCGCCGCGGAGCATCCAACGGATGGCGGCGGCAAGATAGCAGTAGCGCATATCCCTCCCACCAGCAATCAGAGTCTCGCCTTGACCATTCCTCCTGCCCTCGCCATTTCTCTCGGGCGCATCGTAAACGACCTCGCCAAAGCTGCCGTCGTCGGGGCGCTGCAACCGCCGCAGCCAACGCAGGATCTTGACGCGATCGACACCCGCAAAGGCAGCCTGCGCGCTGCTCGTCCCATTCTCCTCACCCTCCATGTCTTCGTCCTCGGCCACCAGGGCGAGCAGCATCAGCGCAAAGAAGGTGCCTGCCACATTTGCATTTTCTCTGTCGCTGTGCTGGTGCCCGGGCGGCAGGACGTGCGTCGGGCTGCCTGTGAAGCCGCCGAGCGGGTGCTGGCAGGAGAGCACCCAGGAACGGACTCTGAGGCGATCGGAGGCAGTGAGGATGGGCTTGTCGTCGGTCTTCTTCGAGAGCATGTCGACGGCGACAATGATAAAGTAGCACAGGCTGAGGCGCGAGCTGTCCATCGAGGTGTAGTGGTGCGGCAGCATGGAGCGCAGACAGCGTTGCCAGTAGCGCAGGTGGCGGGCCGTGTCGAGAGGCGGGTCGAAAGGGTCCATGGCGAGATGTTGATATGGCGAGGGGTGCGCAGTGGGTGAGTGCGCGTGGTTGCAATGGCTGGTCGTTGGCTTGAAGGAGTTGATGATGCGTTGGGAAGCTGGCTGTTGGCCTTCGGGGTTGTGGTTGTGCCTGTGCCCCGCCTTGTCACTGGAGCTGTGGCCCCTGTAACCTGCTGTTCGGAGCACCCCTGTCAGGCGGTTTACTATGTAAGCACCCGAGCTGGGACCCCTGTTCAGGGCCGCTGGGTGCTGCCAGGGTCGCGCCCGTCCGTCCTGTACAACGAAACACAGCGGCTGGTACCTGCGGCTCGTGCATGTCTTGCAGTAATATGCAGCCTGATCGGAGATTTATGCTCGTCAAGTACGATGTGGATGATATGTCATGACACAGCGTCATAGGCCGAGATACTCCGTCTTGAACCCAACATCTGGGGGCAGATTGTGGTCGTAATGCGATGGCTGATCGCGCTGGCACCAGGAACGGTCCGCAACATGTACCGGTACTTGCTTAGGCCGGTCCCTGCACGGTGTGCCGAGTATAGCGCCCTCTTTCCCCATTGAGTGGCCACTAACACACACACGAGGTCAGTCAGCCTTTCTTACATAAGAGCCAACCACAGTAGGTACTATGTACTCCCGGATTACATAGTATCAGCCTTGGCCCAAACCTTCACCACCCTCCTTCTCTTTCCTTCCTTCATCGCGACAATCTCGTAGCCCTACCGTGATATCCTTTCCTCTCACCCACCCACTCCACTCGATACTCTTGGATTAGCCAGTTCTATACAGTTTCAAGTTGCTGCTCTTGCCTCTGCCTCTGTGCTGTGATCCCCGCTGCTCGCCGCAAAATGCCCAGCAAAGGTGTCCAAGTCTACACGTACATTGCCGCGCCGGGCTGCTCCATTGAGCTCTCGGTGCCCGGCGAGACCGTGGTGCGCAATGAGCTGCGCCAGTTCTGGAACGGCGATCTCGAGGTCGACTCGAGCAAGATCCACGGCCTGCTGCACACGACCGGCAGGTTCACCTTCAAGGTCCTCCACGACGGCAAGCTGATCACCGAGCAATGGATCGAGGTCAACTCGCTCACGGGTAAGGCCTCGGGCGGGACCATGGACTACATCTCCAAGACGCCCTCGGTCGTGCACAAGGACCCCGACTTGATTGTGGCCTACGGCTTCTACGAGGCTGGCCAGGGCCACAGTCTGCTGCCCGGTCGCCATCAGTGCTACATCACCGTCGTCCCCAACAACTCGGCCTGGATGGCTGCTGTGGCTCCGCCTGGTTCGCCCCAAAAGGACCAGCCGTTCCGCCATTTTGTGTTGCCCGCAGCCCACGACATTGGCATGAACAGCATGCAGAACTGCGACGCTATCCTCAAGCACGCTGGCGGCGCTGTGGTGCGCACTCTGCTCGCTAACGACGAAAAGTACACCAAGGTACTCGCTGAGGTGGCCGACACTATTTCGGGCAGTGCCGTGTCTGTTCTGGCGCCCGACATTATCATGAGCCTCGCCATCACCCAAAAGGACTCTTTACAGACCATTTTGGCTCTGGGTGCCCGCTACTTTGAGTTTCGTCCGGCCTTTGTGCACAACGAGGTCCGCAAATACCTGCCAGACAAGCTCTACTTCCAGCACAGCGCCATCCCTGGCATGGCCTACGACGAGTTTCTCGATGGTGTCGTACAGTTTCTGATGGATCAGCCAACAGAGATTGTTGTTGTTCAATTACGGTGGGATGGTATGTTTTGTAGCCGCTGCCTTGCGCTTATTGAACAAATAGAGCTCGAGATGATCTTTGAATTCCTCGAATCCTCGTTTGACCCAACACTGACATCTTCTGAAAGGCGTCCCATCAGCATGTGCCAGACCAAGTGACCAGCAACTCAACGACTACCTACAAGCTGCAATCCGCAAAGGCGACGGAAATCCCCACCGCATCACCGCAGGCAATTTGGACGACCTCCGCAACAGGACCATTGGCGATATACGCCATGACGGCAGACGCTTGATCATGCTCAATAACGTCGACTCCATCTCCACCTACACAGACGCAGGCAACGCCACCATGAACGGCGACAGTATCGTGACCGGCTTCGGCCAGGTCCTGCACCCCGACTGCTGTGGTGGCCGCGGCTTCATCAACATTCAGTGCCAGGCCACTGCCTCGAATATTCCAAAAGCCGTCGTCTACAGTGTCCTCGAGGCTCGGTCTACCAGCAGCTGCCTGCTGGCCACCAAGCCCGTCTGTGACTCCAAAACGCTGCCCTGGGTCAGAGACAATGCCTTACGTACATGCGGCAACAACGATCTCGTACTGGTCATGAACGACTTCTTCGACGGTGCCACGGCGGATGTGGCAATACAACTGAGCCGCGAACGGATACGCTGAGCGAGCCGTTTGGTGGCTACGAGGCAAGTGTTGGAAATTGGCCATAGGGGTAGCTGGTATCATGCCGAGAAGTATCTCTACGTTTACAGGCCGTTCCCAGTTTGAAACAGGGCAATTGTACACTTCAAATATCCCAATCATTCCCACCTGGTGTGGTTGCAAGACCTGTCCAATACACTGCCCAAGATAAGATGAGTTGGATGTGCCCCATCTACTTCAGAACCTTTGTTTACAATACCCAATATTACTACTTTCATGCTGAATAGCTTCAGCCTACAAGTGCATCCTTTCTCCTTTGTATTGAAATCCTGAGGCCAGATGTACCAAGCAAGTGGCAGAGTATGACATTGTATTTTCAAAAGCAAGGAAATTCGTGTCTCAAACCAGCACACTACTTTACTTGGTGTCCTCAGAATCACCGGACGGTCTTCCTAAAGCAAGAAGCTACCCACGACACAGCAATTCAAACATTATGAAAATCCTCAATGTCCCCAGACAGGTCTGTAGCTCCCACCAGATAATATCCTCCCGTCGATCAGACTGCCATTGCTAGAATAGTGCACAACCCCCTGGATGTGGAAATGGAAAAGAACATGTAAGAGGTCTGCTGAAACCACTTATTGTTCTTACTCAAGAGTATTGTGGTCCCTTACTCTACCCTCTTCAGATCTTGCTATTGTATTTTCTTCATGACTGCCTAGTCAGTTTATCATCACACACGTCGACTTTCTTCATCCTGGCCCAGACACTGGCCCATCAAATAACTGCCCAGCTGGGTCCTTCATCCCCTCGCCGTCGCCACCACGGTCCTAGAAGCTCCCATGGACAAGAACCCAGCCTGCCAGTGACTGACTGGCAGAGTCCAAGCACAGACCGCCCCTGGCACACGATGTCTCGACGGCTTCGTTTCCAAGAACTATATAAAGCCAGCCCCGTTCCCCGCTCGAACGTGGACCAGGTTCCGTTTCTCTTCCTTCTTTCTTTTTCTTGACAGGTCCAGACTTCGAAGCGGATTCTTCACATTGGTTCAAGCGCCCAACCCTTTCAAACACCTACACTTGATTCACCACCCACCCCCCTGCCCACGCACATTGGACTCTGACTTTAGTTCGTTTCTGCTTCCCAGCCCAGTTTCCTATTTCTTTTCTCTGCGTACTGGCTCCCTGGCCGCCTTAGTGCAGCATTTTCTCGCAAACAGTTCCTCTACTGCGCCCTCCATCTTTCTACAAAGGCATTCAGAATGGCTACAACTGTCTGCACGACGACGAGCGGAAGGCTATGGCATCAATTTGCAACGGCCGGCGAGTACCTGGCCGAGGTGAGGGAGATGCCGGACGCATACAAGGCCATGGTGACGAGCCGACAAAGCCTTAGGAAGATTTCTGCCGTTCTTAGGAATGCCTCAGTCAGGCGGCCTCTGGCTTGGGGCACCAACATCAAGCCACACGATGCCGAGAATTTCTCGCACAAATTTAGCATCGGCAAGGTCAGTTGAATTCCCAATAGCTACTGCCCCGGAAAAGCAACCCCATTCGCCAGAAACTAACGAGTTGGTTCCAACTCTTTGCATTGAACAGGCCAGTCCAAATCTAACCTCGCTTTTCATATACGTTGCTGGTGTGGAACGCGCCGAACCCTGCTACGAGAAGCGATGCAACATCTACGCCAAGTGCGTGAGCCCTTTGCCCGAGTGGAAGAATCATGGCATCGGTAAGTATTCTTTCTTTACGCTTTTCTTCCCCTGCAGTCACTAGCTCCCCAAAAGCCACAAGTCCCTCTACAAATTTCACTGCATAAATGCCACCCGGCAATGGTTTGCAATCTCGTCTTTTTCCTTTTCTATCCCCCTCCCTTTTCTTCTCCTTCTCCGTCTTTCTCCTTTGTTGGCAGACTAGCCGACTGACCTGGCATGATTGCTTAGCATGTGGCTGCGCCGGCTGCTGGGTTTCCGGCAACCACACCCGGTGCGGGGTGTCTGCCCGTCTCAAGCTGAGAATCTTCGAATGCCCTGACTGCCGCCAACCTCATGGACTCCCACTGAAAGTCAAGAAGGCCTACTTGGCGGAGAAAGCCGCAGCTGCGGCGGCAGCTGCCGCCAATGCCGCTCCTCCAAGCGAAGCCCAGAACACTCAAGAGGATACAACTATGTTTGTCGTTGACACAGAAGGCCATGAGCAACTGCCGCTGGCTTTGCCTATGCCTGCTGAGACGCAGGGCAAAAAGCGAAAGGCGAGAGGCACCAAGACCAAATCCGCCGACAAGAAGGTCAAGAGGAGCAATGCTGCCGATCCTGGCGATCATCCTGCCCCGCAGGTACAGCAAAAAGGCCTTGCTCCTCCTCCCGAACCTGTCTTTGCTTCTGCTCTGAATGTCCAGGATGCCCTTGAGTTTGCCGCGCCGTTTGCACCCATGGACCCAACCGACAGCAACATCCAATTCCCGACTCAGATGCAAGATTATCCCAACGGCGGTGGTTCCTACCCTCCTCCCCCAGCGCCGCCCAGCGACTCTGATGCGCACAATGTCTTTCCCTACTATAGCGCCCAGGTTGGTCTCGGCTACGACGCGTCCGCCGTCCACTACAATGAACACTTCCCGTCGTCTACTGGTCATATGACCATCGACAACTTTGACTTTTCCATCGGACATGGCGGCCTCCAGGACGTCAGTGGAGATGGTCGCTTCGACAACGGCAGTCTTGAGGGTACGGTGGACCCTTCTTTCTTTCAACTGACCTCTGGCAACGGCGATCAAGAGCACGACGAGCAGCACGGAGCTCAACCTGGTGGAATGGAATTCAAATAGAGATCGATCGATTTTTTTTTCCCTTTCTTTTTGTAGTCTGGTCGTCTTCGTCTTCTTTTCTTTTTCTTTCTATTTTTCTCTTCTTTCTTTCTGGCATGGACTGGACCTATTCTGCGTTTAGGACAGGCGGAGTTTCGGATTTGAACGCAATGGAACGGATACAGAAAATTCGGGTTGAACAATTTCACCATAGCATCACGACGCTTCATATTCTTCATTGTCGTCGTGGTCGTCGTCGAGAGATGGCAGGATGTGCCTTTTGAAGCATGGGGGATTTAAGTGGGCAATGAAAGCATTCACGGAGTTGAACGGAATGGAATAGACTGAACCGACCTGAACCAAACCGGCTAGTTGGTTGATGGTAGACTTCGTGGATAGATGGAACATCAGAATGCGATTTGATTTTGAGACTTGAGGTTTCTACTGTTTCTTTCCTTGTTCGCTTGCTTGCTTGCTTGATTGTTTGTTTGTGATTTTGAAGTGTGACCCACGTGATGTGATGCTTGGTGATCGCACAAATCGCAACTTGCGATATCTTCGTTGTCAGGCGGTGTATCTCGTTCGCCGAGACGGACAAAGTTCGCAGGGTTGGAAAATTAGTTAGTACTTTTAGTTTTTAGTTAGTTATTAACTAACTAAGGTCTTTTTTAGTTAGTACTAACTAACTAAAGAAAAATAAAATACTAACTAAAACTAACTAAATATAAAAAAAGTACTAACTAAAACTAACTAAAAAGAAAATTTCTCTAACTAAAACTAACTAAAACTAACTAACTTAGTTACTAACTAACTAAATATACTAAAAGAAAAAGAAATAAAAAATTCTTTTTAATAAAAAAAAGAAAAGTATTAATAAAAAATAGAAATAAAATAGAATAAAATAGAAGAAAATAGAAGAAAATCTATTTAAAATATATAATAAGTCCTAAACCTATTTACTCTTTATTATTATCTATTTCTTGGTTAATTTCCTCGCTTTCTTCGATAGCCTTTTTAACTTCTTTAATATCTGAAAGATTCCAACTTTTTAATAAAGCTATTTCTTTAACCGTATCCGGTAATAGCCTATTTCTCGATTTAGTAATAATATTACCCGTAATAGAGAATATTCGTTCGACGGAAGCTGAAGTAGCCGGAATTGCTAAATATCGACGGGCTAATAGGCTTAAAACCGGATATTTTAAAGTATTAAGTCGCTAGAAATCTAACGGATTAATCTAGAAATAATATATTAATAAAAGTAAATTTTTAATTAAATAAAAAGAAATAAATAAAATAATACTTACGTTATTAGGCTCTGTATCTTCTTTTATATAAAAAGATATTTCGTTCGACGACTTTTTAGCTTTAGAAATAAAGATTTCTTCTTCCGATTCGGAATTATTTTCAATAATATCGTCGTTAATAAAGGGTAACGTATCGCTTTTAAGCCTATTTAATATTAATATTAATAAATATAAATCGAAATATAAATAGAAATATAACTTACTTCTTATATTCGTTATTTAAGAATTTAATAGCGTCGTCTTTAATAGTAGAATAATGATATAATAAACCGTTTGGTTGAAAGTATAAAAGCTTTAAACGAGGGTCGAGAATAATAGAAATAATATATACTTTATAAAGACGTATATTCGAAGAATTAAAACGTCGAGGAAAGTATTTTTCAAGCTTTAATAATCCGGTTTCGATAGCTCGAATAAAGTCGTTATAATATTGCTTCTAAAATAAATAATTAGTATATAATATTATAAAAGAAAAAGAAAGAAACTTACGAAATATTCGTTTTCTCGAATCTTTTCTTTAAAAATAAGAATAAGCTTTTCGAGTTTATTATATATCGAATAAATATATAAAATACCCCGATTCGAAGTAGTTGAAAATTCGGCTTGGAGTTTAATACTCGGTTTAACGAATATTTCGAAAATTCGATTTAAATCTTCTAAAGCTGTAAATTCGAATTCCGAAAGAAAAATAGCCTTATAATCGCTATTAGAAGTATTTTTAGCTATATAAACTAAAGCTCCTTTTAGGATTAAAGACGATTTAATCATTTCGTACGTCGAATTCCAACGAGTAGGGGTATCTAAAAAGTATTAATAAAAAGAATAAAAAAGAAAAGAAATAAAAGAAATAAAGGAAAATATATACTTACCGAGAGAAATTCGAGTTTTATTATATTCTTCTGGAATAAGTCCTTCTTTTTTATATTTCTCGATTCCTTCTTTAAATAGCTTCTTATTTTCCGTCGTATATTTAATAAAAGTAAGAATTCTTCGTAATTTTATCGTAATATCTAAAAAAAGATAGATTAATTAATATATTAATTTAATAAAAATAATATAGAAGGTTTATACTTACTATTTATATATTCCGTATTATTTTCCGAATCTAAATTAATACTTTCGATATAAGAAAATAATTCTTCTTCCGATTTCGAATTTTGAAGATAATTCGCTAATATATCGTTTACTATAATATTAATAATATACGATATACAGCGAATATCGTATTCGAACGGTTTTCCGATAATTACTAAATAATCTTCGTTATAATAGTTTATAAACGAATTATTATTCGAAGCGTTATCCCGAGTAAATCTAATAAAAGAATTAATAAATAGCTTTTAAGAAAAAGAAAGAAAGACTTACGATATAATATTTCCAAACTCTAAAGAGGGATATTCGCTTAAAATATCTGTAATTTCTGTATAAAGATATAGGCCCGTATACGAATCGTTAAGAACTTTAAACCCTATATATATATTAATATAAAATATAATAATATAAAGAAAATAAAAAAAGAAAAGAAAGAAAAAGAAAAAAAAAGAAAAAAAAAGAAAAAAAGAAAAAAAGAAAACCTTACCAATAAGCTTATATATAAGCTTAAAATCTGGATTAATATAAGCTATAATAATAGCTAAATATACTGTTTAATTAATAGACGTCCAAGTATCGAAAATAATAGAAAATAAACCCTTAGAATTAATATTTTCAAGAAATTGAATATTAATAATTTCTCGGGCATTTTCGTAAGTTTTCGATAGAATTCCTCGGATTTTATGCCTATTAATAATAGGCGAAAACCTATAAAATAGATCAGAAAATAGGTTTATATTAAAAGAAATAAATATATACTTACCGATTATAATAACTAAGTAATTCTTTAAAAGAAGGTGAATCGAGAATATTAAAAGAAAGGTTATTACTTATAATAAAGTCTAGAATCTTATTATAAGCTTCGTTTTCTTCGAAATCGTTTTCTCGAGGTCTTTTCTTCGAAATAGGAGTAAAGAATTCGTTAATAGCCGAAGACGATATTTCGTTTTCTAAATATTAAGTTAATATAAATAATATATATATATATATATATATATATATATATATAAATAAATAAATAAATATTTACTTACTTTTAAGTTTTGTTTTTTCTGATTCTTTATTAAAAGCAATTTCTGGATGTTTATTCTGATAATATCGAACGAAATTCGAAGCTTGAAAGCCCTTAATAGGTATAATACGCGAAAAATTACACCTATATTTATATATATTAGTATATATATATATATAAAGAAATATAGAAAATATTACTTACATCGTACATTAAATATTCATTTGCCGTTCTTTGGAATAATCGATAGGTAATAAAGTACGAATAAATAAATTATTAATAAATATATAAATATTCGACTCTTCCGCATCGGGTAAAGCGTAATTCGGATTATTAAATTTCGAATTCTGAAAAGAAATAATCGATTCTGAATCGGAATTAATATTTCCGAATTAGCTCGAGTTAAAGGGCCGGCGATAGAAATCGAGGCTTACGATTCAGGAAGGGAGATAAAAGAATCCATTTTATATAGAATAAAAGGGATAATATAAGGGTTATAAGTAATATATAAAAGTAATAAGCGAATAGATATAAAGATTTATCTAAAGCTTAAAGAAAGAAAGAAGAAAGATTAAGAATAAACTAAGAAAACGAGAGATATTTATATTTCTTATTCGAAATTCTAGAAGTTTCTATTATATTAATAATATATTATTAATAGAATTTCTCAGAATTCTATAGAAATTCGGTAGAAATATATAGAAGTTTATAGAAATTCGTTAAAAACCTATAGAATTCTATAGAATTCTATTAGTTTCTATTAGTTTCTATTAATTTCTATTAGTTTCTATTAACTTCTATTAGTTTCTATTAATTTCTATTAGGTTCTATTAGATTCTATTAATTTCTATTATAGATATAATATATTTTTATAAGTTTCTTAAATTAAATATAATAGAATTCTAATTAAATATAATAGAATTCTAATTAAATATAATAGAATTCTAATTAAATATAATAGAATTCTAATTAAATATAATAGAATTCTAATTAAATATAATAGAATTCTAATTAAATATAATAGAATTCTAATTAATATAATAGAATTCTAATTAAATATAAAATAAACCTTTATAAAAATATATTAATAAAATATTCTTTAATAAATATTATATAATTAAAATAAATATAATAGAATTCTAATTAAATATAATAGAATTCTAATTAAATATAAAGTAAACCTTTATAAAAATATATTAATAAAATATTCTTTAATAAATATTATATAATTAAAATAAATATAATTTAAATATAATTTAAATATTAATAATTTAATATATTATAAATATTATAATATATTTATTTATTTTCTTTTTTTTAAAAAAAAGTCTTAGTACTTTTAGTTACTAAAAGTACTAAAAATACTAACTAAACTAACTAAAGAAAAGTTTAGTACTAACTAACTAAGACTAAAGCCTATTAAAGTACTAACTAAAACTAACTAAAAGGAAATTTAGTACTAACTAACTAAGATTAAAGATAACTAAAGTACTAACTAACTAAGGTTTTTTTTTAGTTAGTTAGTTAGTAACTAAAAACTAAGGATTAATTTTCCAACCCTGTTGGTTATTGCTTTTCGCAAGCGATGAACATTATCTTTTTCCACATGTGAGTACTACTGTAACGTACTTGGACTTGTCGATTTCAAGGAATCAACGGAGGCCTTATGTTTCGCAACATGAGGCTAGGATTCAAATCAATAGGCTTTTAAGTTATGAAAACTAGAAAACTGACAAAAAACAAAACAAAAAAACAGTAGCAATGCAAATCGTTTATCAATGTAGCGATTATAGAAGGACAGTTCATATATTAGGCCGAGTTAACAGCCACTTGTATATATATGTATCAGTTGCTTAGCCTTACAAGACAGGTATCATTTTCCCCCTAATCATTCATCATCGTCGTCCTCGTCGTCCTCATCCTCATCGTCCTCGTCCTCCTCGTCCTCCTCTTCCTCCTCTTCCTCTTCCTCTTCCTCTTCCTCCTCCTCCTCTTCCTCGTTCTCCTCGTCCTCATCCTTTATCCTCCTTCGTTCTTCCTCCTTCCTCTTCTTGTCGTCCTCTTTCCTGGCTTCTTCCATCATCTTTGCTTTTTCCGCTTTCAATTTACGCTGCGTGACGACAAACACTCCGATCGGCGTTTTCTCCCAGTCGAATCCGCTAAGGAACTTGTCCACCTGGTCGCGATTCTTGGGTGCAAAGTCAACCTTGACGCGCTTCTGTTCGATAAATTTGGCGTTGGCCTCAATCTTTTGCACCAGGAGAGCAATCTGCGTCACCAGCTTCGTATTCCTGTTGCCGTTGCCCTTTGTTGCTTTCTTGTTGCCACGCGCCTCCTTCGACCACCGCTTGAGCATAATGACAACAGGCAAGGCGAACTCGGGGGAAAGCAATATTTGTCGACCAAATGGCAAAGTACTCGCAAAAGAGCTCGACTACTTGCTCGCCCACGCCGTCCTGGTAGACACGGGTGCGCAGGTACGACTTGGGCGCCTTGTACTGGACGCTGAAATCAAGAGCCTTCAAAGTCGTCGCCTTGGGGGGCTTCTTCATCTCGGCCGAGTTGAGCACCTCCAGGAGCGCCGAGGCGAGCGGGATGTAGGTGCCGGTGGCACGCGAGACCCGCAGCAGTGAGCGGATGAGGTGGAAACGGAGGGGAAGTAGAGGGCGGTGGGGATGAGGCGCATGGCTCCCAAAGTGACTTGGACGAGCGGGTATATGAGCAGTTTCAACTGGCTTTCTTTGTTGGATTCCGCTTCCTTGAGCAAACTGCAGTGCTCGGCGAGGACGCAAGACCAAAAGTCGAGCGAGTGAACGTACTGCCAGTTGTAGACAGCCTTGTACGACTCGTTTTGATTGTGCGTGATGCTGTTGCGCAGGTGAATGGCAAGTTGGCGGATAAAGGTAAAGGCGGTGGTGTAGCCGATGGATTGGTCGATGCCCCAGAGCTCGGCGGCCGAGTTCTTCATGAGATTGATGCCTTGGATTGTGTTGGGGTTGGTCGAGCGGCTCCCTTGGATGAGGCCCTGGTAGGTTACCTTGAGGACAGCCTCGCGAATGCCCTTGTCGCCAATGACGACGAGTCTGCGCAGGACCAGGAAGGCTGTTATCCTGGTTGCCTCGCTGCTGGAGGATTGCGACCAGAAGTGGACGATGGTCTTGATAAGGTTCTTGAGAACTTTGCGGAAGGAGAGCAGGTAGGGCAGGAGGGGTGTGAGGGCGGAAATGGTGAGTTTCAGGGTGGCATCATCCGAGAGTGTCCCTAAGAGGTGGAGGACAGAAGCCGCGTAGCTCTTGATGAGTATGGAGAGAGTCCTGAACTTTTTGGTCTCGGTCGGTATCGTGACCTTGCCGGAAGCAGTCTCCTTGATGGGGCAGTGGTGTTGCAGCACTTCGGGAATCTGCTTGAGTGCCACTATGAGGATGTCGTGGAACACCTCTGGGTCTGAGATTGTGTATTTTTGCTTCTTCTCCTCGTCATCTTCGTTGAGGTGTGCGGCACTGCGGAAAGCCAGAACAACTTGTCGTGCAGCCCGCAGCGATTTTGTTTCGGTAATCGAAGTCTTCCATCGTGCGACCATGGTCTTGGTGAGCTCATTGCGCGAGGAAAACTCGTCGTCGTCATCCGACTCGGCCTCGACAGCGGCCTTGCTGTCCTTCTTCCTCTTCTTCTTGGGCTGCTCGTTGTCTTCGCTCCCGCTCAGCTCATCAATCTCTGCCATGTCCACATTCTCATCGAAATCAAGGGCCTCGGGGTCGTTCTCCTGCAGGTACTTGTAAAACTCGGGGTCATTCTTGGCCAGAGCATCCATGGCGCCTTTGCTCATGCCCACGTCAGCATCGTCCGACTCAGCATCGCTGTTGTCGTCGTCACCGTCAGGGGACGCCGAGTCGCTGTCCCCGTCGTCATCATCTTGTGGCGCATCGCGCTTTCTCTTGCCCAGCTTGCCATTGGCAGCCTTGGCCTTCTTGTCACCGGCCTTCTTGTCTATGATCTCAAAGCCGCCACTGAAAAAGTCGTCGACGCTCATGCCACTGACGGTGGCATCGGGGGCATTCTTCTTGGGCTTAGCTGCAGTCTCGTTTTCGCCGTCGGCCTTGGGGCCCTTGAAAAAGTCGTCATCGCGGGAGCGCTTTGCCTGCTTCTTGGCCTTTTGCTGGGCGCGCTGCTTGACCTTTGCGTCGGCCTTGCGCTTGTCGAGGACGCCCTTGAGGTGGTTCTTTTCGAACTTCTTGGTCGCCTTGGCGTTCTTCTTGCCGGGACCCATCTTGTTTTTGGTGGCACCTATGGGCGGAGGTTGGTGGGTGGGATGAGGATTGGTGTTGCTGGACTTTTCGAAGGGGAAAAGCCACGGCAAAGAATGGACGTTCGAGGCGGGACTGGGTGGGCGGCCAATTGCAATTATGGATTGCTGCTTTCTCGAAAAATTTCCAGGCTTGCTGGGCGATAAGCGGCTTATCTAAACCCGTACCCTGGTGTGGTCCCCTGCCAAAAGGTACGGGGGTACTTTGGTACTTTGCGACAGGTAACTTGACTGACAAGTGAGCGACTTGGGCAACTGCCTCGATGGGCACTCTGGCAGCCTCGCTCATGCCGTCCGCCTCGCATGCAACATCATCACTACCAAAATGATAATGTCAAGATCCAGCTTCGCGTCAAGATGATACCCAGACAGGCATATGCGCCCACACCGCACAGCTACGTACCAAATACAACCCTCTCCGCCACCATTAATCTCGATGAGGCAAGTACAACTCACAGACCAACTCAATCTCATCTCATCATCCTCGTCTCAGGCTGTTCTACCGCCTCATTAACACTGCGCACGCAATAAATAATCACAGGAAGTCAAACTTGCAGACACCCGCGCCGAGCGCGACCTGCAAGACTCGCTAGCCGAGATCTTCAGCATCCTCGTCACCCTCGACGAGCTCGAAAAGGCCTTCCTCAAGGACGCCATCCCGGAAGCAGACTACACGGAGATCTGCGAGCGCAGCCTCAAGCAGTACAACGCCATCTTGGTCGATGAAGGCGTCGCCAGAGCCTTTGTCGGCATTGAGGAATTCAAGGCCGAGTGGGATGTTGGTCTCCGTCTCCGCCACCACCTCTTTCACCACTATCGTCGCTAATCACACACACAATAGCTTGAAATCCCCCGCGCCACAGAGCGCATCCGCGTCGGCATGCCCAGCACAGCCCTCACAGCCTCTGCAGGCGCCCCGCCACCGTCCCAAACACCAGGGGGCAGCAACACCAGTGGCGCGCTCATCCTCGAAGCAAACGCAGGACTTCATCACCTTTCTCGATGCCCTGCGGCTCGGTCTCTTGGCAAAAGACCAATTACACCCGCTGCTAACGGACGTCATCCAGTCCGTGAACAAGGTGACGGACCGTGATTTTGAGAATAGGGGCAAAATTGTGCAGTGGCTCATTGCGCTCAACCAGATGCGTGCGACGGAGGAGCTGAGCGATGCGCAGGCGAGGGAGCTTGAGTTGGATATCAACTCGGCATATCAGGGGTTCAAGAGTACATTGACTTGAACGAGGCGCGGCCTATTTGAAGATCTTTGCATGTCTGTCGTGATTTCCATACTGGCTGTACAACATCCCGGCACAACACATACCGGATAGACCTCCTCCACTGTCTTTGTGATGCCTTTTGGAATGTGCCTGCTTGTCCACGATATACGCAAAGCAAGTCCATCAGACGAGAAACGTCCAGAAGCTGGGATACACAAACTCCTCTTCAAAGATGCGCCTCACCTGCTCGAGCACAAACCTCTCCACCTTGCCCACATTCTTGAGACTCTGCTTGCCGCCTTCCCGCTGTCCAATCTCACTCTCGACGCGAATTTCTTGTAACAGCCCACCCATTTTAGTGTTCCGAGCAGCAGGGCCATGAGCTCCACCTGCACCACTCCCACTCCGACCTCCACCCTGCTGCTCTGCACCACCCTCCTCATCATCCCCGCCCACAGCGGCAAGCGCATCCTCTGGACTCAAGAAACAGAAATGCACTCTTTTGCGAATGTATGCCACCACACCGACGCCATCAAATGATAGCCCCGTAATACTCAACCGTAGCGGGATCCCGACAAAGCTCGGCATGGGGTAATCAAGGAGGATATCAGCTGTGAGGAGGAGTCTGACATCGCCCGAATACCGGATACGGAAGACGGCTTGGATGTCTTCTATTCGTGGCTCGCGGAAGCGTGGGCGTTTCTCATTGTCGTCGTCATCGTCATCGTCATCATCATCTTCACCGTCATTGATGTGCTGTTCTCCATCAATGTCATCGTCTTCTACGATGGCGCTCCCTCCGAGAACAGTCTTATCCCTGGTCGGAGGCCGCGATATCCCGCCCGAAGAAGTAGCTGCAAATGTAGACACACTGGACTTCTCATGCAGCGCGGGATCAGAGAGATGAATGGGCGTCAAGCCTGACAGCGAAGACGAGGCAGCGGGCTGGTTGAAGCCTTCTATCGAAACGGACCCCTGGCTTGGGTTGCGACTGTGACTTGGCGCACGATGGTCGATCCCTGCTCCAGCTGCTGCTCCGTGATACAAGTGTTCAGGCAGCCCAGCCGTAGATATGGACGCTGGGCTACTTCCGCCCATCTCTGGCGTGCGAGATTGGTGATACTTGTACTGCTTGTTGTTGTTGTTGTTGTTGTTGTTGTTATTCGGATTGTTGTTCCCAAGCTGCGCACCGGCCACAGCAGCAAGCGGCGTCTGCGTCCCGCTCAACCCGCCCGCAAGATGAGAATGAAAATAATGCAGATTGGACGTGCCTCCCGGGATCCCTGGTGTCGAGGTGCCCCAAAAGGGACTGCCCATGTCCTGTGGTATGGACGAGATGCCGCGCATGTGCGCCCCAGGGAAGGTGGTCGTAATGTGGGGTGGGAGGGCCGAGAGCCTTGCACCGCCGGCTCCCATGCGTAGATGGGGAGGCGGTGCGCCTGGCCGTTCTCTCATTCCTTTGCTGTTGCTGCTTTTGCTGCTGCTACTGGGCGGTGCTCCTCCGTTGCCGCGTCGTCGGAAATCTGTGGTGGCAGAAGCAGCTCCTCGCAAGCCATGCACCCCTCCACCACCGCTCCCATTCGCAGCAAATCGGCCACCTGGCACGCTTAACCCGCCAAAGCTCCCATTACCACCGCGCCCGCTGCCGCCGCCGCCGCCGCCGCCACGGCTATATTCGCCATACTCTCCATCCACATCCCTCTCCACCACATAGCCGTCGTCGTCTTCCAAGTCATCAGCATCATCATCCGAGTCGTCATCATCATCTGCAGCAGGATTCTCCTCATAGAAATCCGGCAACGGGTCTGTGATATCCTTGAGCTCCAGCTCCGGCGGTGTAGCCCCAAACGCAAAATCATGCACCGTGACCGATTTGATGAAGCGGGGCAGGGCCACAGATTGGAATTTGGTGTGGATGAAGTCGCGAATCGAGTGCGCGAGGGCGTCGCCGTCGGGTCCCGTAGTGAGGGTTTCCCAGTTGAGGTCGATGGACATGTTTGGCCGGGACGGGGGGGCCCGTAGGTTTGACTGTGGGTGACCGTCCCCTGGTTTTTCGTTTTGCTCCGCCTGTTTTTGTTTCTGGGCAGCCTTTGCTTTGTACAGATTCAGGGTCTTGTCGAGACAGCTGATGCGGCGTGGCGAATTGCAGACGGTGTGGAGATGGTAGAGCAAAGAGTACTGAAGGCTACTTGAATTGGGTTGAGGTTGAAGGAGTTGGGTACATCAAGATTCCGGTATTCCAGCCAGAGTCGTAGATTGTGAGATTGCGACAATCGAGGCAGCAACGCGAACGTTCCCGATCAGTCCTTCCAGTCGTCGCTGACACCTGCTCACTGCAGAGAGATATTTCCAATCTTGCGACGCACTCTGCTTGTAGTTGATAGTGGTAACATTTAGTGGGTGGCGTCCATGACTTTTGGAATTGACCTTCGTGGTCGTGACCAGGGTTCGGGTTACGTTCAAGTCTCCAACATGATTCGGCAGAGACCAAGTTGTCACAATACCTAGACAGATGCAGAACATGACCAGGTCAAGTTTTCAGTTTGGTGACTATTTTGTAATAAGGCGTAATAAGCACATAGGCCAAGTCAATATACAAACAACAACACCCGCTTCTCGCACTTTACACAAATCATATTCCAGAAGCTGGGCCAGCCCGTCGGTTCACACGGCTTAGACTCAGACTCTGTCCAAGTTGGCCAGAGGCACGTACCCGGTTTCGTCTCTCTTGCTCCGCCCCATGGCCCCTCTTACCCTGCTAACAACCTCCGACACGCCCTCCAGCACCGTGTTCGCCATGCTGGGCCTGCTCAACCTCATCTCCATCGCCTCCTTGCCTGCCGCCTCGTCCATCCACCTGGGACGCTTCCAGAACTTGAGCAGCAGCGAGCTCATAACTACAGACACAGAGCTAATCGCCATCGCCGCGCCTGCCGCCATTGGATGGAGGTGTAAGCCAAATGGCAAGAAGATGCCCATTGCAAAGGGCAGTCCAACAATATTGTAAATGCACGCCCACGCCAAATTGGCCTTGATGCGGTTGAAGATGCTCTTGGACAGGTGCAGGGCGGCGGGGATGTCCATCAGCTCATTGGGACGCATAAGAACCACGTCAGCCGCCTCCATGGCGACATCTGTACCGGAGGCCATGGCGATGCCAACGTCTGCAGTTGCCAACGCTGGCGAATCGTTGATGCCGTCACCGACCATGGCGACGATGTCACCTTGGTCGTGAAGCTGACGGACAATTATCTGCTTCTGATCGGGCGACATACCAGCATGCACACACTCCTCGGGAATGCCAACTGCTGCCGCCACAGCGTGCGCAGTAGAAGGCTGGTCGCCAGTGACCATGGAAACCTTGACGCCCATGCGATGCTGCAAGACGGCAATCGCAGCGGCAGCACCCTCTTTGATCACATCTGACAGGCAGAGATGGCCTGCATATTGGCCGTCAATGGCAATAAAGATGTTCGTAGTACCGGCAGAGTCACGGGATTTTCCGGATGAGGCATTCTTGTTGATGGCTTCCGAGGCGTCAATGGCTTCTTGAGATACGTCCACATCGTTTTCACGTAGGTACTTGACGTTGCCGACCAAGATGTTGTAGCGAGTGCGGTCGGCGCTGGTGGCTGGCTCGACGCTGGCCGAGATACCGCGGCCCACAGCTGCATTAAAGTCGCCAACACTACCCTCGATGGTGCCCTCGGAGCCAAGACCAAGCTCAGCTTTAGCAGCATTGAGTACAGCCTTGCCCACTGGGTGCTCACTGCCCATCTCGGCCAAGCCAACAATAGTCCACCACAGTCGACGGCGCGACTCATTATTCTGCCAGGCGGAGACAATGTTCATACCGGCCACAGTCATTCTGCCGTAGGTTATAGTGCCAGTCTTGTCGAGCACAATGTGGGTGACCTTGGTAGTAGTCTCAAGTGCTGCACCACCCTTGACGAGGATGCCGTTCTCAGCGCCGACTCCAGTGCCAACCATAACAGCAGTAGGAGTTGCCAGGCCAAGCGCGCAAGGGCAGGCAAAGACAATGACTGAAATGCATAGCTTGACGCAAACAAAGATTTTACCTCCGCTCGAGTCCTCCATAAAAATCTTGGGTGGGTGAGAAAGCACGTGACTGAGAACCATCCAGACAATAAAGGTCAACAAGCCCAGAATGAGGATCGTGGGCACGAAGTACCCAGCTAGAGTATCCGCCAGTCTCTGAATAGGTGCGCGTGTGGTTTGAGCATCTTGAACAAGCTTCACAATTTGGCTGAGCTGCGTGTCGCGGCCAGCACGAGTTACCCGAAGATCCACACGGCCGTGACCGTTGACGGTACCGCCAATCAAGAAGGAGCCCTTGCGCTTCTGCACGGGCATAGCCTCGCCCGTCACCATACTCTCGTCGACATAGGTCTCTCCTCGAACCAGGACACCGTCAGCCGGAATCTTGTCGCCAGGGCGGAGGATGACAACGTCTCCCACCTGAATCAGTTCCGTTGGGATGATCTTCTCCTCGGCAGCGTTCCCATCCGCCGTGGGGGATCTGGGATCGTCACTGTCCCACTTTTCCGCCGCCTTTTCGGCAGCAATGGGATCGACATAAATTGTTGCCATAGATGGGGCCAGAGACATGAGACGCGACAAGGCCTTGGAGGTCTGGCCCTTGGCACGGTTTTCAAGGAACCGGCCAAATGTGATGAAGGTGATCAACATGGTGCTGGTGTCAAAGATTGTGCTTGGTCTGCTGTGGGGAGGGAAAATGAATGAGACCATCATAGCAACACAGCTGAAGAAGAAGGCACACGAAGTGCCCAGCACAACCAAGACGTCCATGGTTGGCGAGCCGTGCTTGACAGACTTGTAAGCTGAGACATAGAAGCGTTTGCCAATGCCGAATTGCACTGGAATGGTCAGGACCAGACACACAATGTCGCCCAAGAAAAGGCCTGGCAGGATCTGCCATGCCCCAAAATCCAGAATTGGTAAGCACATGGGAATGATCATGCCTATGAGAAAGACGGGGACGGCGAAGCTCAAAGACGTCCGAAAGGCTCTTCGCCATTCGTTGATTTCTCGAGTCTTGGCCAAAGATTCGAGCTGTGCGTTGTTGTCGTCACTGTCGGCGACCAGAGCATTGAAACCTGTCTCCTCGACTGTCTCAACAATGGCCCGTAGGCCCGTTACACCCGGTTGGTGCGTAACGGTCAACCTCGAAGTTGCCAAGCTGAGCTTGACCGAGTCCACACCAGGCAGAGTCTGAAGCTTTTCCTCGAGTGCTGTAGCCGCAGCAGCATCTGGTACTCCATACACCTTGAATTGCGCGATCGAGGTCGCTTGTTGCTTGTCGGCAGCTTCCGATTGTGTCGAGACGATGGACGCGCCAAAGCCGCGGTCTTCGATGATTTCCGCAATCTGCTCCGGGGACAACTTCGTTGGGTCATGCGTTATGACGGCTCGCTCGGCCAAGAGGCTGATATTGAACTTGAGCATCCCCTCGACGTCCTTGAAGCCAGACTCGACCGCCGACGTGCATGCGCCGCAAGTCATGCCTTCGATGGCCACCGTTGTGATCATCTGAAGGGCAGTCGTTGCAGACCGCGATGGGCCAGTCTTGTCCTCCTCTTTGACCTCGGTGCTCTCAACAATAGTAGCGCCAAATCCTCGGTCCTCTATCATTTCTGCTATTTGCTCGGCGGACAGCATGGAAGGATCGTGGTCGATGACGGCTCGTTCAGACAGTAGTGAGATGCTGAAGTTCTTGACGCCTGCAACGTTCTTGAAGGCGCCCTCAACTGCGGATGTGCATGCGCCGCAGGTCATGCCCTCGATTGCGATGACGGTGCCGACATAGGTCGGGCCATTCTGCGCTGCGTCCTTGAACGCGGTGTCCATTTTGTCGACTCTGGGCGATACTAGGTCGGTGGAAAGGACTTCTGCGTCGAACCCTCTGTCTTCGATGATCTCTCTTATTTCTTCGGCGGAGATACGGTTGGCATCATGCATGATCACTGCCCTTTCCATTATCAGGCTGACGGAGACATTGCCGACGCCATCAACGCCCTTCAGTCCACTCTCGACCGCCGAAGTGCATGCGCCGCATCTGTTGACCGGTAGGTTAGCGATAAGCCGAGCCAAGCAGCTGAGCAGCCAACAAGTGACATGGATAACAAGCGCCGAACCACGCTGACTGCGCTGGAAAGCCAAGCCACGAATCAGGGCCTAGAGTAGAATAAGCACAGCGTGGAGGAAGAAAGAGGCGACTCACGTCATACCGCCGACCTTGAGGGTGGTTGTGGCCATGTGCGCTGCACTCAGACTCAGCGGGTCCTTCGGAAGGACCTCTATCGACGACGGCGCCATGTCGGACTGCTCTATTGCGAGGATGATATGGGGGGGGGGTTCGTTGAATAGAAATAAAAAATAAATAAATCAAGTAGGTGCGGCGGCGGAAAAGGCCGTGGTAATCGATGGCGGGTATCCTTAGGTCAAGGCCGGACGCATTTGCACGCAGGAAAACGAATGATGATGCCGCGAGTAAGGACGGACAGCCGCAAGACGGAACGCTTCGCTGGTTGGGTATCGAACAAGAAACAGTCTGCCCCACGGTCTGAGGATATACTTTTTGGTTATGTATATATGTATCTTGGCCGGAAAGGAATCCACCAGAAGACCAGCTTCTCTAGGGCGGTGTGATGGGGTTGTCTTGTTGAAGTAAGCAATCGGGCAATAGCAATAACAGTTGCGTATGCTGGCTGAATCCGTAAGACTCGGGTCGCAGCTAGACCCAGGATGAACTCTGTAGAGCCGGGGCGGAGTGGCAGCGGCCGGGTCAATAAATGGAGGTGATTATGCACAAGAGCAATAGTCGTCGTGTGACTGTTGCTTCGTAAGCGACCCTCAAGACGGAAACGAGGCTGCTGCAGAAGGGCAAAAGGAGGGGGGAGAGGGCAAGCGGCTGAGGAGTGAAGAAGAAGGATCAGAAGCGGGCAGTGCGAGGTACCAGCACTGGACGGGCAAGGGGCCTGATACGATATAAAAGTTGTGTGATGGGACGGAAGGCCAGCATAGACTGGCTCGACGCGAACATGTTTTAATTCATGTTGCATATGAAAGTAGATTCGTGGGTTGTGGCTCGGTACGCTCGGTGGAGAGAGCAGCAACAGCGACGAGGCAAGCCTTCACTCGCCCATCGAAAAGTTGTCTCGTGGCAACGGGCCTGTGAAACAGGCAGCCCACAACAGAGCCCAGGTTCCCCTGGAAGACAGGCGGCTGTTGGGTTCCACCAAAAAAAGGTGGGAAGGGGCAGTAGGGTGGGGTTA
Source organism: Coniella vitis (assembly GCA_011317545.1). NCBI lineage: Eukaryota > Fungi > Ascomycota > Sordariomycetes > Diaporthales > Schizoparmaceae > Coniella > Coniella vitis. Next base: position 242,307 of record WUJK01000018.1, read on the forward strand.
TTGCCTATTGCCTGTGAAAGAGCGCCGACGGCTCGGTCTTTGACGGCAGTACTATGTACTAAGTACTACGTAGTACGTACTTGGCCCATTGTACTTTTCGGTGTCTCTCTCTGTTTGCTTTTGTATTTATTCAATTGGGGTCAGTCAACCAGTGAAGTAGTCCACAACCACATTCAGGATGTGAAAGAAAGCAAAGTGACTACAAATACAAGCGGCACCGTCTCATGTTGGGGTGGCGCTCTTCTTTGTTGTTTGAAAGATCGAGCCCCGGTCCCAAGTGCTTTGTGCGTCTGGGCGTTTCCAAGACTGTCAGGAATTCTGCAAGATCACAAATCAACAATCATGCAGTATGCTGTGTACACAATACCTCGCATACAGTTGCAGTGCTGACTGCAGTCATGTCTATTCAATCTTTGTGTGTTCTACGTATCTGGCCTACGACGCACAATCCAGGATGGATGCTATCGTCATGCATCGATAGTGGCCGTCTCAATGCAGTCTCTGGAGGTGCAAATGCGACTGCTTGGCCTCCAATATGACCACGATATCTCATCAATAGCACACACGACAAGGGTGGTGCAGACGTGGCTTCCGATGCAAAGCCTGACAAGCTTTTCGATAGTGCAGCAACACCAAGTCCCTTTTCCACCAAAATCAGCTGTACTGCTACCGGTCGGAATGTATGCGGTGACTGGGACCGGTATGTCAGCCCTAGTGCGCCTCTTGAAGTTATGATGGTATACTACCCAAGCTGGCTGATGACGAAGATTTCCATGGATACTATAATCATGAAGAGTGTCTCTGCCATCTGCCGCCTGCTCGGTTACGACGGACGTGTAGATACAAAGGTGGCAGCCAAGCGAACTCTGGTTGCGCAGCCCATTTTCCATGCTCAGTCAGCAGAGACGCCACACAACTGCAATGAAGATTATCGGAAGAAAACAACTAATACCAAGTCGAGTCACGCCGAGTCGAGTCGAGCCAAGCCGAATCGAGTCGTCTCCAAACTGTTTGGACCCAAACACTCTTCAAACGGCGTCTGTCTTCGTCAAGCGCTGCCCCCAATCACATGTCCCCGTCTGAATTTCCGAGACAAAACATCATAACAAACAACCCCCCTGGGACTTTCTCAAATCCCCGTCTTCAGCCCCGTCCACACAGACACAGAGCCTGTGCAGATCGGATAGCTTAATACGGTCATTGCTTGTCAAGCGGTCCGTGACCAAGTCCCCACAACCCCAGCCAATCGTGCCAAGAGCCAAGCGTACCGTATAAGCAACCGCCCAGACCCCTAAGGCACTGCGCTGTGGTGCATCACTACATAGCCTAGCGCCCCAGCTCTGGCGGGCGGATAGGGCTTGAGCGCACTACTATGTACATAGTACGATCATAGCCAGACAACTGATGCCGTGCCTGCCGTGTGGAGCTTATCTTGTGCTTTGCCTGCCTACCACAGTCACCCGGTCTTCGCAAGTGGGGTACGCGTTTGTCAGTTGACGTCGCTAGAGCTTCCCATCCAGCAACTGCCATCTCAGCCTTGTCATCCATCACGCCTCGGCATCTTTGAGCGGGCCATTAACAAGAAATAGCCACACCAGCTATTGTCCCCATCATAATCAAACACAGTCGAAATGGAACAGACCAAAGCTCTCACGGCACTCGAGGTAAGTCTTTCCACTATCACACCCCCTCCCCCGGACCCAATGACTGTCCAGACCTGAAAATAAAACCAACTCATTCCAAACCCGTCTTCGCAGCCCTTCCTGGCTCTCACCAAATCAGCCACCTCTCCACGCGCAGCAGCCGACCTCATTAACCGCGCAACCTCTGCTCCAAACACATACATATTCACCGAGCTGCTTAACGCACCCAACATCGCCGCCCTCGCTTCATCTCCAGAGCCAGAACATCGAGCATGGCACACCCACCTCGAGCTCTTTAGCCATGGGCTCTACTCAAGCTACTACAACAATAACTCCTCCTCCGCGTCTTCGTACTCGCCCGACCAAAACCTCCCGTCCCTCAATCCAGCTCAGCAGCTCAAACTCCGTCAACTCTCTCTCCTCACACTCTCCCGCGACAAAACCCAGCTCAGCTACCCCTCGCTAATGCGTCATCTCGCTCTGTCCACCGCTCGTGAGCTCGAGGACGTCGTCATTTCCGCCGTGTACGCTGGCCTGCTCACCGCCAAGCTCAACCCGCTCCGCCAAGAGGTCCAGGTCAGCAGCGTTGCGCCCCTCCGCGACGTCCGTCCTGCTTCCATTGCGGGTATCGTGAATACCCTGCAGGAGTGGTCTGCCCGCTGCGACGCCACGCTTGCCGAGCTCGAAGCCTCTGTGTCGGCTATCCGTGCCGAGGCGGCGCGTGCTGCTGAGCGCAAACGGAGGAGTGAGCGCGTTGTTGCTGCTGCCATAGCCGCGGAGGAGAAGAATGCTAGTGGTGGGGGTGAAGGCGGTACTGGTGCTGGTTCAGGAAGTGCAAATACGCGTCACAAGCAGCGGAAGGGCTATGGCAATGTTGCCGTTGCGCATCTCAAGTCTCAGGTTGCCAGTGCCGGTAGTGGTGTCAGTGGTGCTAGCGCAAACAGCGGCTCTAAGCGGGGTAGTGAAAAGCTCATGGAGAGCACTACGGGCACAGAAGAGGACGACGAGGCCATGGATGTGGATGATGACGGTGAAGTGCCAGGTCAGAAACGGGCCAGTCGGCGGAAGTTGTGAAAAAGGAAACTGTCCTGATGATAGTTCGCAGTGAGCAGTGTAAAGTTATGCTTCTCTGCCTCGGTTTTCAAGTTGGCTCTACAGCACTTGTTGGCAGCTTGCAAATGCCAAGAGGCTTCTAGGTGCAGACTGGTAGTTGAGGAAAGCAATGCAGTGATAGTTGCGACGTTATTGAACTGGGAGCATGGTGGTTGGTTTGTAGGCTTATCAACCATTGACTGCTAGAGAACCCCAAAAGATTCAATGTCTATTTCATCCTTCGCCTGATGCAGATGCTCATAGGTCTTACTGGCTGCCAAGCCACAGGAAGATGTGCTATCCTGCGAAGTGCTGAGCGAGCTTGAAGGACACAGCCTAATTCCCAGTCGGCGTGCGTAGTTATCACCCACGTAGTCTACCTACACGGTATTTGACCGTTCTGGAACGACCAAAATTGCCGTTCTCAATTCTGCGTGCTGCCATTCATCTTAAGAGCAAGCGAGCTCCTCAGCAAAATTCCACGGAACGATTTTGATCGAATCAAGACAAGACTATCATATAGCAAACACGGGATATACTTCTCCTTCCCTTTATTCGCCGACCATGTTAGATCATATCACAAGGACTGCCCTCTCTTGACTTGGTCCATTCTTCTCCATTTCAGTCAACTACCGAAAGCTTCTCTCCTCCCATAAATTGTCCCCTCCCTTTCCCCTTACCCTCAAGTCTTACATCGAACCGTGGTATTGGTGCAAGATGCCCTGCCCTCGATAGCTTTTCCACTCAAAATGCATTAGTCTTTGGCCTTCGGAACCGCAAAACGCCGAGCCTTGCCCTCCCACAAGCACACTCCTTTTCGCAATGCCTAGAATCCATTTGGCGCCTTTGTTTGTTTAAGAAGAAGTAATGAGAAAAAAGCAATGCAACAACAGTGGTATCATCGTATCCTGAACAAGGATTATTGGCTGCCTTGACTTGGTAATATCAAAACACATAAGAAAAAAAGGAATACTGTTAGTAGTAGATGCTTAGCCGCAAAGGAAATAAAAGAGAGAAGGCTAGTAGGCTGAGAATTAAACCAGGTCGTAACGCCATTAACACGCATATTAGGGTAATTGTGATGGGCCAGAATCACGCTCGGACAATTCATAGACGCTTGCCAGGCACCAGGATGAAGAGCAGCAACAGTGCGGCATCAACGAGAACAGTGATGGCCAAGACCATGAGTGCGCGCTTTGCCAGGAGTCTCCGAACATATGGCTCGCTAACCCGAGAAAAGTTGAAGGGCGTATACTCGCTGAAACCGATGAGGGCAAGCACAGGATCGAGTGAATACTGATAAGAAGCGAGAAAGTAGACCCCCAGAGTGAAGGGCAGGATGAGCTAAGACAGAGAGTTAGTCAAGAGAAAGCTGTCTCATGCACTGCACAAGGAGGCCAACGTACCCAACACCTCGTCAACCTCGACTTGTCGAGGAAGATCAAGACAAAATGCAGCCCAGAAAGCGCCAAAAATGGAGACGAGTCCAATAGTCAGCCTCAGCATCAGAGTCGGCGGAATCAAGTTTCCAGAGCCTTCATCCGCAGGAACCCCGGAAAGGCGTCTCTCTCCATGGCCTGAAACACATAATCCTTGGCCAGATCAAACACCTCGGGATCATCTCTGCCCTCTTCCTCAATCGCTCGGGTGACATCCTCGGTGATATAGGCAGGCAAGGTAATTTCTCGCTCGGCGCCTGGAAGAAGGAATGTATACAGAATCTTCTCCGCCGACGCCCGAATGTCCTGGCGCGCGACCATGTGCGCTGGCGAGTTGGAATCTGTCATCAGATCTCGCGGTGTGCTGTTCGTGCCATGACTGTGCGTCGGAGGGTCACCAGAGCTATGACGGGGGTGATTCAAGGAAAGCTCCACCGGCTGGGCTGCCCTGGGGCCATGCGCTCTTCACGGAGATATGCCGACATCTGAGCATCTTGGTCCCGCTCTTTGTCGGTTGCGTACATTGACGGGCCTGGGGCGGAGAAGTTTCATCTCGCCCATGCTTTCGAGGATTTGAGAAGAGCGTTTCGAGCATGTTCAGGATCAGGAGTCCCAATGAGGACAGATCTGCGCAACTCGCGAACGTAATGGCGGCATAATGTCATGTGTTGGGCAACATCGAGCCTGAAAGGTTGAGATTAGATCACAGAAAAGAGCGGGACAGGAGGGTTTATGTTGCGCGCGGGTTAGGGCAAGGGTTGGGTCGGGCTGCGGCCCGTGAAGGTCTCATACCAGAAATCCAAATAGTCTTACCGATCTTTGTTGATCGCGCATAAAAAATGTAGAACGAGAAGAGGTCGACTGGAGGCAGAGTTCGCCGGGTCAGCACCTCAAACAGCGTGGGAAGGCGGTTCCGATTGAGGTCGGGCACGGGGGATCCTGAGAGTGTCCCCATCTTGCGAGGACCGTCGCCCCCTGGTCCAGTCGTTGGTTTTGAGAGGTCGGGCTCGTAAATGGATATCTCGCAGATAACTGTGCCAGCAACTCGACAACACTATATTGATGTCTGAAATGGTGCGTGGATGAGAATAAACCGCGGGTCAATCGAAGATTGGGTTGCGAAGCAGTAATAGTAACAGGAAATGTAAAACCACTCGAGACTCGCTTGATGGTTGGCCGCAGGTCAATAGGGGCTGTCGGCCATCGCCGGTTGCGTGGTGCCGGTGATGGTGACGGGGTCAATTGAGGTTCAAGGCAGACCCGAATATTAAGAGTTGACGGGTGGTAGGAAAGCTGCAGCGGCGAACGGGTTAGGATGTCGTGGGACAAGGACGAGTAAGCGTCACTGCAGAGCGTGAAGAAGTTTGGGCCATGGGCTCGCTTGCTCCTCCTCTTTCGTGTTTACGAGGTGCCTGCTTGCCTGGTACAATGTTTGCAGCGGATACCGGTTGACCTCGACCCAAAAGAAGGCTGCAGGCGCACGGATCATGCTGCCTTTTCTGTGACGCAGCCCCAAATTGGCGCTAGGCGAGACTGGCGAGACTCCAAACTGTTTGATTTGGTGCAAAGGAGTGGGGCCACAGGCTGGGCTTCATTTTAACACACCAAGCTGAGGCCAACCTGCAACTTCTCCGAGCAAATTGCAGTCGTTTTCTGTGAGGGTGCTCAGATGGCGATACACTTTTTGCTCCCGATTACTCTATTGGGTAATATATTCATTTGTAAACAACAAAAGACCCTGACTGTCTGGGCGACGGATCCCAAGTCACATTCCTGGGCTCTGAAAGTGTACATTTATGGAAATGGTTGTCTCAGTGCTCCAGATTAATCCGTCCAGGCTGTCCTAGCAAATTGTACACTCACACTGGAGCCTGCCGTCACCGGAGGGTTCTTGTGTGACCCTAATAAATGATGGCTTCCAAGGCAAATAATAAACCATGCCTCCATCCAGTTGGCCGTGCGGACATTGAGTCTCGATATCAGGACAGCTCAAGGTCCAGGAGGAATACTGAGACTGCGCTACCATCTAGACACAGAGGACTGCCAATTGTAGTTCCTGTTTTTTGTTCCTACTTTCAGCTACATACACAGCACCCTTCTGCCAAAAGTCCGTGGCGCCTGTTCAGCCTGTCCACAAGCGCCTAGGCAGTCGGACGTTGTTATTCCCAGCAGACAGTAGGTGCTTTGGCCAGATCATGCAGTCCAATACATCACCCTTACACTTGATTAAGTATCGCGATTTGGCCTCAGTATTTGTATTGTTTCAACAAGGCATCAAGAACGATGAAAAATGGTGGCTCATATTGTTCTTTATTATTTTCTTCCTTGCCCATGTCTCTAACATGAATATTGGACTTGTGCATGCCACTCATGCGTAAATCGCCAAGTGAGGCAAAGAAAAAGGTTTAGCGGCTGAGCTCCCGCTATTCGCACCTCCTCCACTATGTATAAGTACAGCACAGCTGACTCAGCCGTGGAGCCCTACCTCCAGTCGAAAATTTCCCACACTTTTCCGTTTCTCGTCCAGCGAGCCGCCAATTTGACGAACGCCAACGACCACGCCCAACCTTCCCTCCAGACGACCACATCGACCTCCCCCCACTTTCAGTAAGCGCAAACCCGTCATTTCGAAAGAGAAGAGGACAAAAAAACCCTTTTCTCCCAAAACTGCAAAACTCTAACGAAGTGCTGCCCTTTTTGCAGAAATGTCGTCCACCAAGAACACCAAGAAGTCTGGCCGCTCCGCCATCCAGGACGTTGTCGCTCGCGAGTACACCATCCACCTCCACAAGAGGGTACGTCTGCCCACGTCTTTTACCCTCGGCCTCGATGAAATATCCTGTGCAGTAGTTGGAAAACGGTCAAGAACGATGAGGAAATCAGAATTGGTCATGATGAATTGGGATTTGCTAACAAGGGTTATGTTGAACAGCTGCACGGTGTCACCTTCAAGAAGCGTGCTCCTCGTGCCATCAAGGAGATCAAGAACTTCGCCACCAAGTCGATGGTATGCATTTGATCCCTTCCAATTCCCCGACCGAGCATTCGAACCACCTGTCGCCGATCGAAAAAGCACGCAAGCATGAAGCCAGACCACACGAAAAAAAAAAAAAAAAAGAAAAAAAAGAGAAAAAACACTATCCGACACGGGGTTCAATGCGTTGGACCAATCCTCACAAATTGCAGTCACTAATGAGACCTTTTCTTTTCCAGGGTACCTCCGATGTCCGCCTGGACCCCCAGCTGAACAAGAAGGTGTGGGAGCAGGGTGTCAAGGGTGTCCCATACAGAATCCGTGTCCGCATCTCGCGCCGCAGAAACGACGAGGAGGGCGCCAAGGAGAAGCTGTACAGCTACGTCCAGGCCGTCAACGTCAAGAACCCCAAGGGCCTGGTCACCCAGGTCGTTGAGGAGTAAACGGTCGTCTTCTTTTCCACTCTATTCTATTGTCGAAAGAAAAGAAAACAAGATGATCAGGGGACGGCGGCATCGTTGCACAATTTGGTAGAAGGCTGCTTGGGGGGAAATCTTGATGGGGAGCGCAGTCCTACACGGCTTTCCATACAAGACCGCGAGCGAATAAAGGAACGGAACGGCAAATCCTTGGGTGTTTTTCTAGTTTTTGTCTCTTGAAAGAGAGCAAAAGAGAGTGCGCGTCGGTCGATCAACACTCGCAAAAAACTGGTTCCCTTGTCTGGTCATGGTGGCACTTGGGCTTTTCGGAGTTTTATTTCGACGGCGTCTAGCTTCGCATTACCGGGACTTTAACAGGTTATGAGGAAGCAGCAAAAAATGGGAACAAGACATTTTTCAAAAGACAACAGTGCACAGAAACTCTCGAAAGGCTACCAAGGATATTCAAGTCGTGCCCAAAGAAGCAGCCGTAACTCGATCAGTGTAATGAAGAACCTCGATACCTGCTCCAAACACAGTGGAAGCCCTTTGTTTTCTGTTTTACTTTGTCTCGTGGATACCCTCAAGATCATGAACTCAAGAAAGCAAAATCTGGAGAAATCCCCCGGCCTTGTCCCATCTGCAGCTGAATTGATAGCGACCTGCCTATGCATGTGATGCTCTGCGAAAGTGAAAAGCAAAGCCGTTGTCCCGACGCCCAACTCGTGGAATACCTGTAAATGCAGCAGTACAACTCCAGCAACCGTCCCAAGCAATTTTCATACTTCCTATCGACACTGATACCCTGTTGCCCTTTTCATTTGCCTATACTGTGTGTAGACCTAAAACAATGGGCTTGGCCCGGCGCCCCAAGGGGATCACTCGTCATCAATATCCTTGTGACGGGCCAGCACCTTGCGCTTGAATTCTTCAGGGTCCTTGTCCCACAGCTCAGCAGCCTCAGCGTTGAGGGGCGAGTCACTAGCCAAAGATTAGCAACTTAGTATCCAAGTAAAACACCACTCACTGAAAATACTTCTCCAGCCAGAGTTTCCAATTGCAGCATTTACGAGTAGAGGGAGAAGGAAAGAGAGTACGAGAGGCATGACTTACTTGTTCGGCTCTCCCAGCAGACTCTGCAAACTCAACAAGACGGTGCGTATATTGTAGGCCGCAGACCACTTAGACTTGAGTATATCCAAACAAATGCGTCCCGAAAAGTCGACGTTGGGGTGGTAGATGGGCGTGCGAAAGAGAACCTCCGGCGGCTTGTAAGGGTAGTCTGTAGGGAAATCGAAGCTGAGTTTGAAGACGAGGTCGGCGTACGGGGTGTCGTCGACGCCGTTGAGGGTCGCGCGCCACTTGGTCAGGTCGCCGTCGGCCGAGGGGAAGGCAGAGATTCCGGGTGCAGGCGAGGTCATGAGTTGCATGAGCTCGGTTTGGAGTCTGTCGTGGATGGGCAGGACGAGCAGGGGGGAAAGGTTAGCGAATAGTTCTCCTTTAGGCGGCGCGACGATCGCCTAGCTCTGGCTAGGCTTGAAGGGAAGGGGAACATAGTAAATACATACCTCTTTGTGACATTGGCTGAATCGGCCGCTTTTCTAGCACCGCCAGCTAGGGCACCAGCTGTCTCTGAGGACTCCATGCTGTGTGCGTTTGTGTGTATGTAGATTCAATCGTCGCGCATTTGCGAACAGCAGCAGTGGGAAGATTTTGGAGAGAGTTAGGAGAGTGGCTCGTCCCAATAATCACGTCACCAGAAAAAGGCCTGGTCGCGTTCTTGATCCCTAACCACTACTTCAAAGCTTTGTCTGAGTGTAAGCAGGCAAGCAGCCTTACAAAGCAATCAAATGACATAAAGGATGTCTGGGCAAGAGAGAAATGACTGACGATGTCCAGAATGTGATCAGTCCAGACAGACGGTGGTTTTTTCACCGAAAACGCGGCTGGCTGGTAAGCATGAGATCAAGCTGCCGTGTGGGAAGGCGGGATTGTTTACTGCACGATCTGCCGCGAAACCAGAAAGGCTCCACGCGGCTCCCAGCAACGGCGGCCTGGTAGTGGGCCAGCAGCCTTGCTTTAGCGGCTACCGCAGCGCCTGCATACAGCTTTGCTGTACCAGTGGCCAATAAACGGCGGTTGCCTAAACAAACAACCAGAGATGGCTTCATCCCGAATCACTTGACGCGCCTCACTTTACGCGAACGGCACGCGAAATTCTTTTTTTTTTTGTTTGTTTTTCGCGGTCTAGCATCTGTCAACACACACTTGCTCTTGATGCGCACCATACAAGAAGGGTTCCCTTTGATAGACAGTACATTCATACACAACAAGAAGGACATTGTCCAGCGAAATCGGCCTGGCCTAGCTGATATTCGGACTTGTCGCCGTTCGCTCTGTGCATCCTCGTAAATCTCAACTGGTGAAAGCCAGCACTCGATCGAGACTGACCTGATCTGAATTGCAATGCAGCAATCCCAGCTGAGTCCTCTGCCAGGTGATCTGCCCTTCAGGGTAGTGTCCAAAACGATTGGCAGAGGGGCGTATGCGTCGTAAGTCCAGCTTCGACCCTGGTTCTTGAGGATTTTGATGCTCAACTCATCCGGGCCAATAGCATCCGCAAAGCAATCCCCCTCGACGCGCAAACACCCGTCTTTGCCGTCAAGTTCATACACAAAGACTACGCCATCAAGAATGGCCGCATATCAGCAAAGCAGATCGCCATGGAGGTGTCGCTGCACTCGCACATTGGCCAGCATCCAAACGTCATTGAGTGGTTTGCGACCGGCGAGGACCCCGTCTGGCGATGGATAGCCATGGAATACGCCGAGGGTGGTGACCTGTTTGACAAGATTGAGGCCGACAAGGGTGTTGCTGAAGATATTGCGCACCTCTACTTCATGCAGCTCGTCAGCGGCGTCAGCTTCATGCATTCCAAAGGCATTGCACACCGCGACCTGAAGCCCGAAAACATACTGCTTAATGAGAGCGGCGACCTCAAAATTGCAGACTTTGGCATGGCGACCCTGTTTCAATACAAAGGCCAGACCAAGACGAGCTCCACCATGTGCGGCAGCCCTCCCTATATTGCCCCAGAAGTGCTTCACTGCACCACAGGAGACAAGTCGGCCAGGTACCGTGCCGATCTGACAGATATATGGTCGTGTGGAGTCATTCTCTTCGTATTACTTGTCGGAAATACACCATGGGACGAGCCCACAGAGGCCACCTGGGAGTGGCGAGAGTATCTTCGAACGAATGGTCGCAGCAGTGACGACCTGTGGAAGGGAATACCCCAAGACGCGCTCTCACTACTCCGCGGTATGATGAACGTCGATGTGCATAATCGCTTTTCATTTACACAGATACGACAGCATCCATGGTACACACGCCACAATCCCCTCAGCGACAAAGACGGCAAAATTCTCGATCCTATTCAGGTCGCCACCAAGATGCTTGCCAATCTACGCATCGACCTGACCCAGGTTCACTACCCCTTTAAGCGTGCCTCGCCAACCAAGGTTGAGAGTCAATCTGTCCCTACCGAAGCCGATGTAGCCTCTTCGACGAAATTCTCTGCCACACAGCCTGTCAATCCAGTCAACGACCTGGCTTTCGACTGGGAGCGCCCAGCCCTGCGATCAGCCGGCGCGATAGCATCCACGCAGCCTATTGCAGGCGTGGATCTGTCCACTGGTGGGCGGCACAGCCATGCCATTGATTTCTTGGCAGACGAGCCGACCATGAGCCAGTTCTCTCAGACTCCTGGCATACCAATGAGTCTGACGCAGCACGCGAGGATGTTTAGGGACATCGTGCCGTCTTATAGTCTAACCCGGTTCTACTCCCATGTCCCGCCGCAGCTGCTGGTGCAGATGCTTAGTGATGCGCTGCATCAGCTCAACGTGCCCACGCAATTACCGGCCCTCAATCTGTACACGGATCAAATCAGCACCTTGCGTGTAAAGACGGCAGATGGCCGTGGTCAGAGCCTGCAA
>WUJK01000019.1:0-142568 GCA_011317545.1 Coniella vitis
ATTATAAGTAATTAAAAGGGATTACCCTATTATATAAAATAATACTTAGATTTATAATTAAAGATTATAAGGAAACTATCTAATATTAAGCTATAAACTCCTATCCTTATATCCTTTTATTATTAATTATTATTCCCTAAATAATACCTTAAACCGTAAAAGTCGATAGCGACTTCTTCTAACTACCTATATAATTATTAGGACTATTAGTAATCCTATCGATCCTTATCGTATTATCTTTTATAACCCTAACCCTTATATTCCTTATATAAAAGATCCCTATTAATCCGTTAAGATTCCGATTTACTAGTATATAGTTACGCTAGCTTATTCCTATAACCTATATAACTATAGGTTATAATACTTATTTACTTAGGAGTATTACTAATACTTTATAAAATACGATCCTATAGATACTTAATCCCCCTCCTACTAATATAGAATCTATAAAACTCCTAGAATCCGGAATAGAAGTAAAGATCTTCCCCTAGTATTATAGTATTATCTATAGAACCTAGGAAAAAGGAAAAGCGGAGGTAGGGCTACCCTTAGAGAGAATATCCTACCTAGAAAGGGATAAAGGTAAAAGAAAATAGGATAAAGGGGGAAGGGTAGTATATTCCTAAAGAGATACGGACCGAAGGCGAAAGGGAAGCGTTTCGAAAGGGCTTAGAAAGGGGAATATAAAGGAAAGAAAGAGAGGAAGAGGATAGAAGAGAGGTAAAGAAAGGCGTAAAAGATAAAGGGAGAAAGAAAGATAAGGATTAGAACCCGTAAAGATAGAAAGATATAGAAGAGGTAAAGAGAAACTACGCTAAATAATCTTCTAAGCGGAATAAAGCCTTTATTCGCGTAGAGTAAGTCGTTATATATACCTACCGTACTATCGAAACCCCCCCCCCCTACCGGCCTATTCGGTAGAAGGATCGTACCCTATTATATAATAGGGCCGAGCGCTATCCTTAGGGGGTAAAGGGAGAAGAAAAAAAAAAAAAAGGATAAGGAAAACCTAAGAAAATAACTAAAAACGAGGGAAACCCTAACGCTATAGGAATCCTCCTATAACGAGAACCGAATATAAGAGTAAACCGTAAGGTATAAAACGAGTATACTTATTACGCGCTTTAACGATCGCTAGATAAATATAATACCCGAAGGAAATAAGGAGAATCTATAATAAGCGGGTAAAATATAGGTAGATAAATCCGCAACCGAATTATAATCGGCCCCCTAGCCTTATTAAGAGGGTATATAAGCGGGCCCTATAATAGTATTCTATATCTAAGCACCCGGATATTAGCCGGGAGCCGATACGCTTACTATAATTAGTTTCCTATCCGTCTAGCCGACCGCTATACTAATATAGTAAGCCTATTATTATATAAGCCTCCCTCTTTAACTAAGCGAACCTAACCTATAGGGAATTTATTTCCTATAGGTTATATAATATACCTATTCCTAAATACCGACGGTAGGCCTAGCGGGTTTAGCGGGCTATATAAGCGCTAGGCCGAGTAGGATTATAGGAGGGAGAGATAAGACGAAGATAAAGGATAAAGAAGATAAATAAGAGGCGAGTAATACCCCGCTACTAATCGTTCGTAATTATAAAGTTATTATATATAATATCTACTAAAGGGATATTAGTATATAGGGATATATATATATAATACGCTTATATAAGCAAGCCTTTATAGCCGAGATTTAGGCCGGGCCTAAAGTAGGCTAATAATATAAGTAACTCGATATAAGCTTCCCTACCTTCTTATACCGCTACCCCTAATACCTAGCCGACGAACTCGCTTAGGTAACCTATACGATATAGCGTATAAGCGTAGTACGCCTATATAAACGATAGGAACCGCCTATCTAAGCCGACCTAGGGCTCTATTACTTAATAGAGATAATAGTAGCGAGCGGCGATTAGACTACTATTTAGGAAGGGGCCTAAGGTATTATCTTAATATATAGAGAGTAGAAGGATTTACTCGACCTAAGCGGCTAGCTTAACGATAATATAATTATAAAGCTAGGGATAATTTAATACTACTTTACGAACTAAAGGGCGGAAACGGCCGGGCGGAAGCAATATATATATATACTCGATCTCTATAAGGTTACGAAAGTCTTTATTATAAAGCCCTACTAGGTCGCTAACTAACTATAGGGCCTTATACGGAATATATACCCTATATAGCGCCTACGCTTAGAGAAAGAGTATAAGCTAATCTTAATCCCCTAATACGCTAATAGCTATTAGACCCTAGTAGTTCTCGATATAACGAACCGGCTTATACTCTCTTTCGACTTACTTAGGAATATAGAGTATAGATAGTAAGAATATAAGCGTATTAAAGTCTAGTTAGGGAAGCAGCTTATACTAAACTTACCTATCCTATCCGGATAGCGATCGAAGCAGATCCCCTATATATAATAGTATAATAATTCCGACTATAGCGTATAAATACTACTAAATATACTCTATATCCTATAGGATAATAACCCCCTCCGATTCTAGGAGGAGGTATAATAATAACGAATACCGATAGTATACTATTTCCTAGCCTATCTAATTCTTATAAAGGGCTTTATACGGGGTAATAAACTCGATCCCTACTCTATATATAATAACCTATAGCTATAATAATAGTAAGAGATTAGATTTTATAAGAGGATAGTAAGGTTATAGCGTAAGGGTAAAGGGGTCGATACTTACGGGTTTACCCGTAGGGATATAATACCCCTATACTCGAATAGTAGTAGAATAATAAGGATAGTTTCGATAAAGAGAAAAGAGTAGTAATCCTATATAAATTAAGCTAAAAAAAGGCCGACCCTATAGATAAGCAAAGTAAAACCGTATACGTTAGAAAAAAAAAAATAAATAAAAAAAAAAAAAGAAAGAGAAGAAAGAACGAATCGGAAGGGAAGCGAAGGAGAACGAGAAGATAGGTAGGGTAAAGAGAAACCGTAGGATAGCGAGATCGAGCGAAAAGATAAAGAAGGATTCGTAAGCGTAAAAGGACCTACTTCTTATTAGGAGTTCCTAATAAGAAATAGGTCCTTTATAACCCTAGCTTAGGCGGATAACGGGCTAGGGAACGCCTTAAGAGGCTAAGTAGAGAGGAGGCGGCTAGAAGAAATATAAAGAGATATACTCGAAAACCGAAGAGGAATAAAAGGTTCGAAGTACTCGGGCGTATTATAAGCTAACCTAAGTTACCCGAAGACCTAAACCCTATAGGACTTTACTTTTAGAAAATAGCTATAGAAACGAAATATACTAGAGGGTTACCCTTTATAAAACCTAGTAGGAAGGTAGAGAGTATAGGGTTAAATCGATAACCCCTCTTAGAAAAGTATAAAAAAGAAAAGAAAAGGAGAGAAGAAAAAAAAAAAAAAATAAAAAAAAAAAAAAAAAAAAGGAAGAGAAGGAGAAGAAGGAAAGAGAGGTTCTAAATAAACCTAAAAGGAAGAGGTAAAGAAAACGAAAAAGAAAGCGGGAAAAGGACCGGTAAAGAGGATAATATTACTATACGCTAAAGTATAGAGGAAAAGAAAAGAAAAGAAAATAAACCGAAACGAGAATAGAGAGACCGAAAGGGACCTATAAAAGATTAAAGTCTATAAATACCTCGAGAGACCGCTATACGTATATCTAAGTTCCGAAGCTAGAGCGTTTTAAAGCGATTATCCTAATAGAGAAGAGAGAGAATAGTAACTACCTATTATTAGCCCTAGCGATAAGCCCGGCTAACCGCTTAATTATATTTAGGAAGTAAGGTAGAGAGCTCGATAAACTAGATATAGTTCGCGCCCTATAGATTATAGCTTTCGGTAGCGATCGATTATAGGGTAATTAGGAAGCGGCGCTATATATATAACCGGATCGGGGTATTAAAGCTATCGATAATCCCCTATTACTTAAAAGGGGGTATATCGGAAATAAATAGGAAGAGATCGGTATTATAAAGGAGGGCCGGCGTTATTAGGAGTAGGAGATATATAAGAACCGTATTTAGCGGATAGTTATAAAAGAGGAGAATATAAGCGGGGGGCTCTGCCGGACCTATAAAGGGTATATATAGAAGGTAATAAGTATTAAAAAGCGTAAAAAGGCTGGTAAATTTCGGCGAGCTTTCTTAAATTAGATCGAGAGATATAGTAAACGGCTAGGCGGTAATTAAAATAGCGATACTTATTTTAATAACCCGTTCCGTATATTACTTAAACCCTTATATCTAGGTATAAAGGGCGAGGACGGGTATAGGATAGCTAATAAGGGCGGAGGGGGTAACCTAGGTAAGGTACGGATAAAGGGAGGCTTATTATAGATTATAAAGCGGTAAAGGGTTTATAGTATTCTATATAATACGGATTAGGGCCTTAAGGATAAAGGTACGGGTAGGTATAAGCCCCGGGCTGCTTTCTTATTCCTAAGCTTTAAACGCCTCCTTAAATATACGCTCGAGGAGGTCCGCTATACGTATATATAGCTACTGGAAAGGGGTAGGGGGGTTAGTATCGGGCGGTATACTTACTTTATATACTAGCTATTAGATCGGAGGGAGCGCTAGGAATAGGAGATCGGCGGAAGGCTAATCCTTATAAAGGAAGAGGGTAAAGGGGGCGAATATAGCTTAGAGCGTATAGAGTAAGGCGGCGTTAGGCGTAAGGGGCTTACTCGGCGTTTTATTCTCGGTATATATCCGATAAGCCTAAAGTAGTAAGGCCTAATCGCTATAGAGAGAAGTAAACTCTAATATACCCTTTAGGAAGGGCGATATATCTACGGGAAAGAAACGGTTATACTATTTCTCCTATTACTATTAGAAATATATAAGCGGGGTATATTAGGTAGCCGAGCCCTCCTCGAATAGGGTATTATAAAGCGGAAAGAGATAGAGCGGATAGGTAGTAATAGCGCTAAGCTCGGTAAATAGCGAAAAGGGTAGGCGTAGGGAGCCCCTAATTAAGCCCTAATAGCCCTAATACTCGTTTATTACTATAATACCGGCGGTAAATAAAAGCTTTTATAATTAAAAGCCCTTTAGGAAGGAATCGGTCCTACTAATAGGGATAAGGACGATTTAGCTCGCTATATTATAGCCGGTTTAGAGCTTTATATAAAGATCTATTATATCGCTATCGGTAAACCGGTAGCCCTTTATTATTAAGGAGAGTATAAGGAACTTAGTTATATAGAGTATATCCGCCTTACGGAGCTAGTTCTTAGCGAGTAAAGGCGGTATAATAACTACGCCCGGGGTATTAGAAAGGTACCCCTTATAAAGGCGATAGGTAATCGACCCGGGTATATACGGGTAGAGCGCTTAGGTCGATATCTATAAGGGGTAACGGAGGCTAGCGGATATAAGGTAATCCCGGGCTAGATATATAGCTATATCCGAAGAAATAGGCGTATTCTATTAGAATACTAATACCTAATTCTACGCTATAAGTATACGGGCCTATATAAAGAGGTATACTAGGAGAAGGGTAATTTTATTAAAGCTTATATCCTAGCTAATTATACGCTTATAGACCCCTATAAAGAGAGGATCGGTAAATAGAGAGTAGAGCGTAAGGGCTTAGTAAAGGTAGAGGTTATAGCCGAGGCCCGGGATTATAACCCGCTTATCCTCCGTTTTACGCCTATCGAATAGGGAGAAAGGCGGTAAGCTATTCTATAGCGGTAGATATAGATATAGGGGGGCTAGGGGAGGGCGAGGCGTATAAAGCGTAGGCGGTATAATAAAGGCGGCGGTAAAGGTAGCGGTAATAAAGGTAGCGGCGGTAGAAGGCGTTTATTAAGCGAGCGGAGTAATAGCTTAGGAACGGGAAGAGGTATAATTAGATAGATAGGAATAGGGTAGAGAGGGCGTTAGCTATAAGGTATACTTCCGGAGTATATAAAGGCTAGCGATCCGCGATAGATTAGGTATATAATATAGGGCCGATGATAGAAACCCTTTCGGGGGAGGAGCGCTTATCCGTTTTAGTTCGAGAGAATCTCCCTATAGAGAAGAGACCTCTAAAAGCGATATATTAATAGAGGAATACTCGAAGAGAGAGTTAGCTTCCGTTAAGTTTAGTAAAGAGGAAAGATCCGTTTTTTACTTATTTACTTACCCGCTTACTCCGGGAGCGAGCGAATTATAATATAGGTTAAGGGCCTTAAGTTCGGTAGAAAGTATATAATCGTCCCCTGCTTCGGTAGGGATTAGCTCTATTAGAGCGCTTAGAACCGAGTAAAAGGGGACTTAAGCCCGATCGTTTAAAAGAAGGTTAGTAAGATTCTAAAGCGCTTATTAGCTATCTAGAAGAAAGGGATACGCCTAGTTCGTTGGTATTTATAATATAACCTTAATAGATAGCGGATATAAATTATATACTAACGATTATATCTCTTTAAGCTATTTCTAAAAGGCGGTAAAATTATACTTATACCGGAGAGGATAATCGGGATAAGGTAGGAGCCGAAAGCTTTAAAAGGGTATACTTTATTCCTAAAAGGTAAAAGAATAACGGAAATAGATATTATCCGGGTTAATACCTAAGGCGTAGGTATAAAAAGGGGAAGAGGGTACCGATTCCTCCTAATCTTATAAAGTAGATAGGCTAAAGGGTAGTATAGAAGGAGGTTAAAAATCTATAGGTAAGAATCGATAGCGGTATAGGGTAAAGAGTATAGAAAGAATAAAGATAAGATAGGATAAGAAGGAAAAGGGGTAAAAAGGATATAAATAATATAGGAGAGAGGGTAATTATAAAATAAAGGGTTCTCGATATAGAGAAGGAGAGCTAACCGGGCTTATCGGATTAAAGAAGAAGGAGAAGGGGAGAAAGGAATAAAGGGTTTATATAGAGATAACGAAAGGCGTAGTATATAGCCGAATAATTACGTTAAGATAAAGACGGTAAAAGCGGAACCGCGGGGTATTCTTTAGATATAAATAGAAATAAAAGCGTTCCGGAAGGAATAAAAGGTAAAGAGAGGAAGAAAAGAAGAAGGATAAGGTAGATACGATATAAGAAAAGGGCGTATAAGAAGGAAAATAAAAAAAAAAAAAAAAAAAAAAAAAAAAGAGAATAGAGTAAGGAGAAAACGAGAAGGTAGAGGTAAAGGCGTAAGCCCGGTATATAGGCCGGATAAGGGGGATAGAAAGGATAAACCTAAAGAATAATAGAAAAAAAAGAAAGATAAACCCGAAAGCGAGGAGAGAGAAGAGGATAAGGAAACGAAGACTCGAATCCTCTTTCTATATATAGATAGGGTAAAACGTTATTAGGGAGTACGGAAGAACTATATATCTCTTTTTATACGCTTTTCTTTTATAAATATTAGATAGAAAATAGAGACCTTTTAGAGAACCCTAATAAGCGAACGGTAAAAAGAGTATCTTACCCTACCCTACCCCCTATAAGAAAGGAAAACGGAAGGAGATATTAGTAAGAAGTAAAGGATTTAGAGAGAGGAAGAGATAAGGAATATCCTTTATTTATAGTTAGGTCCTTTTAGTTAGGGGTTTCGGATTATAGGAGGTAAGGACCCTTCGAAGGAGCGTAAGCGAAAGGGGCTAGTAATTAGGAAGTAGGGAATAGAATAGATTATCTAGCGAGAAAAGAGGAAAAAAAAGGAAAAAAAAAAAAGAACTAAATTAAAACGAAAATAAGAAAGAAATAAAGGGGTAAATATAAGGGGAAAAGTAGAATAATAGTAAAAAGAAGGAGGAGGGAATTAGGAGTAATAGATTATATTAGAGATCTCCTTCTTATCTTATAAGGTAAT
This sequence comes from Coniella vitis, assembly GCA_011317545.1. Classification (NCBI taxonomy): domain Eukaryota; kingdom Fungi; phylum Ascomycota; class Sordariomycetes; order Diaporthales; family Schizoparmaceae; genus Coniella; species Coniella vitis. The sequence continues at coordinate 7,793 of WUJK01000019.1, forward strand.
ATAACTAGTCTCCTCTATTATATTACCTACCTTAATAAAGGAATATACCTTAACCGACCGTATTTAGCCCTAGCGATATATACGATTAATCGCTTAATACTATTTCGAAAGAGAAATAAGGAGCTTAAGGAACTAGATATAATTTACGCCTTAGATATTATAGCCCTTAGTAGTAATACTTAAAAGGCTAACGAGGAGGCGGGGCTTATTCTATATTATCTAGGGGGCGTTAAAGGTATCGATAACGGCTTATTATATAGGGACGGGGATATCTATAGTTAGATAGAAAATATCGATATATTATAGGAGGTCCGCCTTATAAAGTAGGAGGAGATAGGTAAAAGCGGTATTAATAGGCTAGGTATAGAAGAGGAGGATATAAGGAAGATCGTTAGGGGTTAAGGAGCCTTAGGTTTTAGCTTTAAGAAGATCGAGGATAAAGGTAAACTTAGCCGAGTTTTTCTCGAGTAAAGCGAGATATTAAGTAACCGGCTATTCCTCTACTAAGGTTTTTAGCGCGCTTAGTATAACCTCGGAAAGCGGCTCCTTACTTATACGGAGCGTATATATTAGGGTAGTAAAAGGGGTAGAAAATATAATCGTATTAAAATCGTTATCGGGATATAGCGGAAAGAGGATATTAAGGTAGGGATAAAGGGAAGTATATTAGAGGGAGAGGAAGGAAGATCGCCCGGAGTTATTTAGTAAGAGTAAATTTAGGAGGATAAACTTATAGATCGGCTTAGGCTCTCCTATACCTATATACTCCTATACCCGGATAATATCCTTTAGTTTAGTTATAATAAGCGTTTAAACGCCGGTAAGTAGATCCCTAAAGGCGTCCGTTATCGCTTTATCTATAGATAGCTAAACGAAATACTAATATAGGGTAAAAGGGGGGGGTAAGGGTCCTAGAGGAGTAATAGAGGGAATACCCTATCGGAGAAAGGAGGTAAGGGGCGTAAAGGCCGCTCGAAGGTAGGGAATAGCTATATTAAAGGGCGGCTACGAGAAGTTATATTAACTAGTTTAATAGGTATTTATTATTATCCGCTAGGAAGACCGTAGCTATATAACCTATACGAGCGCTATAATAGGTTCTTCCGCTATAAAGCGGAAGAATAATATATAAAAGCGTATAAATTACGCGTAGAAATAGGCTAATAGCGCGTACTATATAATAGGGCCCTCTTTTAGTATAATCCCGTTTAACGGGTAGAGGAGGATAGGGTAGGGAGCGGCTATATTAAGACGTTATATAAAGCGGAACGGCCTAATTAGCGTATTCGCCGACTAGCCTTTATAATTCTAGTACTCGTTTATAGCGATTATACCGGCGGTAAAGGTAAGCCCCTATTATATAAAGCTAGAAAGAAAGTAGTCTATATTATACTAATTAATAAGGATTATATCGCGGGCTATATTATACCCCTTAGTAATATTAAGCCGGGGTAGCGGGTATTACGGTACCGATATATAAAAGTTATATACTTATATCTATATCCGGGCGCCGGTATATAAAACGCCCGCCTCCCGGACCTAGTTATACGCTAGGGCCGGAGGTAGGAGTATAATAACGGGAGTATCGGTTAAATACCCCTTATAAATACTATAACTAATCGACCTAAGTATATACAGGCAGACGGGTATATATTAGTATTATATAGGATATTATAAGCCTATATCGGCCGGGAGGTTATAAGTAAGATAAGCGGCTACTTTAAGGGAGCCGGCTAGGGCTTACTAAATATATTCGATATACTGCTAGAGCTTAATAAGGCGGCGGCGAATAAAAAAATACGCTAGTATAAGTATTATCTTACCGAAGCTAATATCCTAGCTAATTAACTTATTAGAAAGCCCGTTATAAAGGGGGTTTTATAATATATACTAGATAATTATAGCTTAGTACTTATAAAGGTCCCGGCCGAGGCCGGGTACCCTCTATTATTATATAGCTAAACGGATACCCCCTAATAGATCTCTAAAAGGTAGGTTAACCTTAGTAAAGGTAGGGGTATTATCGGTTAAATCGATTATTTTAGGGTCCGAGGCTATAAGCGGGTTTACCTTTATTAAGGCGGTAGGCTTAATAATAGGCTCCGTTTCGATAAAGGTAAAGGGCTTAATAGTAGGCTCTATCTTTATAAAAGCGGTAGGCTCGGTAGTAAGCTCCGTCTCGATAAAGGGGAGGGGCTCCTCGGTTAAATCGATTACTTTAGAGTTCGAGGCTATAAGCGGGTTCGCTTTTATAAAAGCGGTAGGCTTAGTAATAGGTTCCGTCTCGATAGAGGCGGTAAGCTTAATAATAGGATTAGTATTTATAAAAGCGGGGGGCTTAATAATAGGCTCTATCTCGATAAAGGCGGTAGGCTTAATAATAGGATTAGTATTTCTAGAGGCGGTAGGTTTAATAATAGGCTTTATCTCGATAAAGGCGGTAGGCTTAATAATAGGATTAGTATTTCTAGAGGCGGTAGGCTTAATAGTAGGATTAGTATTTCTAGAGGCGGTAGGCTTAATAGTAGGCTCCGTCTCGATAAAGGTAGTAGGCTTAGTAATAGGATTAGGGTTTCTAGAGGCGGTAGGTTTAATAGTAGGCTCTATCTCTATAGGGGCGGGAGGCTTAGTAATAGGCTCCGGGTTTCTAGAGGCGGTAGGTTTAATAGTAGGCTCCGTCTCTATAGGGGCGGGAGGCTTAGTAATAGGCTCCGTTTTAGAGGCGGGGGGCTTAGTAGTAGGCTTAATAGTTATAAAGGTAGTAGGCGCGGTAATAGGCTTTATCTTCGCAGGGGTAATAATAATAAACTTCGACCTTCTAGAGGTAGTAGGCGTAGTAATAGGCTTTATCTTTATAGGGGTAATAATAATAAACTTCGACCTTCTAAAGGCCGTAAGCGTAGTAATAGGCTTTATCTTCGCGGGGGTAATAATAATAGACTTCGACCTTCTAGAGGCCGTAGGTATAGTAATAGGCTTCGGCTTTATAAAGGCTATAGGCGGGGTAGTAGACTTTATCTTAGGAGTAGCTATAGAGTTGGTAGTAGGCTTTTCCTTCGTAGGAGGTATAATTATAGGCTTTAGCTTAATAAAGGCTATAGGCTCGATAATAAGAAGAGACTTATTAAGGGCGGGGGGTATAAAGGGAGGGTCTAGCTCTATACTAAGAGGGTTAGTAGATATAGGCGGCGGAGTAGCAGCTTCCTCCTTAACGGTAGGCAGGATCTTATTATTATCGAGATATATTAGATCCTCGCTTAGCTAGTATATAGAGGACGGACCGACTATAAGGACGGGGAGGGGTGCGGATTAGGCCGGGAGATATCCTTCCCGATACTTCTCTCGTATACGCCTGCTTTTATTAAGGGTGCGTACGGCTTTGCTAATAATTCACTAATATCTAACCTGTTTGTATATAGGCAAATACGGTCGCGGGATAGCCTTATAGGAGGCCCTACCTACGGACGCGACGTAGGGCGGCTCGCTGCCGCCTAAGGGATTAGTGCCTGGGTTAGATACTAGTTCTATTACGGATTCGATTTACTCCCCTATATAGTAGAAGAGGCACTACGGCGCCGCGCTATAGTTATAGGAGGATACTACTACTCGTTAAGATAACCCCCTCGCCCCTAGTATAGTTAGGACCCTCCTCGTAGGTATACGCTATATATTTATAGCTCGGGAGATAGTCCTACTAGCGGTAGATAAGACCCTAAGGAGACTAGTTAATACCTTTAAAGGCCCTTTATAGAGCGAGGAGCGTCTTTATACGGAAAGGGTATACTCCTAACTCCTAGCTATAGCTAGGCGTAAGCTTAAAAATTTTTTATCGAACCCGGCTATTAGCCGGCCTACTCCGATATACCCGACTCCTCCCGTTACTATTATACGGGTAATACTCTACCCCTAGTAGCTACCTTTACCCGCTTAATACCCCTAATAGGGTCGGAGCTAGGCTATCGTTATAGGCGCGGCCGTTAGGCTCCCGGCGGAGCCGGCTTATTATATTTAAAAATCTAGCCCCTAATATAGCCGGTAGCGGGGATAGGATATAAGGATACTCCTTAGGGCTGCCCCTTATAATACGCTTACGGGCTCGCCCCTTTAGGGATTTAAGCTAGGTATTTATACTCGGCTTTAGATCCCTATAACTAATATAGCGGTAGTTACTAAAACCCCTACCGGCTAGGCTTTACGCCTTACTAATAAGGAGGTTCGGGATAGGCTTCTCGTTAACCCTATAAAGGGTAAGCTATTAGAGCTAATATAGGTATCCTCGGCGATTATACTATAGACCTGGGTTACCTATACGGCGACCGGGGTTCTAAGGGAGCTCTATAACCCCTTTACCTATTAGAGGGTTTCTCCTAAGGAGTATATCCGAGAGGAGGCTATAGTATAAACGGGTATCGAGCCTATTTCCTATAGGCTTTCTACGAACGGATATAACCTTACTACGGGTATTACTACCTAGCTAATATCCTTTCTATATAAAGTATATCCCTTCTAGGTCTTTAACCTACCCTATATCCGGCTAGTATAGAAAACGGAGAGGCTCTCTTTTTATACGGATAGCTATCTTAACTATTATTTAACTAAGCGTTATATAAGGAGTAAGCGGTGCCCTACCTATTCTAACGCCTAGTATACTTAGGAAGGGGAGGTTTATACGCTTCCCCCTAGGTATACTAATTACTATAGGCCTATCCGCTCTAGCTACCTTAGATATACTACCGCCCCTATAATAGTCGATAGATAACTCCGTTACCCGTCTATCTCTAAGCTTAAGAGGATTAGGAATACGGGTAAGGCCCGCTATAACGATATAAATACGGCTATAAATACTATTAGTAGCTAGTAGGAGCCTTAACCCCCTACTAAGCTTATAGAATAGCCGTCTATCGAAGGCCCCTCCCGGAAGCGGCCTTATAGTAATATCCGTAACTATATACCGCCGACCGGCTTATAATAGCGCCTATAGCTCGACCCGGCTAGTATACCGCCTCCGGAGGGTCCTAGCCCCGCTATAGAGAGAAAGCCTATACCCCCGGCGGATATAGTTAAGGATAACGATAACTCGGTTATAATCCTTAGCTCCTAGGGGGGCTTAAATATTACTACTCCCCCTATATATAAGTAGGATATACCCTTCCGATAGCCGGGGGGCTTTTCTTACGATCGCCTAGGCGAATATAGGGAAGAAATAGTCTACCTATATTATACTACTAGTACTCTATACTAAGCAGGGGGTAGACGTTATATAGGTCTAGGAGCTATATACGATATATAATACGAGAACTTAGAGGTACCCTACCTATAAGCTTTTCTCGCTAGTAGATAACTAGGGAGGGGACCCGATAGCCTATTATAAGGAGAGGTAGTAGGAGTTACTCGGTAATAGGCCCCGGGTCCTAATATATATACGATAGGGTCGTAGGCTATATATAAAGCAGCAATAGCCCCTTACTATAAGGGACGGATTCTAGCTAAAGGTATTAGGGGTCCTTTTAGTTAACGTTTACCGGGCGCTAGGGGAGGATATAATGCTCGATTATATACTAAATAGTCTACCTATACGGAGATAGGTAGTTAGGGGTAACTTTAATATAGTTTATACCCCTTATAAGCCGGGTAAGCCTAATAAGAGGGGTAGCGACCGGGTTAAAGATTAGATACTATTTAGGGATATATTCTTTACGGATACCCCGGGCGTCCCTATATATATCTAGGGGGGGGTCCTTAACCTAGTCTTCTCTAATATTCTAAATATAGCTATAGAGGTTACTCCTAACCTATATACTAGCTCTAACTATAAGACCCTTATTACGATTATCGGTAGTAATCCTCCGCTCCCCTAGGAATAGCCGGTATAGCTACGGGTAGACCTACGGTCCCTCCCGGCCTTTAAGGGCCTTTTAGAAATAGGGCTAATAGATATACCGCCCCTCTTATAAGCGGAGAGCCCGGCTTCTCTAAACGATTAGATAGCCTATCTAGATTACCTCTAGGGAAGGGCCCTAAAGGCGGTAGGGTAGTAGCTATAACCCTATTCTTAAGCCCCTTAGTAGGATAATAGGGTAAAGGAGGTATACCGGGCGTATATTAGGGCCCGATATAGTTACCGGACTTATTCGAAGGAGTTCTAGGTAGTTAGGAATACCTTCGAGGGGGCTATTCGAGTATATTAGCGAGCCTTCTAGTAGGGTAGGATCGATATAGTAGCTTCGGATATAGATATCTTCGGGATAGCGGGGTAGTATAAGTTAGCTATACTACTACGGGCTCCCCTGCTATATATAGGGGATAATATATTATATAAGGACCCTATTAAGAAAGCGAGCTTACTATAGGATAAGATTCTATAGAGGTTCTCTAGGGATAATAACCTAGTTAAGGACCCGCTCGAGGGCTAGGACGTTTCTAAGGCCTGTTTCTAATAGGGTTATATAGCTACGCTTAAGGAGGTAGAGGAGTATACTATCCGAATTAAGTCTACCTCTCCCGGGGTAAATAGCGCTTCGGTATCCCTGCTAAAGGAGTACTAGGATAATATTAGCCCCCTCCTAGTTCGGCTCTATAACTATTACCTTACTATAGGTTACTTCCCTCTACCTTAGCGCCGCGCTAAGGTATCGATATACCCTAAGCAGGGTAAAAGGGATATAGGTAGCCTTAGGTTATATAGGCCTATTACTCTCCTTTCTACCTTTTCTAAGGGACTTAAGAGGCTAATCGTATATAGGCTCTCCTAGATCCTGCTTACTAAAGGGGTCCTTAACCTATAATACTACGGGGCGCTATTAAAACGCTCCGTAATAGACCTTATAGTAGTACTTATATATAACATCGAGCTAATACTCTCCCGAGGGCAGGTTATTATAGCGGTAACTAGGAATATATAAGGGGCGTTTAATACCGTCCTCCCTAATAGATTAATCGTACGAATATAAGCCCTTAGTTTCCTACTCCTATTATTAAGTCTAATAGCCTCCTTCCTAGTAGTACGGCTAGTACGGGTCCGCCTAGATAGGTCGACGACGGGTTTCTCCTCGGTAAGATATAGCATACCCTAGGGCTCGCCTCTCTCGCCGGTGCTATATATAATCTACCTCTCTAAACTTATTCTATAGGGTAATAATAGGTATTTCTACTATACGGACGATATTCTCTTCCTTCGTATATCTAATAGCGCGGAGAAAAATATAGTACTACTGGAAACGGATATAGCGAGCGTTAACGACTAGGCTTCGAGGAATATAGTATAGTTTATAGCGGAGAAGACGGAAGTTTTCTACTTCTTAAGGCGTAAGGAGGCGGTATAGCTGGCTATTACGGTAGGCGGTAGGCGTATAAAGCCTATTACCGGTATACCCTCTTATTCTAAGGTAGCTAGCTTCCGCTAGCTAGGATTTTAGTTTAATAGGTATCTTACGGGCAGGAGGTATATTAAGGAGAGGGTTTGTAAGATAGCGAAGGTTATAGCCTACCTTAGGAGCCTTAGGAAGGTATAATATAGCCCCCCTATAGCGTCCCTCCGTAAGGCAGTTATAATAATACTTATCCCGATGCTTATATACGCGGCGGACGCCTAGTTTCGACTGGGCTATACGCCCGTAGTATAGCTTAAGAAGGCGGATTAACTACTAGTAAAGGGCGCTAAAGGGGTATTACCGGCGTAGAAGATAGTATATATAGTAGTAACCCTCCGTAAAGCAGGCCTCCTTATAGCTAGGCTCGTACTAGGAGCGGCGGTATACCGGGCCGGCCTACGGTATACTCTACTAAATATAGAATACCCCCTCTATAAACGGATATACGCTCCTATAGGATATAACCTTAGGGTATTTAATATACGCCTTACGGACGCTATATATAGCTTTCCTATTATACCTAAGCCGGCCTTACTAGCCCCCCGGTATCCTAACCGTACTACGCTAGACCCTAATATCGGCTGCCCTAAGGAGGAAGTAGCTATATACTATAATACGTAGTATATAACCCTGCTACCGGACGTTATAATAGTATATACGGACGGCTCTAAGGTTTAAGAGGGATTTAAGCGTAGGGTAGGCTATAGGTATATTATAATAAGGGATAAGTTACTCGTTACTATTATTACTAAGGTATTCTATAAGTACTTATACGTTTTCGACGCTAAGGTAGTTAGGGCGCTTACGGGATTACGATTAACGCTAGAAACGGCACTTTCAGCAGTATTTATCTATATAGATAGTACCTCGGTTATCTAGGGACTACGGGGTAATACGCTTATTACCTCGTAATAGGCCTTCCGAAGTTTTTAGGCCCTTTATAAGTAATACCTTACGGAGGGACGGTTAGTAATTATCCTCTAGAGCCCTAGTTATATAGGTATAGCTAGGAACGAGCTTATAAATACCCTTATAAAGAGGGGCACGATATTCTCCCCAGTAGGGCGGGTAGTAAGCCCTACTGCCTCGGGTATATAGACCTTATATAGAGAGGGGATTAGGAGCTCTAAAAAGGCGTAATAGATACGTTAATAGTTAGTCTTATCCGGCTAGTATAGCGCTTAGGGGCTTAGCTTTCGTACTATAGTATAGCCGGCCCTTTCGCTAAGCCGCTAGTAGCTAGCTCTCTTTATAGCTATAAGGACCGGTTATAGCGATTTTAAAGTATATTATTATCGGTTTAGCCGGCTAGGGATAAGCCGCTATTATAAAACGGGCTATTCTAGTAAGCTTTCGCCTCGGTACTAGGTATATTATACGGTAGCTAGGCGGAGGTAGCGGGACTAGCCGGAGGGCTTAGCCGGGCCCCCTAATACCCCTTTCCGCGAAATATACTTATAGAGGGTATTTATAAACTACTAAGTATAGTCTACCTTCTTAGAAGTAGTTTATAAGGATTCTCTATAAGTAATACCCTTATTATTATATATACGGTAGGTATAATACGGTCTGCTACTCGATAAGAAAGTAGGTCTAATTAGGATCTTATACTACTAGCTATTAGGGTAGTTTATAGCCGTACTATAGGCTATCTAGGGCTAAAGTACGATAAACTATATACGGTCGATTACCTAGTATATAGCGTTACTAAGGGCGTATAGCGCGGTATAGTAGTCGGCGGGAGTACCTAGGGTAGGGGTAACTAGGCCGGGAAGCAATTATAATAGGCTTATAGCGTTAGGGGCGTACTCCTGCTTATAGGTAGTATTAGCGGTAGTAATAATAATATTAGCTATAATAGCCTAGCGCTAATACTACTAGGGCTAGTGCTATAGCTAGTACTACTATTACTAATAGTAGCGGGGCAGGATATAGCGGGGGCGCTTTTAGGGCTATCTAACCGGCTCTACCTCCTCCTCCGACTTACTAGATAACTCGGCGAGGCCCTCTACTAATACCTTATCGTAAGCCTCCTTAGCTATACGAATAGTAGTATAATAGGGGGCACTATCCTTACCCTCCTATAGGGCATTATATAGCTAGCGGCTAACGGTTATTAAGTAGTTAGCTAAAGGGGTATAGCCCTTATACTAATAGCGCTAATAGCGGGTATTACCCTCGATATCCTAATAATCGCTAAGCGATTTACCGGTAATTACCGAGACTAAATACTACTCGTAAGGTATATCGCGCTAGGTTACGATATAACGGCTACTAGGAGTAGCTTCGCTAGCCTTCTATATCTTCTTACGTTTAATAGGGGTAATAGGAGTAGTAGCCTTACCCTTATTCCTAGTAGTATTAGTCTTCTTCTTACTAGTCTTAGCCTTAAGCTAAGTACTAATAATAATAGGGGCGTTAGTAGTATATATAGTACGAGGAGGATTAGCCTTAATAGGAGCTGCTATCTTAATAGCCCTAGCCCTAGTATTACTACTGCTAATAATAGCGGCAGAACGTTACTTCTTAGCAATAGGAGTACTAGTAGGAGCAGCGGTAGGCGTAGGACGTTTATTACTAGTATTACCGGTAGTAATAGTATAAGCAATACCGATATCGTTATTATTACTACTACTACTACTACTACTGCTATTATCTATATAAGTACGATCAGCGTTACTACGGGTAATATAGTTACTATCGTTATTAGCCTTATCCTAGCAGGCCTCCTTATCGTCCTCCTTAGCGTTATTATTACTAGTATATATATTAGAGGCAGGCTCCTCGTCGCTAAAGGTATCTTCGGCCTATTCCTAGCTATCTTAGAGCAAGTCCACCTCGTCTTCGCTACTAGCACTATCCTCGGTACCCTCGGCGTTACCCTTACCTTCGTCCTTAAGCTCGAGGGTACTATCGAGGGCCCTCTATAGGAGGTCTTTACCGCCCTTATCCTCGTTATAAACGTGGTTATTACTATTAAGCGCGTTAGTAGTTAGCTTAGTAGCGCTATATAGGAGTACGCCGTATATTACGGGGGCGGTACCCCTCTTAATAGCGGTAGCCTCTATTAGAAAATATACCTATTAGTAATAGTTAATTAGTAGTATTAGAACTTAGCTTTAGCATAGTATACTACGCTTACTATACTATTTATATAGGTATCTAGTAGGAAGGTTATACTACTTTATAATAGCGCTAGGTACGGTATTTGTTTATAAGGAGCTTAGGCTAGTTTATATAGATTAATAGGAGTATTATACGCTTCTTAGCTATACGGGTATTAGTAGTATTTACGGTACGGCGCGCTTTAGTATACTTAGCTTTATAATAAGTTAAAACGTTAGTAGATTGCTATAGCTCCTAATATTCGATTAGGGAAGGTAGATATACTTACTTCCTTTCTTAGGAGGCATTATAGCAGTAGTAATAATAGCTGCTATACTTTGGAATATAGAAGGGAGTATAGTACGGCGGCGGCGATAGCTAGTAATACTACTATACTACTATATTATAGATTAAGAAAGGAGGGGGGAGAAGGGAGGAGGAGGAGGGTATTTAGACGAGCTATAGTAGGAATAGGAGAAATATAGCAGAGGGCGCTATACCCCTGCTATTAATAATAATAGGGGTATAATTAGCTATAATAGCTATTATCTATAACTATAGATAAAGGGCTAGCTATTATTAGCAGAAGGACGTATACTTTTACGGACTAATAATAATAGACGCCTTAAGGCACGTCTCTAGCGTATCTTAAGCTACTACTCTATACTACTATAAGGACGCCTACGCTATATTAGCAGCTTAATAACTAGCTAGCTCTCTAGCGTAGCGCCCTTAGGATACTATACTAGTAAGGTTATTACCAGCATAGTCGACGTATAGTACGTATATAGTACGGCTTCGGAACTAGTCTCGGCCGGCATCTGACGTCTAGTAACTATACGGTAATATACTAACCTAATAAAAACGTAGCTCTATACGGGCTATACTAATAGTATTATATAACTCTACTCTAAGACTAATCCCTGGAGCATTTAGCCTCTAGGACGTAGCTAATACGCTATAAAGCAGCCTTCGGGCTGGGGTTATACTACGAATATATATACTGGGTGGATATAGATACGCTCTTTAGCAGTACGATAGGCAGTATACGCCGAGATACCCCTTAGGAGGTATGCTAGCGTAACTGGTCCGGCGTTAATTTAATTAAATAAATAAATAAATAAATAAATTAGGCCGGGAGAAAGTCTCGGTACTTTATACGGATAAGCGTTAGATATAAGCTTATTAGGTTATAATAGGAGATAATAATCCGGCCGCTTAAGAAGCTTACCGCTAAATAATATAGCGCTTAATAGTTAATAAGCAGAAGATCGTATATATTTCCGGTATTATTCTAGAGTACCGCTTTTATTATTAATAGCTCTATATCCTCGGGTAGGTATACCGTTTCCTCGAACTACCGTTAATATACGGGGAAGCTATACTAATAGCGGATAATATATTCCTCGGCCTATAGAATATAGAGAGAAGCGAGGCCGATTAGGGGAATAAAGGCGGCTAACGAATACCGGAGGGAAATATTATCGGGATTAATAGAGGGAAAGCGCGGCTATTTAGAAGGGGGCGGCTATTTATACGCCGGGTCCGGTATATAAATAGGAGAACCTAAGGGTAAACGCCGGCGCTTCGCCGATAAGGCCGGGGTAAGATTATCCTTAAATAGATTAGCTATATAGGTAGACTATAGAAAAAGAGGAGGGTATAAGGTATAAATATAGGGTATAAGGAGGAAGGAAAAAGGGTATATAATATAAAGAGAGGAAGGAAGGGAAAGGTTAGGTTAAGCGGTTTATTTAAGCTTATAAAGGGATATAGGGAAGGGGAAGCCGAATCGAAGGGCGGAAAGAGGGTTAAAAGGGATAAAGAGTATAAAGGAGCGAGAGAGGAGAAGGTAAGAGAAAGGAGGTATAAAGAGGGTAGGAGCGGCTTTATTACCTAGGCTCGAAAGGGAAAGGATTCGGAATATAAAGAGAGAATAATAGTATTTTAGTAAGAACCCTTAAAGGAAACGAATAAACCCGTTACCCTTCTCCGAAAAGGGTATCCGATAAAAAAAAGAAGGATACGAATAAAGAAGAGAGAGGAAGAGATAGACGAGACCGAGTAAAAGCGATTAGTATATAATATAATAAGGAGCGAGACGGAAGGGGCTTATCGGAAAAGAGTAGATTATATCCTCGGTATAAAAAGGGGTAGGGATAGAGTTAATTATAGCGTTTCGCTCTTTCGGAAGAGGAGCCCGTTTAATAGAAGATCGAAGGGATTCGGATATAAAAGAGTATAGAAGAGAGGAGGGTTCCGGTATTTAAAAGGAAGAGTAAGGGAAGCTAGCCCTACTTTATATCCTTCGAAGAGGGTTTATTTATAAAGGCTTATAGCTACTATTTTATAATATACTATAAAATAGTTTATAGGATTAGAATAATATAGGGTTACTAATAATATACTATTAATATCTAGCCTCTCCTTTTAGTACCGTTATATATACTTATTCTCCCTCTTTTATTTAACTACCCTTTCCTTTTCTATTTTCCTTTTCTTTTTCCTTTTTTTTTTTTTTTTTTTTTTTTTTTTTTTTTTTTTTTTCTTTTTTCCTTCTTATCCTATCGGAACGAAGTAGGATAAAAGAAAGGGAGTAGGGAAGGAGGATTAGGTAGCTAGCTATACTAATAGTATATTTAGAGAGGATTCGAGCTATATAACCCTAAGGAAATCGAACCTAAGGAAAAAAAGGAAGAGAAGCGTTATAAAACTCTAGATAAATCCTAGGTAAATAAACCCGGTTCGGTTTTAATTCCCTACGTTAGTATAGTATAGAGTAGAGGAACTAAGCTCTATAAGCCTAACTCCTTCCGTATTCGTATCGAACCCTATATTTAAGAACTTATATCGGGTAAGAGAGGGAAGGTAGGGAGGAATCCGAAGTCCCGAGTACCCTAGAATCTATAGAAAGCAGTATATAGCTATAGATCTAGTATTATAACCTAATCCCTTATAATATTATATATACGGTTAGAAGGAATAATTAGATAGAGATTCTAATTATTAGTTAATCTTTTATAGGTCTATATAATATAGCGGTACCTTTTAACGCTTATTATTATATCTAGTATACTACTTTCTATAGATCGTATAAGCGCTTAGGCGTAATCTAGCTTCTATATAGAAGTTCTTAGTAAACGAAGAGGTTTATATTACCCTAACTAGCTATTTACTTTCGCCTTCGAAACCGATAAGCTACTCTAACCTATAAACTCTTAGATTCTTATTCTAGCCCTAACTAAACTTAACCTATTATTTAATACTAACCCTAACCTTAACCCGAATAAAAGGATCTTAAAACCCCTTATATTTATAAAAAAGGGTAATTACTTTCTTTCCCCTCTTCTTCTAAGGGTTAATTACCGGAACCCTAAGCCCGAATATAAACCCGAACCTAAGCCTAAACCCGAAAGCCTACCCTAAAATAATACGAAAGGGTTAAAGGAAAAGTAAAAAAGAAAAAAAACGCTTAGGGATTAGCGTAATCGCCTTTACCCTATCGAGAGATAGCCGGATTAACCTTCGGCTAGAATAAGCCGAACCTATTAGCCGCCCTATAATATCTTCTCTCTATATACCCCCCCCTCCCCCCCCCCTTTACTAAACGATAGAATAGGGAGGAAAAGGAAGAGAACCTAAGAATAGGATAGCGTATAAAGAATATATCGAAGCGGAGCTAGTAGAACTCTACGAGTTTATACTTAGCGAACTATAGATAAGAATCCTCTAGTAATTCCTAAGCTTAACCGTATATAAGCTTTATAAAGCGAAAGAGGATAAAGCGTAGCTATAGCGGGCGCTATACCGCTAGATTACCGAAATTAATATAGAGATTATATAGGAAATATAGATTTATAAACGGTTACCTAAAGCCTAGGCTAGGGCGGCTAATAAGCCGAGCTAGGCTTATAGATATAAAAAGACCCCCCCGAACGAGAATAGCGATAAGGATAAGAGAGAAGGGGAGGATATAGATAAGAGCGAGAAGAAGGAAGCGTAGTAAAGGGGGGGAGATAGCCCCCCGCCCGAGTAATAACCGCTCGATATATAAGCTTCCCTTTATAGGAGTATACCTAGGGTCTAGATATTAAGCCGAGGAGAGCCGATAGAAGGGAACTAAGCGTATAGGTAGGTATTATAAACGATAGGATCCTATAAAGGATAGAGGGAGGGATAAATAAAGAGGTAAGCGGTAAGGGGGTTACCTATTAACTACGATAAGTATAACGAATAGGTAATTAGGAAGAGAGAGAAACCGTACTATTTAGATAAGGCTATAATCGAGGATAAGGATAAGGGGCCCTTATACGGATAGCCTTAGAGTAAGAGGGTATAGCGGGAGGCGTATAATATATTCGAGGAGGCGAAAGCGTATTTTCGATAGATTAACCTATATTATAACTTAAACTACCTAACGGATACGGTGCTTATATATCTCTAGCCTTTTATCGCTACGATCTATATATAGTCCGCTATATACTAGTTTTATAGCCTCGTTAATATAATACGGAAGCTTAACCGGTTCCGACTTAATTATTAAGCGATCCGTATTAAGGGTAACCCTATTAAAGCGGGCGTAAAGCTATATTAACTCGCTTACCTCCTTAAAAGCGTTATCCGGCTTAACTAGTTCTAGTATATTTAATAATACCTCCTTAGCTAGCTCTACTACGCCCTACGGAAGGAGGATTAGTATTTATACCGAGAAGATATATAGTAATTATAGTATAATACGGGCTAGATTAAGGCTAAACTATACGAGGAAATCCGGTAGGCGAAGGCTTAGGTATAGTTCTATAAGCTTACTCTAAATAGGCTACTCTGCTTCCTACCCGAGATAGCTATCCGTAGCTTCGGGATCTCGATACTTATATACTAGGATCGCCTAACGGACGACGATTAAGCAATCCTCCGCTAAATACTATAGGACCTATATATAAGTACGCTTTATACTATAGGGCGTATCCTCTAAGAAAACCTAATCGGGCCCGATATTTAGTTCTAATAGGAAAAGGATAAGGTAGCCGCCCTATAGGAGCTACCCGAGGAAGAGATATTTACTACCTTATAGCCCGTCCCTTTACTCGCTTAGAATAGCTAGGACCCGGCCGACTTTACCTATAACCCTACCCGCTATACCGGGTATAACCTTTATAATAGCCCGGTATAACCGTATACTTATATACTTATATAATTATACCTAGTAATCCGGCTCCGGTATTATTATAAGAAGGGGATATTAGGCCTTTATATTATCTCCTAACGAGATAATACTATAATCTTCTATTAGGGATAGCTCTTCGGTTACTTATAAGGTAAGCTTATCCCGAAAGGGTAAAAAACCGAAACCCGGTATAAGATCCCGCCCGGCCCTAACTATTACTTAGAGATCGGTATAAAGTATAATTAGTTTAACCTCTTAGGTAAGGCGTATCTTGCTTATATAATAGTATAGCTATAATAGCGGTTTATAACGGGCTATAGTATATATACCGTTAAGGTATAGCGCCCGATTCTAGATAAGCGGGAAATTATAATTCCCTATTATAACCTAAACTAAGGATACTAAGAGTATATAAAAGAGAGGAGTAAGGGAAGAGGGCGGGGAGGAAAGCCGGTAGAGGAGGAGGTAAGGGTAGGAGAGGTAAGTAATAACTATACGGAAAGGGTCCCGTCCGGGATATTATACCTTATAAAAGCGTATACTCGATTTAATAAAGCCCCCCTCCCCCTTAAAGTAAATAGGAGAGAGAATAAGGGGTAGGCCTAGAGTTAGGCCTATTTATACTTTTATATAATATATAGTAAAAGAAGGAGAGAAAAGAATAGTCCGATTAAAAAGAGAGCCCTAGGGATCCTATAAAAGCGAGAGGTTAGCTATATATAAATCCCTCCCTTTATACGAAAGCGGAGAGTAAAGGATACGATAGATTCTATCTAGAAAGTAAAAGAAAGAAACTTAATAGGATATATTCCCGCGAACCCGAACCTAAATATTAACTTAAACCTAAGCCCTAACCTAAACGCTACCTTAAAACTCCGATAATACGGAAAACGAAGGAATCCGGTAGACTAAAAGGCTATTCCCCCCTCTTTCGTACTAGCTCTTTATAACCTTATACCCTATAAGAGTATAATAACGCCGAGTATACTTTATAATATTTACTATATTTAGTACGATTATAGCCTATTAACGAGTAAATTTCTATTCGGCTAATAAAGCCTAATAGCCTCCTTATAGGCTAAATCGTATAAGTAAATCCAGCCTAATTATATCTGGAATCGTATAGCTCGGAACGGTTATATAAGGGTAGGTAACGGTAGTATATCGAGTATACTTCCGGTATAAGTAAGCGATTTAATTTAGGTAAATCGTTATCTTGCGGAATTTCGCTTACTATATAGTATATCGCTAGTAGGGAAAAAGCTAAGGGGTATCTAGTATAATAGCCTATTATACGTATAAACGACCGCGAATCCGGTACGTAATAGGTTAGGGCTAAGGGGCTAAGACGAGAAATAGCTATAGATAGATTCGTTAGAACCGAAATAAGAATATCTCTCTAGATTATATAAATAGTAATAACGGCGGCCTGCTTAGCAGCTTATCTAATAGCCTATCTAATAGCCTATCCAGTAGCCTAACTAGCGGCTATACTAATAGCCTATCTAATAGCCTAACTAATAGCTTATTTAGCGGCTTTAGGAGGTATTCCGGTATAAAGTAGAGATAGGATAATATATAATAAATAAGGTAAGATTCGGAAAGATAGGAAATAAAGAGGAGATTAGATCGAATATCTACGGGAGATAAGACGGGGAGGTTATATCGATAAAAAAAGGAATAGTCGATTCCTAATATAAAAAGCCCTTCCCGATACGGCTTTATTAAGAGTATAAAAGGAGATATAGAAAAAGCACCTAGGGATACGATCGGAATAATAAAGGGGTAGGCTACGCCTCCCTTCTATAAAAGGGGATAAATAGGGTATTAAGACGGATATTTTATTCCTTCGTCCTTTACTTCCTTACCTACCTCCTATATACTTCTTCGTATAGTATAGCTTTATTCGAAAGTCGCTTTCTCTATAGATAGGTTTTATAAGCCCTTTAGTATAATAGAAACGCCTCGCCTAAGTAGTATTATAAGGAGTTTCTATTAGAAAGCCCCTACTAAGGCGGTAGGGTAGAAGCCGATTCCTCGCGCTTATATAGGGTTATCCTATAGGAAGCAGAGAGTATATAAACCGTTTAGAAGAGAGAAGAAGAAAGTATATAAGAAAGGGAAGGGCCCCTAGGGAAGCTTAAGGGACCGAAGGGTTCGATAGGTAAGAATATAATAAGATTAGAATCCTATAAAGAATAATATATATAAGGATTTTAAGTAACTTATTTTTCTAAAGGGAAAGGAGAGTAAGAATAAATAAGTACTTATTCTATCGAAAAAAAAGATCCTATTATCGGGTAATAAGGAAGGAGAGGTATTTACCTCCTTACTTATCCTCCTAATAGGAAGAAAAGGAAGATAATAAGCTAAAGAGAGAGAAAGAGAGAGAGAGAGATAGAGAGGTAAGGTAAAGGGCCGAGAAGGGGGTATATTACGGGAAAAGGCGATAGAATATATCCTAGGTAATAAGGTCTAATTCGCTATAGGGTATACTTAAGGGCGGGTTAAAGACGGATAAGGGAATAGAGGGTAGTAGTAATAACGGAGGGTTTATATATAGGAGAAGCGATAAGCTAGGAGATAAAGGCCGAAAAGGGGGAGGAGAGGAATAAAAACTAAAGGTAGAAGAGAGAGCTAAGGGCGTTACTATAGGTAAACGGGGTCTAATAATAATAAAAGGAAAAGGAGGACCTAATAAGGATATAGGCGAAAAGGGCGATCTATTTTCCTTATCCGAGGGATTATAGGAAGGTATAAGTAAGGTAAAGGGAGAGGCTTTAGCGGCCTCCCTATTATTAGGATAACAGGGAGATAATATAGGTATACTAAATAGGTCTTTCTAATATTACGAACTCGGAGGCGGCCGCTAAACTAGGGGTAGGGAAAAGGGGGCCGGTATAACCGGCTAGTATATAATCTAGGAGATAGAAGAAAGAGGAGAGGAGGATAGATCGGTAGGTATAGCGGGTAGAAGGGGTATATACCTAGCCCTAAGAGAAGGGAATATATAGGGTAAGCTCGAATTAAGCGAAGAAAGCGTATAGATCGGCAAGGGGGAAAGTATCGGCGAAGGTAAAGGCGCTAGTAAAGGCGAAGGCGCTAGTAAAGGCGAAGGCTAAGGAGGAGGAGGAGAAGAACTAATACTCTCCTAGATAAACGAAGGGAGATTAGTAAAGTTAATAAGGGCTAGGTCGGCTGCGCTTATATTTATAGCGGGCGGTAAGGGGGGAGGCGGATAAACCGGCGCTAGCTAAGTAGAAAAGAAATAGTAAAGAGGCTATTAGCTAGAAGTAGGTAAGATTAGGGGTAGGCTTTAGTATTAACGTTCCTTTTACTTCTCCTAAACCTATTACTTCTTATATATTCGAAGGGTTATTATTCGCTATTATATATACGCTTAGTTATACTCCTTCTCCTTAATAGTAAGCTCCTAGCAGATCCTCTCCTATTCCTACCGCTTATATTATATACGGAGCGCTTAGGGGAGGCGAGGCGTTTATATTTTCTTTTAATACCGCGTATACGCTTAACGGGTTATTATAAGCGGGTATATAGTATTAATACTAATAGCGTAGATAATAATAGTATTAGGATAGCCCGATAGCTTAATAATCGGAGGGGGAAGAAGGGTAATAATCTAAAACTTACTTTAATAAGGGGCTATAATAAAGACGGTAGTTATTTAAGGGAGGCGTTCGGGCTCTTTACTCTCTCTCTCTCTCTCTCTCTCGGTATCCTACCTTATCTATATAGAGTTAATCTAAGGTTATATAAAGAGAAATAACCCTCTCTTATAAATCGTAGAGGTAGCGGAAAGGAGGGAAGGGAAGGGTAGAGAAATAAGGAGAAGGAAGCGTAGCGGTAGCGGGGTAGGTAGCCCGATTATATTAAGAAGAGGAAATAATATCGGAAAGGGTATATAAGCGGGTAAGGAATAGGGATCGGCGATATAATCGAAACCCTAAAAAGATAATTAACCGGATTAGGCAGGATATATAGAAAGTAAGGTATAAAGGAAAGAAAGAGATAAAAGGAGTTAATAGGATCTATTTACCTATTATACGAGAATAGATTAGATAGGGAGAAATATATAAAGGAAGCGTAAAAGGAGGGTAGGGTAGGGGGAAAGGGGTAATAGGATAAATAATAAAGAGGTAGGAAAAAGTAGGGTATAATATATAACCCTTTTCTTTCTTTATAGCTAGGAATTAAACTAAAGAAGAAGAGAAGGAACCTTTAGGTTCGATAGCTTCGAAATAAAAAAAGGAGAAGCCTTAACCCGGATTACTTACGAGAATCCTAAGATATAAGAGATAATCGGGTAATTTAATAAAGCGTAAGAGAAGGCCTATAAGAGGGAGAGGAAGGGTAGAAAGGAGAGAAGAAGAGTCTACTTACCCTTAGCTTAGGGGCTATAACGAGGATAATAAGGTAAGCTAATTTTTATAAAGGAGAGAGAGAGAGAGAAAAGGGTTACCGTTTAAATATACTAAATTACTAGATCGAAGTAGGAAGATTATCTTAACGGATAGTTAAATAAAAATAATAATATAGGGAGAAGATCTAAGAAGAGGAGAAGGAATTTATATCTACCGAATCGACTCTCTATATTATCTAGTAGAAAAGAAATAAGAAAGGATAATATAGAGATTACCTACTACTCTAAGCGTAGAAAGAAGGGTAGCGGCCTATTCTTCTAACTAAATCCCTTCTCGAAAAAAAAAAAAAAAAAAAAAAAAAAAAAAAAAAAAAAAAAAAAAAAAAGTAGGCGAATACGGAGCTACCTAATATATAGAGTAGAGAAGAACTCGTACGGGAAGAGAGATACCTTAACCTACTACCGATACGGAGGTCGGACTTATAAGGAAGAGAGAGAAATAAAGAGATTTAATATAACCGTAATAGGTAAATTATCTATTTAAGGGCTATAGCCTACCTTATAACTATAATAGATAAAGTATCTAAGGGCTATAGCCTACCTATAACCGTAATAAGCAAGCTATTTATCTAAGGGCCGTAGCCTACCTTATAACCGTAATAAACGAATTATAGAATAACCGTAGCCTACCTTATAACCGTAATAAACGAATTATAGAATAGCCGTAGCCTATCTATAACCGTAATAGATAAACTATTTAAGGGCTATAGCCTACCTACGATTATTATAAAATAAAGGAGGTAGCAGATAGCCTATCCGGCGATATACTATCCGCCTCCGGGTAGCTCGGCTATATATAGGCGGTATAAAGGGCCTTAGCCTCTTATAGGAACTATATTAAGGGCTAATGTATAGCGTATATATAGTATTAGGGCGAAAGGAGCGTATCGATATAAGCGGTTATTACCGGGTATATAAATAGCTACTAGGGATTAATACTATTAGCGTAGAGAAAGTACGGGTACCGGCTATAATAAAAGCAATTATAGAGAATTAGCTTATATTTATTATAGGTAAGGGTATTACCTAGATAGAAGAGGCCCGGCGTATACTCCCTTAATATAGAGTAGCTATTATCCTTCGTATTATATAGGGCTAGGCGGAGGAAGCTATTATAAAGGAGGGCCTATAGGATATAATCGATATAACCCGGCTATAGCTATTATACCGGCGGAACCGAGTAGAAGACGAATAAGGTAGGCTTCTAGAGTATAACCTTTATCTTAGCGAGGAGGCTAAAGAAGGTAATAGTAGTATTATCGAAGGTAAGCGGGTCTAGGAAGCGTATCCGGTATTACCGCGTAAGGTACTACTTCTACTATATATATAGTATCCCCGTATAGGTATAATACGCTTTATAATAATAGCCGGCCTAAAGAGCGAGGAGGGTAATATAATCGCCTTATAGGTATAGTAGGCTTATATATACCTAATCGATTAGGCTAGCCGAAGGGCCCGACCGGATAAAGATCTAATCTTCCTCTAGTAATAATATAATAGTAGCTAGATCCTATACTAGCGAGTTAAGGCCTATATTCTACGCCCCTATACTTAATATTAGTATATACTCGGTAGTTACGGGTAAACTCGTAATTACCTATATTATATCTATTAAAGCCCCCGAAGGAGAAATAAGCTCGAGAGCTATAAAATCGCCCTAGGTATAAACCCTATAGGGGAGAGGGAAATAAGCAATTAAGCTAGCTAAAGAAGAGAAGGGAAAGAATATAACCTATATACTCTTAAAGGGAGGCGGGGTAAGGAAAGGAAACTAATAGAGCGTATATACTATTATAGGGGCCGGTTCTAGGCGGAGGAGAGCTATATATATATCTAGCAAGTTAGCAGTCTATATTTCGGAGAGGGCTTCTTACTAGAGATAGGTAGTTACCGATAAAGTAGGATAGAGCCGGTAATAAATACTAGGCTAGGTATAACCCGCCCGACCTATATATTAGGTAGCCGAGGCTATAATAATCGGACCTAATAATAATATATCTATCCGAAGGTATAGGTTATAGCTAGCCGTTTTTTATAAACCCGTATCCTATACTAAACGAGTACTAATAGGTTAATAGCGGAGGAAGAAGAAGAAAAAAGAAAGAAAAGGGGGGGGGGGGGGAAAGAAAATATACGATAATATAGATAATACCGTCGATTATTAGGGATATTTCCGCTATATTCGTAGCGATTATATATTTCCGCCCGGTAGCCGAGGTAAGCGAAGGTAAGTATAACGCTAATTATTATTCGTCGGGTAGTATAATAGTATATAAGCTATAAACTATAAGGCTAGCTACCTCTTTAAAGCGGAGGGTAGCTATTAGGAGTATAATATTATCCTAGCTAGGGATAAAAACGAGGATATTACTATAAGCCGTAGTAGTATATAGCTAGAGTATAAGGGTAGCGGCTAGGTATAGGTAATCGGGGTAGGGCTAGGCTAATATATCGCCTAAGGCGAGAGCTTTATCGGCTAGGTAATAGATCTCTATAGGGAATATATAGCTAGGGATAATAAGAAAGGGTATACCTATAAAGTACGACTGGAAAAAGGCGGTATTTAGCGTAGCCGATATAATAATTACGTATAAATCGGGCCGTCGGAGTACTAATTACTATAGCTTTACTAGTAATAAATCCGTATAAATAGTACGCTTATATACCTTATCTAGCAGGATATAGCTATACCGGTATAGCTCGGGATTACTCTTAAGTTACTCTAAGAGGAACCCGTCGGTAGTAAAGCCGAGGATTATCTATCCGCTAATAGCCGCTTTATAGCGAAATATATAGCTTATTTCCTAGCCTAGCTCGATATCGAGCTTATCGGCTATATATTAGGCTACCTAGCGTACGGCTATATAATATAGCTATATATAGATAATATAAGCGCTAGCCTAGGGGAGGTTATTATAAAGGCTAGAAGAGATATAAGTAGGGAAGGGGTTAGTAGGAAATACTATATTTTAAATTCTAGAAAAGGGTAGATTTATATAAACTATAATACCTAGGTCGTTTTACTACTACCTGTCTCGCCGGTAAGGATAATTACCTAGTATTAATAGTATATCTAGAGGAACGGTTTATATATTATAGCGGTAGGTAGCTAGCGGATATATTCGTAGATCGAGAAATAGCGTATAATATATAGATAAGGAGGTTAAGTTTATAGATTAATACGGTTATCTTCGATAGTAAGGGCCTATACGGCTATAGTCTAGCGGCGTAAGAGGGTAGCTAATATACGGTTAGTAGGCGATAAAGCGGTAAAGGATATTATCTAGATATAAGAATACGAAATCTAGGAGCGATAGGGTATAAGAGATAAAGGGTAAAGGAGGAGGGAAAAGGAAAGTAAGAGGAAGAAGGGAGAGATATATATAAGAGAGCCGATAAAGAGCTAATAGGAGGAGGGTAGAGAAGAAGACGAAGAGGGGGGTAGAGAAAGAAGGTAAGGAAGAAGAAAGAGGGGAGGATAACCTAGTAAAGAGTATAAGGTAGAGGAGATAGATATAGCGAGCTTCGATATATATTCGATATATCGAAGCTCGAACCGCTTAAAGTATAGGTTCGGGAATATATTACGCTAGGTTATCGATACCTAGCCTTTATAATAAATCGTCTAATAATATTAGGCTTATAAGAGCGAGAAAGGAATAAGAGTAGTAATAGATAGAGAAAAGAGATTATTTATAGGCCTAAGCGATTATAAACGGAGAGAAGAGGAAATAGATATTAGATAATACCCCGAGCCGACTTAATCTAACTAAAGGGCTATAGCCTAAACCCTCGAAACCTAGCAGAGCGTATAAAGGGCTATAGCTTAAACCCTCGAAATCTATTATAGCGTATAAAGGGTTATAGCTTAGACTATCGAAATCTACTATAGCGTATAAAGGAAGCCGAGGTTATTTATTAGAGAAAGGGCAGCGGGGAGGAAATAGGTAAAAGCGTAAATAGGTTCCGTAGTAGTATAGGTATACGGGTATAGCTATAAGATATACGAGGACGAGTATTTAGTATAACCTTTTATTATATTAGGTCGGAGAGAGGTTAATACTATAGCTTAGGCTATATAAGTAAAGGGTTATCCTTATATAAGCGCGCCGAGACTATAAATAGCTTGCCTAGGGTCGATATTATAAAGCTAATCTATATAGGGGGCTCGAGACTCGGCTATAGGTATACGGGTATATCGCTCGCTGCTACCTAAATACCGCTCCTCTAGCGGGTATAGATACTATTATAGCTATAGAAACCGAGGCCGATCCGACCGGGGCGTATATTATATAGCAGAAAGCTATAGTTCGTCGGCGTTATAGTCTAGCCGGGCGTATACTAACTAGACGGCGTTTATACTAGGCCCTAATAGTAGAGCTAGCCTTTAAATATACCTAAAGCCCTTATAGCGGCGAGTAAGCCTTTAAATTAAAAGGCTATATTACTTACGGGATTATTCGTATTAATATCGTATAAGCCCGCGATCTTATATAGGTTATAAAAGAGCTTTATCTCGTTATTATACCGGAGGATAGGTAGCTAAAGCGTAAAGACTACGGTTTATAAGCGGGCGCGTATTTATATACCCGCTATTATATAATCGGCGTCCCCGGCGAGCTAAGCCGCTTAAGTATAACGCGTATCTTTAACTATCTAGCCGCTCTATATAAGGGGTATAGGTAAGACGAGCGCTATATTATCTTAAAGTATAGCCTTACTAAAAGACGGTAGCTAGGATATAAACTAACGATATAGCGTCGAGGAATATAACGGGGTATAAATAACCGGTATAAGCTATAGCGCGCTTATATTATACTCCGGCGTAAGGCGTTAACCCTATACCGTATAATAGGATAGGAAGCGTAATAATATAAAGCTATTATCGGGGAAATACTAAGCGATATATATAAGCGTTTATATTTATAGCGGCTATTCGTCCTCCTCTTTATCCTCCTCCTCTTTATCCTCCTTAGGCGGATCGCCCCGGTATAGTAAGTATATAATACTTATTTCTTTATCCGGGGGCGGGCGGGGCTTAGAAAGGATAGCGGGGATATATATAATAGGCGGGGAAGAAGGGTTCTATTATAGGAGAGGATAATTAGCTAAGGTAAAGAGAAAGGGGCGTATAGATCGAGACTTTTATACCGAGTAAGCTATATAGCTTGAGGTAGAGGTAGACGGTAATACTATTATAGGTAAGAGAAAAAAAAAAAAAAAAAAAAGGGCGTTAATAGAGCCGGGCCGAGAAGGAGGGGGCGATTACGTTTAAGGGGGGAAAAGGTAAGAAAGGATAAGGAGGGGTAAGGAGGGAGAAAGAGGTAAGGTAAGGTAAGGGTAACCCTATAATATAAGAAGTATATAAGGCTATTAATACTTCTCGTAATACCCTAGGATAAGGTCCGTTCGCTATATAAGCCGGGGGAAAGGGAGAGAAAATATTCTATTATAATAGATAATATATATAGGAGGGCGTCTTCTCCTACGTTCTTATATAAGAGAAAGAGATATAATCGATAGCAGATTATAAAGAGAGAGAGAGAAAGAGAGAATAAGAACCTAATAGATATATCTACTAAGGTATCCTTATAAGTATTAGTATAGAAGATAGATAATAAGAAGGCGAAGAGCTCGATTCCTATCTACTAATATATTCTAGAGAGAGAGGAGGAAGGTAGCTATAGAGAGTAGTAAAGAGTAATAGTATAACGAGCGTTATCGCTAGGCTTAGCTAGCGACGATAAGTATATTATAATCCTCTACTTATACTACTCGATAGAGATAAGTAAAGAGAGCTCCTATTATTACTTCTAAGCGTTATACCTATACGGAGGAGCCCTAGTACCGAACTAGGTTCGGTAAAGATTATCCGCTATTATAGTAGTTTATCTTCTAATCCGATAAATAGGTAATAGGATTATCGGCTTTACTTACCTATCTATCCGTACTATCGCCTATATATACTAAGGGGTTATCTATAAGCTAATATAATATCCTCTATATTATATATATAATAGGGGTTTATAGCTTAAAAGGCTAGCTTATAAGGTAGAGGGGAAACCTTATAAATTATAGCGAAGAGGCTATTGTAATAAGGAACGGGTTTATATAGAAAGATCGGCCTAGTTATACCGTATACTAGAGAGCGATATTTATTATCGGAGGGAGCTTAGTTCGGGGATATTATAATATCTATAGTAAGTTAGGCTTTATAGTGTATACGATCTATAAGGTTATTTATAACCGCTCTCCGTCGGGAGAGGGGATATTAGATAATCGAACGGTATTAAAACGCTTAGATACGAAAGTAAGCTATAATACGCGGGTTATTATAACGATAGGTATCGAATATAATATCGTTTAATTCTTAATAATATTATTAGATAGAGGGTATTATCTCCTATCTCGCTAGTAATATATAGGCCGTTATATTAGTCTACTCTCCTTATACGGCCTATATTCGTAGTAAGTATAAGTATCTACCGGCTATTATTACTACTAATAGTAATAGAAAGGGTCGAGGCATCTAGTAAGTAAGGCGTATTATATATAGGACTATATAGTTTATAGGAGAGTAGCTATAGTCCCGTTGCTTAAAAGGGGCTATAACGGAGTACCGGTCTATTAATACTATAATTAGGGCTTTAGGCGCTAGGCGTACCGAATATAAGAACGATATATATAAATAGTAGTACGATTATATCGAACGGTAAAGGGCGTATACCTTCTGCCTCTACCTAGCCCGTAGTATATATAACGGTTATAAGGATAGGTATACTATCGATCGCTGCTAAGTTTATAGCTTAGTAAGGCAGAGGGTCTACTAGCCCTCTTAGGGGAAGGTTTAGTAATAAGGGTATATAGCTATAGCGTATAAAGCGAGGAATATAAGGTTAAGGTACCTAATATCGTATATCTATAGCCGTATTATAAAGCGGATAATAGAATAGCTATAATTAGAGTATATAACCCTAGCTGCTTTCCGTAAGTAACTTATCCTCCTCTTATACTAGTAATATCGCTTAGCTTAGAATAGCTACTATATATATAATATCGATCGGGAAAGATATCCCTAGTAAATTATAATATATTCGTATACCGAGCTTAGGTATATATTATCTAGTATTATGCTAACGGGGAGGGTAGATAGTCGACTACGGCCTATAGGTTAAGGCGGTTCCTCTTATAAGGGACCTCCTATATATCGATAGTAATATCCTACTAGGAGGGAACGGTAATAGCCTTCTTCCGCTTTTATACGGTTCCTTCTCGGTAAGGGGAGGGTCTCTATATAGAAGCAGATAGGTTACTAGTATATTATACGGGATAATACTAAATAAGGTTATTATATAAAAACGAATATAAAGATTAATAATTCCTTTCTCTTAGATACGTTTATTAGACGCGTTTATTAAATATATCTACTAGCTAAACGTTATATAGGTATTAGACCTATATAATATATAACGAAGTAAGGGTAACTACCTATAATAGCTATAGTATAGGTAATTAAAGTATTCCGAAGAGGGCGGAAGGAGCAACCGAAGAGAGGTAGCCGTATATATAAATACGTATAGAAATAAGCTTATAACTACTAGCTAATCGAGCTAGTAGGAGATATAGCTAGTAGGTCCTTATTAAACCGCGTAACCTATAGCCCTCTGCTATAGTAGTTATAGAAGGGCTAGAGGGCGAGCTCGTATAGTAGCGACCTTCGTAGGGTTTAATCGTATACCTAGTAGAATAAATAGGCTACTATCGCTAAGCCTTCGCTATCGTATACCGTAGTCTAATAGGTAATACCGGCCCTAGTAAGAGGTATATATAAAGCGGTCCCTTTATACCTATTATATACTACTTTCTCGTTAAATAACCCGAGTATATAGTTCTAAGATCGCCTCTACCTACGCTATAAACGGGCCGAAAGGGGTAATCCGATCGAGGGATAGAACGATCTATTCGTATAGATTATTAGGTAATAATAAGGCTGCCTTCTTATAATCCAGCGGACCCAGTATAGAAAGACGAGAAGCCGTCCTCGGCTAAACGCCTCCGTATCTACTTATAAACCTAGCCCTATATCGCGTAAAAAATATAAGAAAAATAGGGCGGTTATAGATACTATCGGCGTTACTAAGCGATTATAGCGCTTTTAGCCGTTTACTATAATATTTACCCGGAAGAACCTCCTTCTTTTAGCCGGTAGCTCGTTTATACCGGCGGGTATAATCGTATTAATCGTCGGCGGACGGTCTATCCGTATAGTATCTCTACCCGGAAGAACCTCTTTTTTTTTTTTTTTTTTTTTTTTTTTTTTTTTTTTTTTTTTTTTACCGGTAGCTTATTTATACCGGCGGGTATTATCGTATTAATCGTCGGCGGATAGTCTATCCGTATAATATCTCTCGTAGTTATATACGAGATTTATCCGGTTAGCTAAATTATATACTACCTTCCGGATATAACTCTAAAGAATAACCGTATACTATCTTCCGGCTAACGGGTAATCGGGGCGTACGAATTAAGATATAAAGCTAGCTATAGAATATATATAGCCGAGTACCCTAAGGAAGGCTAGATCGATAGGATACCTATATTATAAGAGAGGTTATAGAGCGCTCGGTAGAGAACTCGATATCTATTTTATATATAAATAGGTGCGCCGAGATATATAAGAAGCTATAGATAAGGCCGTAGTAGCGAAGAAGCGAGCGTACGATAAGAGAGAAAGATATATAGCGTATATAGTCGGTCTTCTTATAGGATATACTAACCCCCCCCCCCCCGATCTTACCGAGCGAGGAAGGCGTAGGACGGAGGACTAATAGCGTATTATATCGGGTATATCGGATCGGGTAAGGGAAGGGCGTACTTTTTAATAATACCGCTATAAGGTCCGGTAGGGGATAATAGGATTATAGAGTATATAGGGAGGAATCCGGTCTCCTAGGATAGATAAGCCTATTATATTCTTACGTATAAAGTAGGCAGCCCTTACCTATAATAACTAGTTATTATAGGGGAAGCGATAGAGAGAGTATAGGGCTCTCTCTATAAGAGAGTTATAGTATAGAAATCTAGGTTAAAGAGACGTATAGCTTATATATATAATAGGGTATACGGCTTTCTATAGATATAGTAAGAAGGTATAATAGGGCTTGCTTATAGAGAGGAGGGTAGAGTCTATTACTTCGGGATCGCCTATTAGTAATAGGGTTATTATCCTCTCGGAGACCCGATATTACTTCTAAATATATATCTCTCTATCCTTGCCTAAAGGTAATAGCCCGGCTCTATAGAAGAGAAACGAGTTTCGTATATCTAGCGTTAGGTATCTAATCGGCTAGTAAAAAGCGCTAGATAATCGCTAGGTTACGAAACGTTATTATATTACCCTAGTCGAGTAATAGGGTAGCGGGAATACTAACCTTAGCTAGGAAAGATAATCGGTTCGGAGATCGGATACGAAAAGTATATTAAGCTTCCTCCTCTTATAAGCTTACTTACTTTCCTTAAGGTAATCGATTCCTAGGATACCCTTCCGTAACGGTAGGAGAATCCGCCTCCCCTTTAGGAAGGAAGGGGCTATAGGCTATTAATATCGGAGGGCGGTAGTAGTCTCTATAAGGCGGAGGCTAGGTATAGTAGAAGGTAGCGCGGATCCGAAGGGTAAGAGGGAGCTATAGCCTTTACTAGGCCTACTCGATAAGCTAGTTTCTCGAGAAGGAGAGAAGAGGGTATTTTATACGATAGGAACCCTAAACGATAGGAGTCCGAAGCTCCTTCCTATTTATTCGTAAGCTCCTTCCCGCTCGAAGGGATCGATTCGAGGGTAGATTATAAGAGAGAGCGGTAAAAGGGGGATAGGAAAATTAAGCGTAAGAAGGAATACCTAGGAGGGGAAAGAAGCGCTATTTACTATCGATTAGATAGGGGTAGGAGTAAAAAATATAGGATAGTTTAGTATATATCCTATATTTATTTTATTATATATAGGTAGATAGGGAGAAACGAAGAGGAAAGTATAGCTATAGTAAATATTCTAATCTAGGGGGGATATATATAAGTACCGGGATATTAAAGAGAGAGTAATAAGCGAAGAGCGAAAGAGTATAAGATTAGAGGAAGGAGGAATATAGCTAGCTATCGTTATAAAGAGAAGGAGGGTTATAAGATAGAAGGTAGGCTTATACCTAATATCCTAATAGAGTAGGTAGAAAAGGAACCTAATAATATTAGGAGAATAAAGGGATAGCTTATCGATATAAAGGCGGGGTATCGAAGCTTATAAGATAGAGTATAAGAGTTAAGAAGAAAGAAGGCGAATAATTATAAGCAAGTAGGGCTAAAGGGCTACGAGCAAGCCCCTAGGGCCTAGTAATACGATCGTATATATAGCTACCTCCGCTAAGAGCTTATATACCTTATACCTGCTATTATAAGGGCCGCGGTATAGAGAAATAATAAGCTATCCTCCGCTTCCTTCTTCTTCCGGTAAGAGAAAGAAGATAGGCTTATATCGCGTATAATATAAGTAAAACGAGTATTATAGTTATAACTATATATAGAGAATAGGGCTATTTCTGCGATTAAAATATTCGTACGAGTATACTAGTATACTAGCGGACGGATTCGTTTATAAACGAACGTAATATATTATTCCTTCCTTTTATATTACTCGAGTATAAGTTTCCTTTTTCTTCGTATATATACGTATATATAGGTATAGCCGAGAGAGTATCTCGGGCTAGGGGGTAACTAGAGGGTTTATCTTCGTTTTATAAGCTACTATTCGGTATTACTATCGTTCTATCGGTAAAGGTTAGGGTAGAGAAGCGATACCTTAAGTAAACGTATAGTTAAAGGTATAGAAGATAGATAAGGAAAGAAACGAAATAGGTATCGAAGTATTAGAGAAGAGGGTTATTAATAAACGTTCTAAAAGGCTACGAAAAGGTAAGCGATATCCTTATCGCTTTTAGTCTAAATCGTAAGTATCCGAGGAACCGCTATCGGAAGACTAGTAATCGTAGTTATAGTTATCGCCGTACTTATATTCGTTACTATCGTCCGAAGTATAGCCGTAGTTTAAAACGGAGCTATTATATCCGTCGTACTAGGTATAATCTCGGTGCTCGTACTATATAGAATACGTATAAGGGCTATAGTCTTCGTAGCGGTAGGAGTATTCGTATAAGTAATCCGAGTAGCTATTAGTATACGAAACGGCTAGAATACTCCGAACGTAAAGGAGATATAATAGTGTAGGCAGTAGAACCGTTAATATAAACTGAATATATATATAAAGAGTTTAAGTAGCGAACTAGGTCCCTTAGCTAGAAGGGCTAGAGGTAAGTAAAAGTAGTATACGGCCTACGGCGGCCCTATATAGAGTAAATTACTCTATATAGGTCCTATTACGTATTACGTAATCTATAGCCCCTACTATAAATACCGGGTACGGGAAAAGGGTAAGCTATCCTCGGCTTTCCTCCCTATATATAAAAGACTAGTCTTAGTAAGGGTTCTTTAAGATACGGTTAACTAATTAAACGTTAACTAACCGTATATAATATATAGTAAATTCGTATATTCTAAAGGTTAGTTAATTAACTAACTAAAAGGGTAATTATCTCGGGGGCTTTAGTATTATAGATATATAGTAGGTATATACTATACCGGCTATACCGGCAGGCAGAGGCCGGCAGGTACGGATCTATAATCACCCCTTTTCTTATATTAATCGTCCCGATTAATACCTTTCTAAAAAACCTTACGAATATATCTTCGTTTATAATAATCCTTACTAAACTTAAATACTTTAAAGGTATCCTATAAAATCTATTACTACTTAATATCCTAAACTAAAATATACCGAATCCGGTGCTTTTAGCCGTTATATCGTTACGAGCTTAATAGGTTTTTATCGTATTTTTAGGCGATTTAGCCTAAACTGCTATTACTCGCTTAACTAATTATTACTAGCTTGATTCGGCTAGCTTTAGCCGTTATTATTTAATTATTATTTAGGCTAGTATTCGTAGCGATTTGTATACGGTCCTTTTCGAATATCGTTTTACTTATATACTATAGGCTGCGAATAGGGTAGCTATCCGTACTATAGGTAGGGAATAAATTAGTACCGTTATACTTAGACGGTAGTATTATACTACCTAGGCTATATAAACCGTACGTATTACTAGCGTAATAACTTATAATAGCCTAGGGACCGTTGTAATACGGCTTATATTTATATACTTTCTATCGTATACGTAAAACCTAGTTACTAAGCGCGTATACTCTTAATAGAGCCTTCTTTTCCTATAGGATTACTCGTATAGTTACGCGTATAGCTATTAAACTATTCGTATATCTATATACTAGAGGAGCTTTATAGTACTTTACTAGTTCGTAGTCGACTATTATCTCCTCCTCCTCCGTTAAATTATATATATATATAGCTATCTCGACGGTAGCGGCGGGCTTATTTAAGTTAGGTATAGTACCGAAGAGTAGAAAGAACGGTAAGTAATTAGACGGTCGCGCTATCCGATTATATATTCGTATAGCGCGCTTTACGGCTATATTAGGGTCTATTATATAGACTATCTAGTTATATACTATACCGTACTTTAGCAGGTTATTTACCTTTTCGATTTTCCCGTTACCCCGTAAGTATACTAGTATAACGGGGTAGACCTTACTATTATAGCGTTTATACTATTACTAAGCCTCTACGCCGGTAAAGCAACTAGCGTTCTCCGAGATAAGCTCCTTAGGTATACTAAACGTTTATATAATACGCTCTAATAATAGCAGTATAGCTTTAAATTATATATTCGCTATTACCTTAGCTTTAATCTATCCTATTACGTATTCTACGGCTACGAGGATTAGCACGCTATTAATAGCCGTAAAGTTAATTACCTAGCGTATTAATAGCAGCGGGGGCAATATAGGTCGTAGGTTTAATAGTATAGGATTAGGCTTCTTTATTAACTAGTAATAAGGGTATTCGGCTACCGTTTATTATACGATTAAGATTAATTTAGAGTATTAGAACTCGTACGTTAGTAGGCGTACCGTCGTACCTACGGTTATATAACCGTAGCTCTCGTAAACGGTATACGCTACCTTAATAAGCTTACTCTTATCTACTATAAGTAGTATTATTTAGCTTCGTATAGCTAGTCCTTATAGGTATAAAGGGTCTCCTAATAGCCTTATAGAACGTATTAGTCTATATAGACGTCCGCCGTATACTATAAAGTATTCTTTTATCTATTATTTATCTATATTAGGTAGCCGTAGGCCTTATAATACTAAATACTCTAATACTACTTATAGATCCAACCGATCTATCTCGTAAGGGTATTTTAAGGCGTATATAGGCCTCGAATCGTTTATCTCGAGGGCATTCGGAGGGT
Organism: Coniella vitis; assembly: GCA_011317545.1. Classification (NCBI taxonomy): domain Eukaryota; kingdom Fungi; phylum Ascomycota; class Sordariomycetes; order Diaporthales; family Schizoparmaceae; genus Coniella; species Coniella vitis. Next base: position 41,306 of record WUJK01000019.1, read on the forward strand.
TTAAGTCGGAATATTCTTTATTAAGGTATACTATAGCAGTATCGTCGCCGCTAGTAGGTAGTCTAGAGAGGTAATTAGCTATTATATTCGCCTTACCTAGCCTATAAACGATATAAATATTATAATATTCTATAGCGTCGAGAAAACGTATTATTCGTAGCGGTTATTCGACCTTTATTCGTAGCGTTTTTAAGGAGTTATAGTCCGTTACTATTATTACCTCGCTTCCCTAGGTCTAATATTTCCAGTATTAAAGCGCTAGTAGGATTATAAATAGTTTACGTTCTTATACTAAGTAACGTAATTATATTAGTATTAGTTTACGCGAGAAATAGGCGATAGGGTAAAGAGTTAATTTACCGTTCGAATCCAGGTATAGCTATATAAAACAGGCGCTTATATAGCCCTAGCTGGAGTTAGTATCTATTACCGACGGTAGGCGCTAATAGAACGGCTTAACTATTAGTACGGATATAATAGCCGTTCTAATTTCTTACTACTCCGCCTTCGCTTTAGCGGAGAGTATAAGGGCTTTATTTTTAGCCCCTAATATTAGTACCGATAGATATCTAAACCGTCTAGAGTACTAAGGAATTAATAATCTAAAGTAGCCTGCCGTACTTATAAATACGCGGACCTCTATAGTTATAGTTAGTATTAGTCGGTTATATACGGCTACGACCTTAGCGGGGTCTAGTTATATACCGTTTAGGCTAATTAGGAAGCTTAAAAAGACTCCTATTATAACGAATAGCTCGGTCTTTAAAATATTAAGTAATATACCGTATTCCTCTAAGCGGGCGAATATTAGTTTAATACGTTTATAAAGTTATATAGGGGTATCGGCCTATATCGTAATATCGTTTAATAGTCCTAATATAAAATCTCTAAAGGGTTCTAGAATCTCCTCTATTAACGCTTAAAATATAGCTAGGGAGCTTATTAAGCTTATAGGTATTACGATCTATTCGTATAGACTATTCGGTATCTAGAACGCCGTTTTCTTACGGTCTTTCTCCTTAATTAGTATATACTAGAAGCCGTCTTTTAAGTTAATAAAAGCGTAATAGGCGTAGCCGGCTGCTTTTTAGATCTAGTTTATAATATTCGGCAGAGGATATATATATTTAATAGTAATATTATTTAATAGTCTAAGATCGTAGCAAAAGCGCTATATAATATACGGGTTATTCTTATCTATTCGTACCGTTTAGCTAGGTGCCTTCTTAGGTACTAAATAGGCTAACGCGGCCTATAGCGATTTACTCTTTCGGATTAGACGGCCCTAATAAGCTTTAACGAAGTCGCGGATAGCTTATTCCTATATAGGGCTAAACCTATATAATACTAAGCGAATAGGTAGATTATTGCCCGTATTAATCTTATAGTATACTTTTAATAGTTTTTAAATAGCCTCCGTCTTACGTTTAGAGGTATCGAATAGCCCTAGGAATAGTATCTCGTACTCTCGTAGATATATATTAATTTATATATTATCTATAGGCGTAGCTTTACCCTATTTAACCGATTTACAAGTATCGGTTTAATATATATATATTATACCGTCCTCTTAAGCTATAAATACGGCGTTCTAATAAGTAAATAGAGTATAGAACGCTTTAAGCATTAATTCGTCCGGCTATAGCGTAGGACGGCCTTCGAAGGTATTTAATATAACGGTCTCTCGTTTATATCTACGGATATCGCCTTTATAGGATAATACCTACTTATAGAACACTGATTTACCTAGTATAAGGTCGCCTAAGAAGGTATTATCTATAACTACGCTATAGGCTACTAAGAATAACTCGGACTATTTACCTAGTATAATAGTTTAAAACTAACCCGGTACGACTATATCGTAACTAATTAAAGGGCTATAACCGCCTATACCTTTCCTCGTTCTAGGTCGGGCAGAAGGGTAAGACTATAGTTAGTCTATAAGGGATTAAGAGGTATAGTACGCTATTAAGCTATAGTCGAAGAATATAGTATATTCGTACCTATTAGGTAGATATACGATAAACAGGTTATATAGATCTCCTATCCCCTCTTAGTATAGTTTATCTCGAAAGGGTGGAGGTCTTCCGCCGATACCTATATCTATATAGTAAGTATTATAGCGCCCCTATTCGTCGGCGTCCTCGAGGGCTTATTCCTCTAGAATAAAACGGAGGTTATCGTCTACGTAGTTATTATAGTTGCTAGCTATATAGCTAGCAGGGTCGACGACGCTATTATTATCGTTATCGTCCTAGTAAATAGCTACGTATACGTAAGGGGTGCTACTATAGGCATAGCCGCTATAGCCGCTATAGCCGCTACGGCTTCCGCGTATACTTACGCTATTAGGCTTATATATAAAAAACTCTTAAACCTTTCGAAAGCCTCGGTTACGGTCCTCTTTATATAGAGTACCTTTAAGAGGAACTATCTCGCTAATAAGCTTACTAGTAATAGGCTACTTAGTAGGCTTTAAGTAGTCCTTAGCCTAATAGCCGATTTTACTATAGTTATAGCATTTATTATTACGGCTATATACGGCGCTAGTAAAGTAGACGCTATAATATTCGTCTTAATCTATCTAAATACTATAATAACCGCAAACGAATGCTATATTAGCTATAGAAGCATAGGTATAGGTGCTAGTATTAGCAGTACTAATACTAGCCGCGAATACGTTATTTATATCCTTAGAGTAAGGGTCTAAGATAGCTAAGATACGTACGGTCTTATTAATAGGCTCCGTAGCGATTAAATACGTACTAAGCGTACTATAAATATCGCTTTCGGCTGCTTTCGAAGTATATAGCTTAGTATATATAGCGATACGCTTAATTAGGTCTATAGCTATAAGGCTATCTACTATATCGAGCAATATAGTATATATACTAGGCATCGTTATCTATAGCTTTGTAACTAATATAATATATATTATATCGGATTATTTATTACGTAGCGATATTCGGTAGAACGCGCCGCGTAAACGCTAGGCGAATATATAGTCGTCCTTACTACGCTACGGTAGTATAATTATAAATATCGATAGAGGCGAGTTTATAATACGATAATCGGTTAGGGTCTAAATAATAGCTTCGATAAATAGTACCTATAAAGGGCTAGGATATATCTTAATAAACTCTCGGACTAATTAGAAGTTACTAGAGAGCTCTATAGCGATATAACGCGCCTATATATCGTAGGGCATTAAGTTAGAGATTAGCAGATTCTATATAGAAGCTAGTTTCTCGAAAACGGTATTATTAGCCTTATTAAGCTTCTATTAAATAGGTATAATAACCTTATTCTTAAAGGAGATATATTCGTCCTCCTTACTATCTAGTATATTACCTTCGAAGAGTATATAAGGCTAAGTATTCTTAATAGCTCGTTTATAAGCAGTTAGGCGGTCCTAATTAGGTATACCTTAAAGCGGCTATTCGAGGTTAAAACGGCTAGATATAAAACGGATAACTTTAGGCTTATTATAGCGAATCGGCTTTATCGAGGGATTAATAGGCTATCCGCGAGTATCGCTATAACTATTATTTAAGCGTTTATATATCTCGTAAGGAGGGGCAGTAAATTTATATATAGTATTATACGAGCGGTTACTAGTATTAGGATAGTTATATATATCCTAGCTACTAGTAGTATAAAGCGTAGGTTTATATAGTATTAACTATCCCTCGGTCTAAGGTTACTTACCTTTTAGTTTAGTAATTATCTCTAAAATCTGCTTATTACTCTCTAATAGGGTCTTTAGTATCTTTTCGATACGGTTAAAACGCTAGTTATACTATTTATATAAGTAGTCGGTCTTTTCGTTTAGTTCTTTAATTAAGCGTAGAACTAGGCGCTCGGAGGGTCCGGCCGGAGAGGATTCTCGAGTAGGATTAGTAAACTCGAGGTCCTCTAGCAATTCGTTATTTAATATAGCTAAATTAGCGATAAACGAGTTACTAGTATTATTATTAATATTTTTCCGCGATAGGGAAACGAGTTTAAAGAGATAAGGGTTATCCTCTTTAAAAATAATTATTTCTAAGGGTTCTTTAAGATACGGTTAACTAATTAAACGTAAACTAACCGTACGTAATATATAGTAAGTTCGTATATTCTAAAGGTTAGTTAATTAACTAGCTAGAAGGGTAACTATCTTAAGGGCTTTAGTATAATAGATATATAATAGGTATATACTATACCGGCTATACCGGTAGGTAAACGCCGGCAGGTATAGATCTATAGCCCTATTTAGAGATAAATTACTCTAAGTAGGTCCTATTATATATTACGTAACCTATAGCCCTATTATATTATCGGTTTAAGGGCATCTTATCTATACGGAGAGGAAATATAAGGGTATTAATTCTCGTCGGAGAGGGCCTATTCCGTATATCTATATATTACGAAAGGGGGTCGCTTCTCGTATAGTTACCTTAAGAGGGGGCGAAGGAAGGCTTCTCGCGTAATTATATCTCGTAGTTATTACGTAACCCTTCCTAAAGGGGCGTATCTATATAATAGCTTCGCCGTATATATCCTTAGATTTCGTTTATAAAACTTCCTAAAGGGGCGTATATATAGAACGAATTAATTCGTTATACGCCTAGCTCGAAAGGACGGCTTTACTAAAGAGCTAGGTAATAAATATAATCGTAGCTACGATTAATCGGTATAAGGGCGGTATTATAACGTATTATATAGAGTATAAGAGTAAAGAAGAAAAGAGGTAACTTACCCTAGGCTAGCAGGGGCTATAGGGCGGCTAGCTAGCCCTACGGGCCTAGTAATACTAATACCCTTATAATAAATATACCTTATTCCTACTCCTATATCTTATCTAGGAAAGAAACCTATTATCGAATAAAAACCCTAGCTTACCCTAACCTAGCCTAGTATATTAGTATATTTATTACGATAACTTAATAGAATATATTCCCGCTAATCCGAACCTAAACCCGAACCTAAACCTAAGCCCTAACCCGAACGCTACCTTAAAACTCCGATAGCGCGGAAAATAAAGAAACCCCGAGGTAGAAGGAGGGCGGCTCGAGTAGAAAGATAACGTAGAAGGCTTATCCGGTAGACGATAGGGGCTCGGTATTATAAATCTAGGAGAGCGGACGGAGAGAGGCGTATAGAAAATATATATAGAAAAATAATAAAGAAAAGCAAAGAATAGGTAGCTAATATATAGAGCTAAATTATATAGGGGAACGGAGGATAGAAAAAATAGAAGCGAGATCTAGGGATTATAAACGTATTACCCTATTTCGTCCCGGAAAAGGGTCTCTATCCCTTTACCCTCTAAGAATCGTTTAGAGTATTTATACCGTTTTTAACGCGGATAGACTATTATATAGCTTACCGTCGAATCCGTATAAACTCGAAGTACCTACCTATATATTCTACTTACGTCTATATATAGATAACGCCTATTAAGCTAGTTCTAGCGAACGTTTATTTAGTCTATTATATAAATTCGTAGGGATTACTAAAAAAAAAAAAAAAAAAAAAAAAAAGAAAATAGAGAAAGTAAAGAGCTCGAGAGTTCTCTAAGAATAGAAGGACCTATAGTCTATATACGTTCTCGTTATACCTTCTCTACCTTTTATTATAACTATTATATCTATACCGGCTACTCTCTTAAGAAAGGAAATACTATAATACCTATAGTATAACCCTATTAATAAGTATCGTCGAACGGGCTACGAAAAGCGTAATTATTTCTATACCTTCTTAGGCTCTATCTAGGGCGAGGATATAAGCCTTGTCCTAGCCTTCCGCTTCCTTAGAACGGGCTATACTATTTCGGTATAGCTCGTTATAGATATAGCTATATAATAGCCGGTCTCTCGTATATACTATCGTTATTCTCCCTATCCTCGTTATTCTCTCCCTCCTATATATTTCCTTACTATATAGGGGAAGTAGCCTTCCGCTTCCTTATAACGGGCTTTATCGCCGCTAGCTTATATACTACCGGTAGTTATACCCGTTTAATCTTATCCTATAATAGGAATATCTAGATCTTATTTAGTTACTTTAGTTATACTCTTATAAATATAACTATCTATCCTTCCTATTCGTAGAACTTAAGCGGAATACCGAGTTAGGTAGTAAGAGTTATTACGGTAATAACTTATCCGGCTATAAGATATCGGTCCTTTACTATTATAAGTCTTATACTTCGTATTATAGTATTAGAGGAGTATTATATATCCTATCCGTTTAGTCTATAGATAATCTATATAATTTCGGTCTTTACTTTATCCTTTAAGTATAGTCGATCTATATATAAGCTCGCTATAGTCTTTAAAGCTACTAAGTGGATAGTATCTAATATAGTTTTTATCTTATATATAATAGTAGCGTCGGCTAGGCTAGAGTTTAAGGGAGTAGAAGGTATCTTATTAGGGGGTAGGCTCTATTTAAGATATAGATAAGGTTATAAAATAGGAGTAGATAATAGTATAGCGTTAAAGTATAAGTTATTAATATTATTAAGTAGAAGTTTAAAGTAGTTAATATAGTAATATTAGTATAAAAGTTAACTGCTTAAAAAGAAGGGTAAAAACTATAGTAATAGTATTAACCTCCTAAAAAGGGTAATAGTAACTATTAAGGTCTCTATATAAATCCTTCTATTCGTATAGGTAATATATTTATATCGATTAGTCTTACTAGTACGCTATTTAGCGATAATTTTATTATTACGTTAATAGGATAATCTTTTCCGTCGATCTACCTATTTCTATAATCTCTCTTAATTCGTATAATAATCGGTTTATTAGCTATCGCTTCTCCTTTCGAATACCTAGTAAAACTAGGTATTCGAATAATATATACGAGTTCGTATATACGATTATCGGTAGATCTAGGATATCTATCTAATATATAATAAGTTAGAGCGTTATAGATAAATAAACGTTAATATCTACGCTATAGACTATCCTATAGATCTCGTTAGCTAGAATAGATCTCGTAACGCTCTAGCGCTTAGTCGACGACTAGTAGATAATATTACCTTATAGAGAAAAGCGTATATTATCGTAACTACGGCTCTCGTTAGCTAGCATTATAATAAGGCCTAACTACGATAATAGGTCCTAGTTATAAGTAAAGGAACTATCGGCGAAGATAAATAACTTTCTAGGGTTCCTTCTATAAAGATCCGTTAATCCTTATTAGTAATTAGTCTATCTACTATACTAAACGTTTAATAAGTTATTTATATATTAGCTTATCGGGACTTTATATCTATACGGCTATTAATAGGTCGAATAATACCTCTAATAGATAGAGTAACGCTAGATACGCCCCTTATATACGTTATTCTAAGTATTATTATATATAATCCCCCCTTATAATATAAACCTTTAATAATATAATCGCTTATCCCTCTTAGATAAGTTATATAGTATAAATACCTCTAGTACGGAGGAAGATCTTCCGTATACGTCGATATAATACCGGTATACGCGCGAATATAGCCTACGTCTATACTCTAAAGTCTTCTTTATAGGTATAGAAAAGGTCGTCGTTAAATAGGTGCTATTAGTCGTATATAGCCTAATAGCTTATAAGAGTTATAATAAGGTATACGGATTCCGCCTTATAAACTATAGTATAATAGTAATAACTACCTTATATACTATATCTAGGGGCTAATTTCGATAAGGTTCTTTATTATAGCCTCCTAGCTATAATTATAGGGGTCGGCTATAATTACTATTCTTAAAGAATTATATAAAGGGTAATAAGCAGATAGCTATATAATATAGGGAGGGTTAGGATCGAATAGAGGATAGGGTATATAGCTATATATATATCCTATATCTTTAGTATAGGCTAATTATACCGGCAGGCGTTCCCTAACCCTATAGTTTAGAGTAAGTACGGAGTAGTAGTAGATTTATTCTAACGAACGTTTATTTAATCTATTATATAGATTCGTATATATTACGAAAGAAAGGAAGTAGAGAAAGGAGAGAGCTCGAGCGTTCTATATATTCTCGTTATACTATCTCTTCCTTTTATTACGACTACCGTAATAATACCTATATTATATAATATACCTAGAGTACGGAGGTCTATAGTATATACGGTCCTATCTTTTAGTTCTACTGGAATTTATATCTAACTCTATAAAAATAATTACTAGGTCTACTTCGTATACGATTAGTCTCTTCCTCTCCTTTAATACCGTCGGGAGCGCCGAAAAGTATAGATTTCTTTTCTTACTCTTTCTTTTTCCTCTTTCTATCTATTCTATATAATTAAAAGATAGAAAAGGGTAAAAGAAAAGGGAGAAGGAGTATAAGAAGAGTATAAAAAAGCAAGAGGTACGATATAGAGGTTAGTAGTATTTATTATCCTATTATTTTATTTCGGATTTATATTTTATCTAAATTTATCTAAATAAGAAAAAGTAAAATTTGTATACTAGGGTTATCTAGCCTCTCCTAGTAGTACCGTTAGGAGCGCCTAAAAATATAGAGCTTTTCTTACTTTTCTTTTAATCTTTCTTTTTACTCTTTTTATACTCTTTTTTTTTTTTTTTTCAACTTTTTTATAATATAGAATAAGAAAAGAAAGAGTGAAAAAAGTATAAGAAAAAGTATAAAAAAGCGAGAGGTACTTATAATATATTAACTAGATAGATAATATATAGAGCTATATTTCCTGGAAAAGTAAATTAGAAAGAAAAGATAGGACTCGAAGCGCTATAGATATCCGTACTTAGACTCTCCTTTAAATACCGTCGGGATCGCCTAAAAATATAGAATATTTCTTACTCTCTCTTTTTACTCTTTTCTTACTCTATTTTTCCTATTCTATATTATAATAAGTTGGAAAAAAATAAAAAAAAAAAAAAAAAAAAAGAGAGGTAAGAAAAAGAAGGTAAAAGAAAGAGAGTAAAAAGGCTGGATATACTAATAGTATATATACTAAATAGATAGTATATATAGCTATAATTCTTAAAAATAGAAACTAAAAATAGAATATAGATAAGTAAGTATTATAAACCTCCGTAGTACGAAGAGTATATTTCCTAGATAGATTATAGATCGAGCTATATTTCCTAGAGAATAAAATTAGAAATATAATATAGGATAGGGAGTATAGCAGACCTTTATACTAAAGGTACCGATATCCGTATCGTAAGCGGAGCGGTCGGTAGAGTATAGTAAGGGCTAATCGAATAAATAAGCTTATACGGAAAGAGAGAGTAGGAAAGGAGAGTATATATTATACCGGGGTAAACGATCTAGATTTATTATATTTTCTCTATATTCTACTTATCCTATAAGGGCAGAAAGGAGAGAAATACCGAATAAAGGACTATAGTCTACGCCCGTATTTATAACCTCCGAAGAAATAAGTAAGAGGAGAAATACCGAATAAAGGACCGCAGTCTATACCTATATATATAGCCTCCGAAGAAATAAATAAGTAGAGAAATACCGAATAAAGGACCGTAGTCTACGCCCGTATATATAGCCTTCGAAGAAATAAATAAGAGGAGAAATACCGAATAAAGGATTATAATCCAAACTACTACTAATAAATAGCTAGTAAAAAAAGAATAAATAAGGACTATAATCTACCCCCCCCCCCCTTCCGTTACGCCGATACCGTATAGAGAATATATATAACCGCCTCTTTCGCGAGAAGAGTATTATAGCCTAGTTCTTCTATTAGATTACCCTCCTCCTTAAGATATTATATAAAGATAGGGCGTATTTAGCCCTAGCGGTAGGCCCGCCTATACGCTTAGTTACGCTTAGATAGCGAAATAGGTAATTCGGCGAACTAGATATAGTTAGCGGCTTAGATATTATAGCCCTCGGTAGCTATAAAGAGTTAGGTAATTAGGAGGCAATTATAGCGATATAGGGTAATCGGACGGTTAAAGGCGTTTACGATTATCTAGTAATCGGTAGCAAGCTATTCCGTAATAAGGAAGGAGAGCTCGATTATTATAGTAAGGGTAGGATTATATATTAGAAGTAAATAGGTTAGGGCTATACTTAATAGCTAGCTATAGAAGAGGATAGTATAGGAAGGTAAGCTATTTATCTATATCTGGACTAAGTATTAAAGGAGCGTTAAGAGATATACGAACTTAGCCGAGTTTATACGGAGGGCGGGGAGATAATAGGCTACGGGCTAGCTTATAGCTAGCTATACTAGCGTAGTAGTATATATATCGGTATCCCCCTATATAGGGGTAACGGCCCGGTAGAAGTATCCGATATACGGCTAGAGGGATAAAGCCTTAAAATACCTATCGTTTATCTATAGGGCTAATATAGCTAGGTATAGATATATAAAGGCGCGCTATAGCTAAAGAAATACCGACCCTACTTAGGGGCTAGCCTTATAACTAACTAGGGTATTTATAATCGAGGCGTAGGTCGGCTTTAAACCTATATAGCCCGCTTTTACCTAAGCAGCTAAGGCCTTTTAATATTTAATATATATAAGGGTTTAAACGCCCGAGAGTAAGCGGCTAAAGGTATAGGCGGTTAACCGGTTTATTACGGGCGGGAGGTACGAAAACGCCTTATATAAAAAGGGGAGCGGCTATAAGGGGCGGCCTATAACCCGTTATCCCTAGCGAAGAGAGAGTAAGAACGGGGCTAAGATATACCGGATTATAGTAATAGTTTCGGTAGAAGGGGGGCGAGAGAAGCTAATAAGCTTATCCCGGTAAGTATAGAGTAGCTCTATATAAAGGCGCCGAAGAGGGATAATATCCGCTATTAGGATAATAAGCGGGCTTATATACGTACCGAGATAGGCAAATAATACCGTATACTATATATACTACTATAAGGCAAAATAGGCTAGCGGCGCTACCTACGCCGATAGGCCCTCCTCGAAGGTTATATTATATAAGGTAAAGAGATAGACCGGGTAGATCGCTTATTATTATAAGTAGGCGACCGTTTAGAAAGAAAGGGTTAGCTATATAACCTATTAGCCTTTATATTACTAATATTTATCGATTACTATTACGCCGGCTATTAAGGGTCGGTTAGTACGTTTATACGCTTAATAAACGTCGACGGTATAACGATATATCGTTAGGAGAAGATAACGCGCCGAGCCCGACCCGGCGCCGATTAACCGTAGACCGCCCTCTTCCTCTAATAGCTACTATCTACCGGCTATTATATTTAGGATTATAGCGCGGATATTATTACGCGGCTTTAGGACTAGCTCTAAGTATATCTAATCCCCTATATAAATCGCCTCGGCCTCCTATACCTAATTATAGAGGAAACCGGGTAATATAAGGAGTAACGTTAGGGTATTAGATAGGTAACTAATATAGATCCGACGGGCCGCCGAACCGGGTATATACGGATAAGGTAGCGTATTATCGGCCTAAGAGGGATAGTATAGACTAGCTTATAATACCGGCTAGTAAGGTAAATAGCGAGCGGCCGTAGGGTCCGCCTAATCGATTTATATATTAGCCTACCGAGCGGCTAGGTAGGCGCGGATATATAGGTAGGCGAGTAATAGCGTAGTTTTACTAAAGCCGATATTCTAGCCGACTAATAGGCTATAGGCACTTATCTTATATAGACTCTAGAGTATACGGTAAAGGGCCTTAGCTTAATAGGCGTATAAATCGTAACGTAAGTATAATAGCCTATACTAGCCGTTATATAAACACCGCCTACCTAAAAAGGTATAGATAGGATTATATATAAGGTCGATAATAGTAATACTCTACTTATTATCGGAGGGGTAATCGCTATAGGGAGGAGATAAGGAGGGTAAATCTTATATAAGGTTTACTCTATCGAGGGTAAGGTCGGCTAGTAAACGATTAGGATCTAGGCGATCCTAATTATTCTCCTTCTTATTTCGAGGCGGTAGTATATTATTATTATCGTAGTTATTATTATTATTATTATTATTATTATTATTATTATTATTATCGTTATTATAATCGTCGTTATTATTATTATTATCGTCGTTATTATTATTATCGTTATTATTATCGCTATAAGGAGGGTTAAAGGGCGGGGGATCGGATAGCTCCTCCTTATCCGCCTCGGCGGGAGGGTCCTATATACTATAATCCTAATCGGAGATTATAGACGGGGTAATAGCGTAATTAGTAGCGATAAGGTTTAAGGCGAGACCTAATATAGGGGTATAAGAGGTAATAGCTTTACCTTTAGTAAGGAGAAATATAAGGGTATTTAGAGACTAATCGTTAGTAAGGATATACTCGTAGGTTTATTATAAGGCGTTATAAAGGACGATTTTAGCTAAAAACCGATTATCGGGTATAATAGGAAAGCTAGATTCCTAAAGCTAGCTAGAGAACCTAATAAAGTCGTAATAAGGCTATCTCGAGCGGTCCGCCGATATAGCTTATCGGAAAAAACCTAAAGCTACGGCCTCGGGCTATAGTATAAAGCGGTACTATAGAAAGATAGCGTCGGGGTCTTATCGTAATACCTTAGATAAGGGCCGATTACGTTTAGAGGGCGGTAATAGTAGTAACGAGGTATCCGGATAGGGTAAGGCGTCGATAATATATAGATACTTCGCTAGAGAGCGTAAAGGGCTAGTAGAAGAAGAGGGTATAGAAGCTATACTTCGAATAGAGAAAAGGTAAGCGGAAGATAAGAATATATATATATATATATATATATATACGAGTATATATATAGAGCGAAGATAGAAGAGTAGGTAGATAACGGATACGAAAGAGAGGAAGAGGAAGAAAATATTTAAGACGAGGGAGTAGGTTAAAGAGGCGAGGGGAATAGATAGGCTACCGATATATTAGAGATATAAGGTAACCGTTTCTAAAGGCGATAAGGGTAAGGGACCTATTATATAATACCTTACTATCGGGTCCTTTTATTACTTTCTTTCTTAAACCTCCCTCCTCTCCCTATAAAGAGCCTCCTAATAAATAATAACGAGCTATTATCTAGTACCTACCGTATTATAATATAGATAAGAATAATAGATATATATATAGGATAAAAGAAGAATAGAGGCGTAAATAAGTCCTATACCTATTCGTTTAAAGGGAGGTACGCCTTATATATATATAGTATAGACTAAGGTAATAAGCTCGGCGGTTATCCTATACTAGGTCTAGCTAAACGTAATATATTATAATAGCTAGATGCTTTCTATTATCCTACTACTCTTATAAGCCGACTTTATCTAAGGTCTTTACGCCCTAGCCCGAATATTAATATCCTCTAATTACGCCTCGTTCGGTTCGAAACCGAAAGCTCGGTAGCTCTATATATATATATATATATATAAGAAGGCTAATAGGATATAATACCGAGCTAGGTTTAATCGATCTACTAGGGCCCTAAACGGAAACCTTATAACGGGTAAATCGACGACTCCGATAGATAATTATTCGCTAGGGTATTATCGATACCGAGTAGTTACTCTTTACGGTTATATATACCCCGTATAGTATACGCTTTACCGAGTAATATCTATTATACCCCTAGAACCTAATACGGGCTTTATAGAATTATAGCGTATTCCTATACCGGCCGTTAGATACGCCGTACGATAAGGACGATAAGAAATTAATATATAATAGTACCTATATCGTCGAAATAGTTATAGTTATAGCTAACGTACTCTATTAATATCCCTTAGACGAATAAGGCTGCGGCGAACCGGTAACTATAGTATAGACTATTCTTACTATATTTATATAAGCTTAAATATAATAGACCGAGATAAAGTAGGAAGAGTATAATTATACGGTTTACTAAGGGCGCTAATAGAGCGGGAACCCTATAAGATAGCAGATCGACGGAGCGGTTTATCCCGCTTAAGTAAATAATAGAGGGAGAAGGTAGGTATAAGGAGGCGCTAAGGGCTATAGCTTATCTAACCTAACTAACTAAGCGGAGAATACGATATATATCTATAGTAAGGGATATATAGGATAGAGGAGAGAGTAGAAGCTACCGATCGGAGGCTTTGCTAGGCGGCTATAATAAATAGAGGGATAACGCCCTATCGTATATATTATAAATACGAAACTAAAGGTAATCCCTATAAATAGCTCTCCCTTTATAGCCGAATATAAAATACCCTTTATCGGTATTCTTCTCGCTATATCTAGGCTCGAGTATATATAACTATACGGATAGCTTCTACTACTTAGCCTATATAGCGGACGGGAGCGCCTCGATAATAGGTTATTAATAGGGTTTATAAGAAGCGGGGCGTATAAGGATTAACGTTAGGTAGGGGGGGGGGCTTTATAAAGGGCTAATAGATTAATCGGAAAAAAAGAAAAAGGGCGGGGTAGATAAGGGCGGTAGGCGGTAGGTTATATTATTAGAACGATATTATACGCCGGCAGAAGAGTAATCTACGAATAAGCAAGCTTTAGCTAAGAAGTAGTAGAGAATCTCCTATTACTTCTTTATTCGGTTTAGGAACCTTTTCTTTCTCCTATATAGAGAGGAGAGAGAATAAGAAGTAGGGTAAAAAGAAAGGCGTTCCTTTTTCTAACTCCCTTTATAGGAGAGAGAAAAAGAAGAAGAAGAGGCGAAAACGGAAGGTCCTAGCGCTATAAAGATCTTATAGATACGATCGAAATAGAGAGCTAACGTAGGGTCGTTTATATCCGTATATAAGAGAGCGTATAGAAAGAATAGGATTTTATATATAATTCGCTAGAAAGGTAAAGGTAGGATAGAAAGAACGAATTATTTAGGAGAAAGAGGGTTTTATTTTCTTATAAAGAGATTAGAAAGGGTTAGGAAGGAGGAGGCGATCGATTTCCTTCTAGCTAGCCCGGATAAGATAGAAGAGAAGTAAGAGGCGTAGAAAGAAAGAGAAGAGGAATCGAAGAAGAGAAGAGTTAATAATTTCCTACGGGCGTAGATTCGATAAAGGGGATCGGAAGGCGAGTAATCGCTTATAAGAAGAAACTCTATACGAATCTAGAAAGAAAACTAAGGGTTATTAGAATAAAGAGGGGAAGAAGGAAGGTAAATAAAAGCGATAGATAGGATAAGAAGAGATAGGTAAATTATAAAGAAAAAGGGGATAGAGGGAAAAAAAAGGAGGATAAGAATAGAAGAGGAGATAACGAGAGAGAAGAAGCGTAGAAAAATAATCCTTCGTTTTTTCGTTATAAAGAAATAAAGAAAGATAAGCCGGAGAGAGTTCTCGGTTTAGTTAAACTTTTAGCTAGTAAAGAAAAAGAAAGAAGGAGATTTATCCCCTTACTCGATAGAGAGTATAAATAGGAAGGAGAAGTAGGAAAATGTTTCCTTTTTAGGAGAGAATATAGGGCGTAATAAATATATATAATAGGTTGCCTAAAGTCGGAGGCACCTTATACTACTAGGTAGTATAAAGAGCTTATAGAATAGGTAACCCTTTTATTATAGTATACTCCTATTATAGTAAAATAGCTCCGATTTAAATAACGTATATCTATTATCTTACTTCTAAATAGAAATAAAACGATATACTTAATTACGTTTATAGGGGTGCTATTTAAGTTACGCTATAGCAAGGTAATAGCTAAGCCGCTATACGCTATATATATAAAGTAGTACGATAGGCTATTTAATAAATAGAATAACGCTAATAATACTACCTATTATATACTTAATATACTCGCTCGTTTAGGGCGGCTAAAGCTTATAACGCCTATTAAGGACGAATATATATATAGAATAGCTCGCCGGAACCCGAGGGATAGCTATTAAAGTATAATCTATTCGGTATATACTCGAATAAGAGCAGTAACCTTAAAGAAGCGATAACGGAGTAAGGGACTCTTTTTTTAAATATACCGTATAAAGGATACCTCGAAAGAGAAAGGATATATAGGCTAGGAGGAAGTTCCTTCGTCGTATAATATCTATATTCGTATTATTTATTCCTTTCTTATAAGAAAAGGATCGAACCCTTTTCTTATAAGGGGGAATATAAAGAGAAAGAAATTAATTAAGTTCTCTACTCCTTTATCGAGTTCTCTATATAAATAGTATCTCTATTTTATAGAGATAGAGAATTCTTAATACTATAGATTCGTACTTTGCCTTAATTCGTTATTCTATCTAGAACTTTCTTTCTTAAGTAGGGAGACGGATAAGAGGCTAGCTTTATAATAGGGTATACGAAAGAGATATCTAATAACTAATAGGAAAAGGGATAGAAAGAAAAGATCCTTTAGATCGAGAAGGAAAGATTAAAGCCGAAGCCTATATTCGGCGGGATCCTAAGTCTAGATCGATAATAGCGTAAAGGGGTAAGGCTTAATAATATAATTCGCTAATTAGTCTACTAGGACCTACTCCTTATTAGGAGCTCCTAAGAAGGAGTAGGTCTTATAGTACTAATTATAGGATATAAGGAGGCGGTAGTAAATATATAATCGGATTAATCCTAATAGGGTAGAGGGACCTACTCCTTATTAGGAGCTCCTAATAAGGAGTAGGTCCCGTAATACTAATTATAAGATACGATAAGGCGGTAATAAATAAGTAATAGGATTAGTAATAACTATATATAAATAAGGGTTTTTTAAGATACGGTTAACTAATTAAATATAAACTAACTATATATAATATATAGTAAGTTTATATATTCTAAAGGTTAATTAATTTTGCTAGCTAAAAGGGTATTTATCTCGGGGGCTTTAGTATTATAGATATATAATAGGTATATATTATACCGGCTATACCGGTAGGTAGACGCCGGTAGGTATAGATCTATATAGAGACCTACTCCTTATTAGGAGCTCTTAATAAGGAGTAGGTCCTATAATACTAATTATAAGATATAAGGAGGCGGCAACGAATATATAATCGGATTAGTAATAACCGCGTAGAGGGATCTACTCCTTATTAGGAGCTCCTAATAAAGAGTAGGTCCCGTAGTATTAATTATAAAATAGTAGTATAGAGAGAGGATAGCTAGGAAATAATACGCTAAAGATATATAGAGGACTAAGTAAGGGTAATACGATAAAGGGAGATATAGAAGGAGGCGTAGGTAGAGGATAAGCTAGGCGGCGATTAATAATATATAGAAGTAGGAGGGAAGTAGGTAGGGCTATTAAGGATCGGTATAGTATATAGCCCTATAAGGGTTATTTAGAAAGCGGCGCGAAGAGGAGATAGAAAAGGAACGATAGAAAAAGGGTATAGAATAGAAGATAACGATTAGAGATAATAAATACGACCGTATAATAGGAAAGAGTCGAGTAGGCTATAGGTAGAGAAGAGTAGAAGTAATAAGGCGATATATAGGTTTATATAGGATAGTAATATTATATACTACTAGATAGAGTAATCGCGAGAAAATACGGGTTTAAACCGAAGAAGAGGAGAAACTAAAAGGAAAAAAGGAATAAGAAACTAAAAGTAGCTACCTAATTGCTATATCGTCTACTATCGAGGGGTATAATAAGCTCCGAAGCTATATATATCCTTACCTACCTACTCTTTATTATTAGTCTTTCTTTTACCTTTTCTTCTACTAACTTATTAAGTACGGCACCCGACTAAATAAGCAAACTTTATATATATAAACTTTATATATATAAATATATATATATATATAATAGTAGATCTAAGCGAAAAAGAAGAAGCGTTAATAAAGGGCATTACTAATACCGTCGTCGCGCAGATACGATAGCTTCTAGTATAGAAGTTAATAAGCTTATAGATATACTACCTCTTTTCCTAGGAACGTAATAGGATACGTTTATAAGAATAGATCGAATAATATATTAATAGAACGGGAATAGAGGTACTTAATCGCTTACTCGCCGGATTATACGCGCCTAACGTACGTTTTATATATATATATATATATATATCGCTATAGTATAGACTGCTAACCTAGATATATATATAGAGTAATAATAAAGCAGTAGCAGATATAAAGGCTATAAGCGATAGAGACGACGAGGATAAGGAATAAGACGAGGATAAAGAGTAAGAAGATTATAACGTAAGTATCGAGGAAGATAGTATACTAGAGGAGCTAGAAGATAATAAGGCGTATATCGAGTAAGATAATATATAATAGAAAGCGCGTAATAAGGGGCAGAAGGCGAAGTAGCTATATATACCTCTATAAGAGTACGGTATACTCCGCGTTATAGAGTTAGGTTTAGCTATTATAATTAGTCTCGCGACCGTACTAGCCTAGGCTAATATCCAGCTTCTCTATATTACCGATATAGAGAAGCTGGATACCTTCTTACCCGACTACTACCGGGTAGGAAGCTAATAAACTATAATACTTATAAGCGCTACTTCTAAAGCTATACGTTAGAGCCGTATACGTAAAACGCCTATAGGCTTTCTATACTTATTTCCTATTAAAATAGCTAAGTGGATATAGCCTATAGTAGCCGAGTAGATAATACCTATAACGGTAAGGCCCGATTAGCAGGATACGGTAGCGAGATTACGGGTATAGCTGCTAAAGGGTATATTAGCGTACTATATAGGTAATCTATTATATAAGAGGATAAGCACCTTATTAACGTATAGGCCCGGCCTCTTAAAGAATATAGGCTAGATAATACCTAGTATTATAACGCCCTATTAGTATATAGGCGTAGTAGACTCGGGTATAGCGTAGTATTATAAGGACGGTAACCTCTACTCTTATAACCTAATATTAACCGGCTATAAGCTATAGATAATAATAGATTAAGCAGATACGATTAAATTCGAAAACTAGGTAGCTATAGCCTTTTATATTAAGGAGGACGAACGCTATAACTAATAGCTCCGGTATTTAGGGCTAATTATCGATCCTTAGATATTAATAGCGGCGAATATTAGCTACCGTATCTTCTATTCGGGGCTAGGAGATCTAGTATTAATAGCGGTGTATTAGTATTATTATATTATAAACCTAAGTATAAGCTTCGTACTATCGATTAACTACCTCTTACCTAACGAGGTCTACTAGCCCCTAGATTATACCTACGAATAATATCGTCTAGATCCCCTCGAACGGTAGCGTAAGTAAAACGGCGAGGAGCTAAAGGTATAAGGATAAGGAGAAGTAGTATAAAAACTAGACTAAGAAGAAGAAGAAGAAGAAGAAGAAGAAGAATAATTATTACTATTATAATAGCGATAGTTATAATAACGGCCCGCTATTTTAACGGTTATATACCGTCCTAGCCCTATATAGGATATAAGGGAGCCGAAGCGAAAGCGAGATAAAAGATTAAGCGAGGAGGTAAAAAGATAAACGCTACCTATAGCTAAAAGATGGAAGGGTAGATAAAGTAAAGCGCTAGCCCGGGCTAAGGCGGCCTACCTATATACGGACCTAGGCTATAACCTATATATACTAACGGATATAGTTATACCTAAACTATAGCTATATATCGCGGCTATCCGCTTACGCTTAGCTATACGGTAGTTTTACCGGTTAATAGCTACCTTATATAGCGCTATATAGGTATATATTTAAGCGCTACGGCTAGGCAGCGAGGCGGCCGCGATAGAGCGTAGATATAGCCTATAACGTATATCCTCCTTACTAGTCGGTACTAATCGTCTAGTATAGCTAAGACGAGTCTAATAATACCTACTCGGCTAGCTCTACTATACGATATAAGGCGTAAACCGACGTATATATCTAGAGGATACCTAATACCTACTAGCTAATACCGGCTAGGAGAAGGCTAAGCTCTATAAGGAATTATAATAAACTAAGGAATAGGTTAGCGTATATAGCCCCGTATTAGATAGTATCCTATACTTCCTACCCGAAGTTATATCTAGCGGCTTTTATATCTCTACCCCTATATACCGAGATCGATTAACGGGCGATTTATAATAGTAGATATAATCCGTCCTCGCGGATATATATATATAGGCCCTTTACGCGGCGGGTACCGTACTATAGGCTAGCTTACTAGGTATAGATATCTGGTTTTAATAGGAGAAGGACGGCTAAGCTATACCCTAGGATTTACTAAAAGCGGAGATACTAGTATAATTATAACCTATAGCCCCCTTACTATATAATAGTCTCGACTATAATAGCTTCGATTATAACCTTATCGAGACGGATATATATAACTAGTATTAGGCCGCGGTATAACCCTACGGCTATATACCCGACCTATATAGACCCGAGGTCCGTTTATAATAGTATAATAGGGAAGAAGGACGGCTAGGCCTTTATACCGTCTTTTAAGATAATTACTAGCTAATCTTTATATAGGGATAGGTATTCGGCTATCTAATAGGATATATAGTAGCCTAGGACCGAGATATAGATAAGATAATCGTTATACTAGCGGGTATTATATAGAAGCTGGATATAGTAGTAGAGAGTAACCGCTTCCGTTTACTTAGTACGGTATATAAGCGTTATACTACGGCCTAATTACTCTAGCGACCCGTAGTAGGTAAATAGATATATATTATAGTAATAGCGCGTCCGATTCTAGATAGTAGAGAGATTACCGTACGGTAAAAAGATTAGATAAATAGTTATCGAGAATATAGAGTAGAAGAAGGCGAGCGTATATAGGGGGGGGGGGGGGTAGATTACGGTCCTTTAGTATATAGGGAGGCGAGATAAATAGTAAGGAGGGAGGGGTATAGACTATAGTCCTTTAGTAGAGAGGCTAGATAAGTAGTATAGATAAAGGGGTATAGATTACGGTCCTTAAGTATATAGGGAGGCTAGATAAGTAGTATAGATAAAGGGATATAGATTACGGTCCTAGAGTATATAGGGAGGCGAGATAAATAGTATAAATAGAGGGGTATAGACTATAGTCCTTAAGTATTATACGGATATATATAAATAGAATAGAGATAGGACGATATAGAGTAAGCTAGCGTAGTAATATATACTAGAATATAGCGAGGGGTTTAGAAGAGGGAGATCGGCGCTACGGTATTAAATAATACGAATATACTACGAGATATATAGAGTAAAGGGAGGCCTAACCCTCCCCCCCCCCCCTCCCTTAAACTTCTTAGGAAGGAACGATAAATATAATAGGTAAAGAGTAGGGGAAAGAACCGATATCGAAAGTAGGAGAGGAGGGTAGTAGATAGAGTATAGAGTTCGATAGCGAGTAAGGTAGAATCGTTACGTATAACGAGGAAGGATCGATAAAAGAGCGAATCGTTTATAAAGGGTAGGTAATAGGTCGATACCCTACTAGGCCCTTTATACGAGAAGAATAAGAGAGGGAGATAAAGAGGAACGAGTCCGAGGAGTAGTAAGAAGTAGTAAAGTATTATATACCGAGCCGAGGGCTCCGAAGGATATTCGAGAATCGAGGAAGTAAGCTAAAGAGCTTAATAACCTATTATAGAGATAGAGGTAACCGCGCTCTATAATACCCTAGAGGGAGGGGATATAAAGGCGGAGCGGCTTATCCGAATAAATAATTAATCCGAGAGAATATTAGGGTAAACGGTAAAGAAACCTTCCTATATCGATCGAGTAAAGGGTAGGGGCTTAGAGAATAGGAACGATAGGTAATAGCTAAGAATTATATACGGATAGAGAGAAATACGATAAAAACGTATAAGGATAGGTATAAAGAAGGGTTCGATCGAAATATATATTTACCTTATAAGTAAGGGTAATTAGAGAAAAGAAGAAGAAAAAGCCGAAGGAGGCTTATCCTACCTAAGAACGCGAAGTATAGCGCGAATATATAGGGTAATATCGATTCGAAGGAAAGCTAAATTAGACCGTTTATTAAAAGAGAAGAGAAGATATAATAAGGTTACGAAATATAAGCCCTACCGTTTTATATTAAGTTATAATAAAGAGATACGTTAAGATATAACCGTTTAGCCTAGGCCGCTCGGTAAAAGAGAAGCTATAAATAGGCGAGAAAGGGGTTACTTAAGAAATATTAGGGGTAAGGAGTAAAAGCTAATGCTTAATAAGCTTATATAAGTAGAGGGTAAAAGGGTAAAAGTATACTAAGGATAGTTAGGAACGGATATAGATATAATACCGAGGTAAGAGAAAGATAGAGGAAATTCGCTAAGGGTTTATTATAACCGAGGCTAAGGAGGTTAAAAGTAGAATTAAGAGATATATAGATAGATCGCCCTCCCCTATTAGTAGATAAAAAGGCTAGATAATTCGGTAAGGTATAAAGCCTTTACGCTTATAAAACCGGCTTAGGCGCTACGGGAAAACCGGTTACTAGGATCCTTAAGCGGGCGTTAGGAGGAAGCGGAAGGAGAGAGTATATTAAGTAAGCGTAGAAGGAGAATACCGTATAGGAGGAAATATAATACCTACGCTATAAAGGTAATCGATAAGAATAAAGGGTAAGAGAGAGGGAGATAGAGTTTAGTATATTATAGAAAAGAGACGGCCTTAGGCTAACGGAAAGCCCCGAAGGAGGAGAGAGAAAGAGAGAAAGAGAGAGAATAAGTATATAAGAGGGCGTAAGGAAGAAGGGTAAGTAGTCTTCTTATATAATATAGTATAAAAGTTTATAATCGATCTCCTTATAATCGAGGTATAGAAAATATAATCTAAAGAAACCTAAAGAAAGAACTAAACCTAAAAAAAAAAAAAAAAAAAAAAAAAAAAATAACCTAAACCTAAAACCCCCCCCCCCCCCTAAAAAAAAAAAAAATAATAAAATTATATCTATAATAGCGATAAATACCGAAGATAATAACCTTTTTTATACCTATCCGCCCTTATAGTATATCTTCTATACGGGATATAAAGAAGTCTTATTTCCGATTATAGCTTTACTTATACGCTATATATAGGATTATACCGCTATCTAATATCTAAACCCTATCCTTATATAGGAATAGGTAGAGAAGGCGATAAACTAAATAGCTTAAAGGAAGCTAGACTAGGGCGTAAGTTCTATTAATATATATTTAAATAAAGTAATACCTAAGTATATAATTAAGCTTATACCCTTTTTTAACTCGATAAACGGGGTATTATATAGGCTTTATTAAATAATATAGCTAAACGAAAAGTAAGTAAAGCGGTATATTAAGGATAAGTATAAGGATATAGATAATTATATACGGAAGGATACCCTTATCGAGAAAATACCCTACTAAAGGCTATTCTACTAAGGGGTAGGGCGTATAGTCCGTATTACCTAGCGGACCGCCTAATAGCCTTAGGGAAGCTTATTATAATAGATAGGAGAATTACTCGCTAAATAGGGGAGGGCGGCCGAATTACTAAAGCGATACTATTTCTATACGCCTAACCCCTATATATAGGATATAAGCTTTATAAACTATCTATATAGCCGGATAGTATAGGAGGTAATCGCCTACTTTTATAAGACCGATAGCTTAGCTAAAAGCCTCGAGCCGGACTTTACCCGCCTCCGGGAGTATATAGGAGAGATCTATAAGGTATTATAAGAGGAGGGCGATATAATATTATACTAGCTAAATAGCTATAATTTCGATCCGAATAAATAAAGTAAGTATAAGTTTAAATAGGATTTATAGTTAAATACCCTTTATAATTACTATAAGGTATTTAAGGGGGTAGTCCGCTATATAGCTACTAATACCCGGAAGAAGAAGGGGCTTATAAAGCTAATAGAGGAGTAGGGGAAGGCGATTATAGCGCTCTAGAAGCTACCGGCCGAAGAGGGCGAGGATATAGAAGCATATAACGATAGGATAAACTAGATATTATTAGCGATACTATAATAACGACTCTATAAGACCCGGTTCTATAACGTTGTATATTCCGTTATAGCAGCTTTCTATATTTACCCTTAGAGAGAGATATAGCTAGATTATTATAAATACGCCGGTAAGCTCGATAGCTTTATTAAGATAGCGCTATTACTACTCTATAATATTAGTAGTAAGAGATCGGAGTCTATCGAAGGTATATAATACTCGCCCTTATTTCCGGAGGAGGAGAATAGGAAAGAAGATAGCTAATAAAAGGGTTATATAGAGCGGTATAAATATTTAATAGAGCTAATATCGTCTATTATATATAGTAAGGCAGACGATATATAGGCCTTACCTATACCCTTACTATTTAAGGCGTTTAGTAAATATAAGGAATAGGTTTACTAATAGGTAAAGGACCCGAACGTCGAATAGGACTAGGAGACGATATCTAGAATAACGGGCTTCGGCGTTATAATAACCTATAGGCAGATAGGCGAGATAATAATTAAGAATATATTTCGCTTATAAGAGAAGATAGCGGACTTATTACTACTATTACCGGATATAAACCTAGTCTCTATTCTAAGCGTAATAATCCCCGAACTATAGGATTATCGCGGAAATAATACGCCCGGGTATAGCTTCCTCGCCGACCTAGTAAATATAAAGGTTATCCGAGAAAGCCGGGAATACCTAATATATAGGATTAAGGATAAAGAGGAGCTATATAAGATATAATTACCTAACGGATATATTATAAGCGGTATTATTAAGTAGTAGCTAAAGAATTACTAATATATACTACCTTATCTCGCCCTCCTATTCTAATAGGGTAAAGGCTAGCTTATACGCTTACCCGAGCTACTCGGTATATAATAGGAGAATTATAGGGCGAATAGCGGCTATCGGTCCTTAGTACTAATAGGTAATTCGGTAGTATAGGTAATTATTTAGAATAAGTCTACTTAGCGGGCGGGGGCATATATATAATATATCTAGCGTATACTTATCCCTATATACGCCTAGCTAGCTATAATCTAGGTAATAATAGTATAACCCTTCGCCGAGTTCTTCTAAGGGGTCCTAGCCCGAGAGCTTAAGCTATAGGTATAATAGAATACGCTCCTCTTTAATACCTCGGCCCTAAGCCGGGCCGATCTTATTAATCGGGATTATATATAAGAGGCTTACCGGGAGGCGAGTATAAGCGTTTATAATAAGCCGTTAAACCTCTATAAATACCGATAGCTATTAATAGGGGTAGTAAAGCGATATATAAACCCTATAGATATATAAGAGGTTTAGTATAAGGCGCTAGAGCCGCTTATATCCGCGGAAAAGGCCGATAAATAGCGTAATAAGTTAATATATCGTATAGCCGGCTATACCGCCGAGACCGTATACCGATACTATACGGTAGAGTTCGATAATAATATACTCTTTAGCCGCTAGATAATATTAGGGTATAAGTTTTACTATTTAATAAAGATCGAGTCCTAGGAAGATTAAGCCCGCCCTAGCGGTATATTATACCCGGCCCTCTCGGATATAGCCGAGGGAGTATAGCAAATTAAGCGCCTTTAAGCTATAACCGGCTAGCTAAAGGACTATAACGCCCTAGATAAACTAATCGGGATCGGTAAGGAACTATTTCCGTACTAAAAGACCTTATTATAATAGATTATAAACCCTAATATCTAGGATATCATATATATTACCCTAATAGGATCGGGTAAGAGTCTCGGCTTTATAATCCCGGCCCTAGTAAAATATAATAGGGTAATCGTTATAATATAGCCTACCCTCGCCCTACTATAGAATACCGCCTAATAGCTAGACTAGCTATAGATCCCGAATACCTTATAACGGGAATAGCTCGATATACCGATAAACCTAGATATCTATATCTTACTTATTACCCCCGAGGGTATTCGGTTTAATACTTTTATAATCTAATAGGCCCGTATAACGGTATAGGCGATAATCGACCTAATAGTCCTAAACAAGGTATACTATATCCTCCTAGCTAAGGACCCTACGATTTAATACCGTCCGGCGTATTATAATATCGGTATACGCTTAATAGGTATTATATAAAAGCGCTTATATATTACCGTAATACTACCCCTAGTATCCGAAGCGCTCTTTTAATAATAGCTCGGCCTTACCTAGTATACGATAACTAGGATAAGGATATATTAGCTAGGCTATAGGTATTTAGCGCTATAAGTAGGCTTTAAGGCCGAAGTTATAGAGAAAGTATAAGGGCTAACCGGCCGATTAAGTATAAGCGAAAAGGGGCTAATATACTATATAACGCGGGATTAAGCCGAATATTATATAGGGCAGTTTAATTACGCTTATTTTTATATAGGCGAGCGGAATATAAACGCCTAGGCCGAGTAGGAGCAGAAGGGCGGGCTAATAATAGCGATTAACGCGATTACCGAGGGCCTAAACCTCGAGGGTATTATACTAATCGTAGTTATTAATAGCTAGGATACCCTAACGCTATACTAAATATTTAATAGGGTTCGGGGCTAAGGGATTATAGCGGTAATACTCTAAGACGGGGTCGATTAGGAGGAAGGGATTAAGGCGATCGCCGGGGCAATATATATATAATAAGCGATAGGGGATTTTCTAGATAGGAAGAGTTCCGATAAACGGTATAGGTTAGCGGATATAGTTTATAGCTAGTATTAAGAAAGGGGCGAAGCGGCGGGCGTATAGCGTAGAAACCCTATAAGGGAATAATACGAATAAAGAGCGGCCCTAAAGCGTATCCTACCGAGGTCTATAATAACCCCCTTAACCTCTTCCGTATAAGGCGAAATAGGGGAATAAAGCCGGGAATCCGAGATAGGGCTAAGTATAAGGAGATTATCTACCGGAAGTATAAACTCGAACTTAGCTTAAAGGGGAAGGAAAAGGGGGAGCCCTAGCTAATAAGAGGAAAATACTAAAAGCCTTAAAAGGGAAATACCGCCGGCAAAGTATATAAATATTATATAGGATCGAACGGCGGAGGGGGGCGGGCTTTTCTAGTTTATAGGTTATAATAGGAGGAACGGGAACCGGCCCGGAATATAGCCCTAATAGCTATTAGCTAAGGGTAACGGTATACTTCGATTACCTAGCATAACCTAAAGGATCGGGTAGGCGTTAGATAACTACTAAGAGAGCTATACGGAGGTAAGCTAACGGGAAGTAGAGAAATAATAATTATACGATTATCTTTCCACCTTTATAGTATTATACTACTAGGAGTATACAGATAGTAAACTAAGCTTAGAGCGGTATATAATATATATTCTTAAAGGGTTAAAAGTAGAATATAAGCGGAATATCTACCCTACGGATAATATAAAGCTAGACGATATTATAAACGAGATATAAGATAAGGTCTATAGTTATAATAGCTAGTTTAGAACGAATCTCCTATATTTAACCTACCTAATACTATAATACCTATATAATACGTTTATAGCGAATAGGGGTAGCGGTTAGTTAAAGGTTTAAGGTAAAAAATACTAATACCGGAAGTAGTTTATAGATATAATAGCCTAGGTATTATAATAGAAACGCGAGGAGGCTATAAGTACGATTTAATAGCTCGGTAATCCGTTTATATATATAAACGAAGAATATATCCTAAGGGTAAAAGGACCGGGTAGGATTACGGACTAGTTCCGAATAAAGGATAAAGCGAATAGATTCGAACGGATAATAATAATATTAGTAGTAATACGTATTATAGGAGGCCTACCGGGGATTATACCCTATTAGAAGTAAGGAGAGGGAAAAAAGGGCTTTAGCTAGCGGAGGAGATAGTATCGATTATACCTACCTATATAACCGTACCTACCCGGTTAGCTATACTTACCGGTACGGCTAACTATAGCTAGTAAGGGTTATACCTACGGAGGTCTATAATACTTACTATCCTATATTTTATTTCTAGTTAAATTTTTATCTAAATTTATTAAAATTTTTACTAAGTTAAATTCGTATACTATTAGTATATAGCCTCTCCTTAGAGCACCGTCGGGAGCGCTTAAAAATACGGAATTTTTCTAACTCTTTCTTTTTACTCTTTCTTTTTACTTATTATAACCCACGATTATATAGGTTATAGGAATAGGCTAATATAATATAGTATAGATATCGGAATTATAACGGACCGATAAGGATCTCTTATATAAGTACGACCTACTTACTATTAGGAAATCCTAATAAGGATAAGGATAAGGGTTAGGGTCTTAGAGGTTATACGATCGATAGAATTAATATCGACTATAATAACTAGTATACTATAAGTCGATAGGATAGATATTAACTTCGCCGACTTATATTATAATAAAAGGATATAAGGATAGGAGTTATAGCTTAATATTTAGATAGTTTCCTTATAGTCTTTAGTTATAAATCTAAGTATTATTTTATATAATAGGGTAATCCCTCTTAATTACTTATAATACTTAGTATCGCTCGATAAACGTATAGAAGCTTAAAGGTAATACTTCCCTATTCTATTAATATATAACTTATAGGTACTTCTAGAGTCAGGGACTTAGGTAAGGATTATTATAGTATAGATCTATATAGCCTAGGCACTAATTATAGGGAGTATTATCTAGGCTAGATAGAGCCTAGGTATTAATTATAGGAAGTATTATTTAGGCTGGATAAAGCCTAGGTACTAATCGTAGGGAGTATTATCTAGGCTAGATAGAGCCTAGGTATTAATCGTAGGGAGTACTATCTAGGCTAGATAGAGCTTAGGTACTAATCGTAGGGAGTATTATCTAGGCTAGATAGAGCCTAGGTATTAATCGTAGGGAGTACTATTTAGGCTGGATATAGCCTAGGTACTAAGCGTAGGGAGTACGGTCTAGGCTAGGTAGGGTTTAGGGATTAATCGTATACTAAATCTTTTAATAACTATTCTTTAATAGCTGCTCCTGCGTTTTTATATAGATTTAATTAACTATATAGATAGCTACTGCTCTAGGTAGGGCTAATTCTTAAGCTCTAATTAGATATAAGGATCCTAATTAGGCGATAGCGTATTATATAATTAGCTATAGGTTTAGAAAGCGGGTTTAGATTAGTAGCACTATTCTGCGTATTCCGGTTATATTATTCCGGTTATATTAATCGCCTTCGGACGGGTCTTTTTCCTTTTTTTATTATTTAAAACTAACCTTAATATCCTTCGGACGGGTTTTCTACCTTTATTTCTTATATTTAAATACTAACCCTAATATCCTTCGAATAAATCTTTTACTTTTATTTCTCTTAACTATATATTTCTTTTAATCGCCTTCGGATGGGTCTTTTTCCTTTATATTCTCTTATTTACCTTAAAACTCGCCTTTTACTCTTATTTCTCTTATTTAAATATTTCCTTTAATATTCTTCGGACGGGTCTTTTTCTTTTTTTTTCTTATTTAAATATTTCCTTTAATATCCTTCGAACGGTTTCTTTCCTCTATATCTTTTAATAAAATACTTTTTTTAATTACCTTTAAACGGGTCTTTTACCTATATTTCTCTTAATTATATATTCCTTTTAATCGCTTTCGAACGGGTCTTCTACTCTTTATATTCTTTTAATCTAAATATTTTCTTTAATATCCTTTATATAATTCTTTTCCCTTTTTTTCTTTTATTCTAAATATTCCCTATAATATTCCCTAAACAGGTATTTTCCCTTTTTTTTCTTTTATTTACCTCTATATAATTCTTTTCTCTTTTCCTCTTTTATTTTAAATATTACCTTTAATTACTTTAACTCTTTTTCTTTTTTTCCCTTTTATTCTAAATATTTCCTTTTATATCCTCCGAATAAATATCCTTTAAACGGGTTTTTTTTCCTTTTTATTCTTCTAATTTAAATATTTCTAACCCTAATATCCTTTAAACGGGTTTTTTCCCTTATTTCTCTTAACTAAATATTTCGTTTAATTACCTTCGGACGGGTCTTTTACCTTTATTCCTTTATTCTAAATATTCTTTTAAATATCTTTTATACGGGTATTTACCCTTTATTTATTTTTAATTAAATTATTTTTTAAAAATCCTTTATATAAGCTTTTACCCTTTATATACTTTTAATCTAAATATTTCTTACCTATTTACCTTTAGACGGGCTTTTACCTTTATTTCTTATATTTAAATACTTCCTTTAATATCCTCCGAACGGGTTTTCTACCCTTTTTTCTTTTATCTAAATATTTCTATTAATATTCTTTTAACGGTTTTTTTTCCCTTATTTCTTTTATTTAAAACTAACCCTAATATCCTTTAAACGGGTCTTTTCCCTTATATTCTTATTTACCTTTAAATAAGCCTTTTACCCTTATTTCTCTTATTTAAATATTTTCTCTAATATACTTCGAACGGGTCTTTTCCCTTTTTTTCTTATTTACTTTCGAACGGGTTTTCTATACTTATTTCTTTTATCTAAAACTAACTCTAATATCCTTCGAACGGGTCTTTTTCCTTTTTTTTCTTTTATTTACCTCCGTATAATTCTTTTCTCTTTTCTTCTTTTATTTTAAATATAACCTTTAATTACCCTAACTCTTTTTCCTTTTTTTTCTTTTATTCTAAATATTTCCTTTTATATCCTCCGGACGGGTTTTTTCCCTTATTTCTCTTAATTAAATATTTCCTTTAATTACCTTCGGACGGGTTTTTTACCCTTATTCCTTTATTCTAAATATTCTTTTTAATATCCTTTAAACGGGCTTTTTTCTTTTTTTTTCTTTTATTTTAAATAAACCCTTTTATATCCTCTAAATAAATATCCTTTAAACGGGTCTTTTTCCTTTATATTCTTCTAATTTAAATATTTCCTTTAATATCCTCTATATAATTCTTTTCCCTTTTTTTATTCTATTCTAAATATTCCTTATAATATCCTCCGGACGGGTTTTTTCCCTTTTCTTTTCTTTATTTACCTTTATATAGTTCTTTTCCCTTTTCTTTTTTTATTTTAAATATAACCTTTAATAACCCTAACTCCTTTTCCTTTTTTTTCTTTTATTCTTAATATTTCCTTTAATATCCTCCGAATAAATATCCTTTAAGCGGGTCTTTTTCCTTTATATTCTCTAATTAAATATTCCCTTTAATCGCTTCCGGATAATTCTTCTACCCTTATTTCTCTTAAGTAATTATTCCCTTTAATTACCTTTAGATAAGTTTTAACCCTTTATTTCTTTTAATTAAATATTCCTTTTAATATCTTCCGAACGGGTTTTTTCCCTTTCTTTTCCTCTTTTTTACCTCCGGACGGGTTTATTTCCTTCTTTTCCTTTATTCTAAATATTTCCTCTAATATCCTCCGAACGGGTTTTTTACCCTTATTTCTTTTAACTAAATATTCCCTTTAATCGCCTTTAAATAAATCTTTTACCTTTATTTCTTTAACCTAAATATTCCCTTTAATATCCTCCGAATAGGTTTTTTTCCTTTTTTTCCTTTACCTTTATATTCTATAAACGGGTTTTTTACTTAAAGTTTATAATATATAGAAATATTCTCTTACTTTATATTTTAAAACTTCTTTTTTTTTTAAAGCTTTCCTTTTATTTTCTAACTCCTTAACTCCTTTACTTTAACGCCCTAATGCTTTTATTTTAACGCCTAACTCCTTTATTTTAACGCTTAACTCCTTTATTTTAACGCCTAACTCTTTAATCGATAACCTTAAAGAAATAACGGCCCTTTCTCTCCGAGTTTCGAATATAATTGTAAAATAAAAAAGAATAACTTCGACCCTTCGAAATCCCCCTCCTTCTCCCTTCGCGTTATTTCCCGTAACGGAAATATCGGGCTATAGCAGAATTTCGTTACCGTATACCCTATCCCTTCTAACTCTCTTTCGTAAAGAATCTTATATTCTCGATTTCGGCGTAACGGAGAATAGAAGAGAGTTACCGCCGAATATTCGAGAAAGATCTCTTCGAAAAAATACCCTTCCGTTTCCTTCCTTTTCCGAATTCGGAAAGTTCCTATCTCCTCCTCCTCCTAACGATCGTAGAGGGTAAAAGGTATATAATAGCGATTATAGCTATTATAAGGCTCGAACCGGCTAAACGATATAAATTCTTTAAGAGTAGTAAAGAATTCTTTTATCCGAGAATAATTCAAATCGGTATTTAATAACGGGTAGTCGATTAAAGAGTGCTTTTCTCGAATAGGGCGTATTTTCGAAAACGGCCGATTTAAATAGTAAAACGAGTAGCTATTAAGTTTCCGAATTTCAGGAACCGTATACGAAATAAACCGCTCTATATTATAAGAAAACGTTCGTTTATTCGTAGTAATTCGCTCCGTTATAGCCTTCGATCGATTCGAGATAGTTTGCTCGATAGTTAATAAATCCGTATCCGAAATATCCTCGTTATCGTTTATATAGCCGTCTAATATATTCCGACTCGATAAGCTTAGAATATCCGATTCTATAGAAGGGGCTCGAGGATTTATACCTTCTAAAGCCCCTTTACTTATTAAGCCTCTCTTTACGTTAATAATAAGGGATATTTCGATATCCGTATTAATATTAGAAGCTATAGGTTCGTCCCTATATATAGCTATAGATTTAAACGAATTACTAGAGCTTTCTAATAAAATAGGGCTATTTACTTTATCCGCTTCTATTATTCGAGCCCTATTCTCTAGGGGGGCTTCGGCTTCCGGATCGATAATATACCCTAAGGGACCCTTTATAGCTCGGAAAAAGTATATATCGCAGGGTAATTCCCCTATTTCGTAGGATACGCGACTTTCTCTATTATCTAAAACGGAATCGAGAATAATTCGACGGTAAACCTTTCGATTAATATAATCTTTAAGGCTAAACTTTGCTAAATTATCGATCGATCCGCTAGAATTTAGAAACTACTTATTATCGATTATAATAGCTTTATAGCTCCCTCCGTTTTAAACCCCTCTCCCCGTTTATTACTTATAATCCTCTATAGAGAAACGGCCTCCTATATAGAAAATATAGCGGATATTCGGAATATCGAGCCCTCGACCTATAATACTCGTTCCGATTAGAACGCGGCCTTCGAAATAATAGCGATTATTCGGAATATTCGACGAAAAGATATCGATAACCTCGCTTTTATTAATACCCTCGACTTCGTTTATATTACTATATAGTACTAAGCTATTAAGGGTATCCCGTAATTCGATAACCTCTTTCTTCGTAGAGTAGAAGATTAAAGCCTTCGAATCGGAGGATAAGTTATCTTTTAACGTAAAGTTTAAATAACTTATTAATAAAGCCTTCCGTTTTTTAGCGTTTATATACCGTTTATTCGATATTTTAAGCCGAGTTACGGAATACGCTATATTCGGATTACTCGTAGGTAATCGGAAGATAAGCGGGTTATCGTTAGAAGGATCGATAAAAGCCCTTTCGAAAAAATAGCTTTCTTTATAAGGAGGTAAAGTAGCCGTTAAATAAATAGTTTAGATTCTAAACTTAATTATTTCCCCTATTTATAGAAAGGCGGGCTTATAACGGCTATTTCCTTCTAAAAGATTATCGTATTTATCGAATATAATACGGTTTAAGCGCTTCGAATAGATAAGCTAGGCGAGAAGGGTCTGAAACGAAGGGAATAAGGCTTTTTTAGGCGTTAAAAAGATAATTTTCTCCGCTTCGAAAGGCTTATTATTATCCTAGATAATAGACGGTATCCCGAACGCTATAGCCCTTTTATATAAATCGTTTACTAATATAACTAAAGGGGCTAGAACGATAGAAACCCCCCCTTTCGAAGAGAAAGTAGGTAAAAAGAATAAAAGACTTTTACCTATTCCCGTACCTAATATAGCTAGAATAGGGCTTTTATTCGAGATAATAGCCTTTATTATAGTATATTACGGTCCTTGGAATATAGCGTTCGGCCCTAGTAACGCCTTAAGTTCGTTCTTTAAGTCTATAGACTGTAAATCTCGTAAACGGCTTTCTCGAACTTTATTATTCTCTTTTTCTAAAAAGGTCTCGGCTTTTCTCTTAAAAGGGGTTAGGGTTAGGGGAGTTATAGCGAGGTTAATATCGTTAAATCCTAATAGCTTATGCTAGCTTATAGAATAACGTCGAAAGGCTTCCTTTTTCGAAGGGTTTATATACGGCCCTGATTTTAATAGACGGCCGTATATATTATTCGCGATTTTAGAAGAGTAGGCGGCTTATAAATCCTTTATAAGATCGTTCGAGGAATCGCTTAGAATAAACCCTTTACTATCGTTTCTAAAGCCTTCCGTATTAACTATTAACTCCCCTATTTCGTTCGAAGTTATATACCGTCTCGAAAGAGCTATAGATATATGCTTCTACTAGCTTAGGGATACTTTCTGCCCTATAGATTTAGAAAATAATAGCCCTAGCCCCCTAGTTATTTTCGACGAATTAAAATAAGGTAGCTGGAAGGAAGAGGTTTCTTTTTCGGTATCCGTATCCTCGAAACTACTAGAGTTTTCGCCTTTCTCTATACCCTCTATAGACTTAATAGGCTAGATTTTATCGCTAAATTTCTTTATATTATCTATATTAGCCTATAGATCCTCGAAGAAAGGTAGGACTAATAGTAAATAATATAAAAGCAGTTCCGAGATTTCTTAAGGTATAAAGCGGTATATAACCTTTAAAAGCCCGGATCTATTATACCCTTTATAATAATCTATTATAAGGGTTATTAAGCCCCTATCGAGAAATAGATTTCGAAGCCCTTCGTTATCCCTATTTCGAAAGCAAATGGAAAGGGCTTTAGGGCCGCGAGGAGGCTACCCGCCGGTTAAATAGACTAATACTGCTAAACCCTCTAAAAAGCTCGAAATTAATTTAATATAGTATCGACCTTCTAAAAGGCTTAGCTTACTAAAGTAATCTAAACGATAAGTTAGAAACTAGGCCTTTTTAAGCCGCCTATTCGAAGAAATCTTCGTAATAAGCTAATTCTTATACTTATAACGAGGTGCCTTTAAAAGGTTATTTATAAAAGAATAGCCTATAATATTATTATTATAGTTATCGGTAAGAGAATCCTAGGGAATCGGTAGGAGGTTTTCTCTATAATATTCTAGAATATTCGAGCCTTTATATTTAGATTCGTTAATATATAATAGGGTACTAAGGGCCCTCTAAGATTTTTAAATTCCGTATCGAATAGCCTCTTATAAAGAGGGTAGATCGAGACGAATATCCCTATATATTAAGGTATTATTATCCTAGATAATACCTCCGGGCTTAATAGTATTATTAATAATAGTAAGCCCGTACGATCGAATATTTACTAGATAAGGAATAATTCGAGGCCCGATAGTAGGAACCGAATAAAGGATATTTAAGCCCCTTAGAATAGTCTAAAGAGGTATAGCTTCGTACCTAGCTAATACTTCCGTATAACCGCTATTCTCTATTAAACCCTAGATATTCTCTTCGTATTTATTATAATAAAATAATAAAATAAAGACCCGGGTAAACGAAATAATAGCGGATATAAAAGGCGTTATAACCTCTGGCTTTTCCTAGGTATTATCCTGTCGAATATATAAAATAGCTATATAACTAATAATAATACTAGTATATTCGCCTCCTTCGATAGGCTCGGAAAGTAAGGTAATAAGTAGATTTAAAACGGAAGAATCTAGCTTCTAGAATAAAGCGATTACTTCTAACGATTCTAAATTACTCGAAGACGAATTCGAGGGAATTCCTCGATATATCGCCCCTATCGATAGTTTTAAGCCCTCTATAGCTTCTTTTTGCTTATTCGATAGAATAAAAGGGAGCCTTTCGGAATCCTCTAAATCGAAAGATCGAAATAAATAGCTTAAAAGCCGTTTATAAACGAGCTTATATCGTTAGACTATTCTAGGGATATACGAGAAAATAAAAGGCTTTTTAGGCTTTTTTTTAAAGCTTCGGCGATTTAACTCTAATAGGGTAACTCTCGGAATAAGCCCCCCGTTTATTAGCCTTTTACCCTCGAGAATAAGCCGGTCTATAGAAGAATAAACCTCTAAAAGACCCCTTCCTTAGAATTTAGAGTCTTCTAGAATAGCTTCCCCTACTAAAGAAGGCTTATAAAGGTCTAATAGCGCTATTAATTTAGCTTTCGGTAATAAGCTCTACTTTAGATAGTT
Organism: Coniella vitis; assembly: GCA_011317545.1. NCBI lineage: Eukaryota > Fungi > Ascomycota > Sordariomycetes > Diaporthales > Schizoparmaceae > Coniella > Coniella vitis. The sequence goes on from WUJK01000019.1 coordinate 77,179, forward strand.
TATAACCCCTAGCTTCTATAACTAGGGATTTGGACCGTCTTTTTCGTTTAAATCGCGAATAAATATATCGGATTTAAAGCGAATAGATTTAGCTTTCGAAGTAAAAGTAGTTAAATCTATAGATTTAGAGCTATTCGAAGCGCTATTAGACCCCTCGGAATCGCTATTACTAGACGACGAAAGAATAACTCTCTAGTTTCTTCTAATAAACGGCCTATTTACTATAGAAGTAAACGGCTCTTTAGAAGAGCTAGAATCTGAAATTCGTCGAGAATTTAATAGAAAGGGCCTATTCCGCTTAGTTCTAGGAATCTAAATAGGGCTACTAATAATACTACTAGTTGCGATTATAGTATTATTAATAGCGCTAGTAGAGAAACTAGAGGCTTAGTTTAGAATTAACCCTTCTATAGATTCTATAGGGCTAGTAATAGTATTCGCTTCGGGGTTAGGGCTAGAGATAGCCCTAGGGCTAGAGGTAACCCTAGGGCTAGAAGCAACCCTAAGGTTAGAAGGGCTCTTAAGGCTATTAGGTTTTATAGCTTTAGACGGCTTCTTAACTTAAAAATACGAACTAGTATATTTATTCGTAAAAAATCGTTAAATATAGACCTTTAATTTATAAAGCTTAATAGCTTTAGTCTTAGGGCGCCCCCTTACCTGGAAAGTATAGTCTTTTTAGATATATTTTAATATCGTTGATTTTTTATACGCTATAAATTCGTATTCTAGGCATTTATAACCTTTCTCTAACCCTAACCCTTCTATAGGGGGCTCTTCTTTAGTAGGGAAAGTATTAAAACCCTTTAGCTCTTCTTCCGTTTGAATTAAGCCTTCTAAACCTAAAGCCTAAGGCTTAAATTCAGTTTTAAAAGCTTTATTCGAAATCGAATACGGCGGGCTATTTAAATACTTTCTAAGCCGGCTATATATAATAGCTATTTGGCAAATAGGGCATATAATAAGCCTATATTTCGGAAGGTAATTTAGAAAGCGAAAGGAATATTCGCTCCCCTTTTTAGAGTTAAGGATAGAAGACTCTATTTTAAACTTTAGAGGCTTTAGAACCTTCTATAAAGTCGATAGGTAGTAGACTTTAGAGGCTTTAGAACCTTCTAGAAAGTCGATAGGTAGTAGACTTTAGAGGCTTTAGAACCTTCTAGAAAGTCGATAGTTAATTTTTTAGAGTATATATAGCCCCTAGAGTAAAGTACGGTAGTAGACTTTAGAGGCTCTGGAACCTTCTATAAAGTCGATAGGTAATAGACCTTAGAGGCTAATAAACCTTCTATAAAGTCGATAATTGATTTTTTAGGGTATATAAAGCCCCTAGAGTAGAGTGCGGTAATAGACCTTAGAGGCTAATAAACCTTCTATAAAGTCGATAATTAATTTTTTAGGGTATATAAAGCCCCTAGAGTAAAGTACGGTAATAGACTATAGAGGCTCTATAACCTTCTATATAGTCGATAGTTGATTTTTAGGGTATATAAAGCCCCTAGAGTAAAGCACGGTAATAGACCTTAGAGGCTTTAGAACCTTCTATAAAGTCGATAGAATATAGTGCGGTAGGTGGCTATAGAGGCTCTACAACCTTCTATATAGTCGATAATTAATTTTTAGGGTATATAAAGCCCCTAGAGTAACGTACGGTAATAGACCTTAGAGGCTTTAGAACCTTCTATAAAGTCGATAGAATATAGTGCGGTAGGTGGCTATAGAGGCTCTGCAACCTTCTAAATAGCCTATAGTATATAGCTATATATACGTATATATATATATATATATATAGATTTTTTTTTATCAAGCCCTCCGGAGGCTTTTTTTTTTCCCTCCTTATATACCCTCCGATATTAGTTTACCTCCTAGCACGCTGGGGTGGGCTTATAAGTATATTTAGAGTTGCCGATAAATTTATTTGTATAGGATTTTCAAAAAATCGTGCTTACGTCGTAGTACGCATCTGCCCCCACGTATATACTAGGGTAACTCGGCGAGTTATTTAGTTATATGACTTTAAAATATATATAAAAAATCAGAAAGAAATCAATAAAAATATATATAGGGTTATATAAATATATATTACGTAATATACTTAAGGGTTAGGGTAAAGGCGAAAGGAAAAATTAAAAAAAAAAAAAATAATAGCTAGAATTTAGAAGGTTTTAGTAAGAGATCTATATATTAATATAAAAGGGATAGTCTAGGGTAAGTTAAGTAGAGAGGTCTAGGGTAACTAGAGTATAAGACTTAGAGTAAAAAAGAGTAAATAGTATAAAGAGGTCTAAGGTAACTAGAGTACGAGACTTAGAGTAATAGAGAATAAGAAGCGTAAAAGGGTTTAGGGTAACTAGAGTACGAGACTTAGAGTAAAAAAGAGTAAAAAGTATAAAGAGGTCTAGGATAACTAGGGTACGAGACTTAGAGTAAAAAGGAGTAAAAGGCGTAGAGAGATCTAGGGTAACTAGGGTATAAGATATAGCGGAGAGAGGTCTAGGGTAATTAGAGTACGAGACTTAGAGTAATAGAGAATAAGAAGCGTAAAGGGGTCTAGGGTAACTAGAGTACGAGACTTAGAGTAAAAAAGAGTAAAAAGTATAAAGAGGTCTAGGATAACTAGAGTATAAGACTTAGAGTAAAAAGGAGTAAAAGGCGTAGAGAGATCTAGGGTAACTAGGGTATAAGATATAGCGTAGAGAGGTTTAGGGTAACTAGAGTATAAGATATAGCGGAGAGAGGTCTAGGATAACTAGGGTACGAGACTTAGAGTAAAAAGGAGTAAAAGGCGTAGAGAGATCTAGGGTAACTAGGGTATAAGATATAGCGGAGAGAGGTCTAGGGTAATTAGAGTACGAGACTTAGAGTAATAGAGAATAAGAAGCGTAGAGAGGTCTAGGGTAACTAGAGTATAAGATTTAGAGTAAAAAGGAGTAAAAGGCGTAGAGAGTTCTAGGGTAATTAGAGTATAAGACTTAGAGTAAAAAGGAGTAAAAGGCGTAGAGAGATCTAGGGTAATTAGGGTATAAGATATAGCGGAGAGAGGTCTAGGGTAATTAGAGTACGAGACTTAGAGTAATAGAGAATAAGAAGCGTAGAGAGGTCTAGGGTAACTAGAGTATAAGACTTAGAGTAAAAAGGAGTAAAAGGCGTAGAGAGATCTAGGGTAACTAGAGTATAAGATATAGCGGAGAGAGGTCTAGGGTAATTAGAGTACGAGACTTAGAGTAATAGAGAATAAGAAGCGTAGAGAGGTCTAGGGTAACTAGAGTATAAGACTTAGAGTAAAAAGGAGTAAAAGGCGTAGAGAGATCTAGGGTAACTAGGGTATAAGATATAGCGGAGAGAGGTCTAGGGTAATTAGAGTACGAGACTTAGAGTAATAGAGAATAAGAAGCGTAGAGAGGTCTAGGGTAACTAGAGTATAAGACTTAGAGTAAAAAGGAGTAAAAGGCGTAGAGAGATCTAGGGTAACTAGAGTATAAGACTTAGAGTAAAAAGGAGTAAAGGGCGTAAAGAGGTCTAGGGTAACTAGAGTACGAGACTTAGAGTAAAAAGGAGTAAAAGGCGTAGAGAGATCTAGGGTAACTAGGGTACGAGACTTAGAGTAAAAAGGAGTAAAAGGCGTAGAGAGTTCTAGGGTAACTAGGGTACGAGACTTAGAGTAAAAAGGACTAAAAGGCGTAGAGAGTTCTAGGGTAACTAGGGTATAAGATATAGCGTAGAGAGGTCTAGGTTAACTAGAGTATAAGATTTAGAGTAATAAAGAGTAAGAAGTATAGAGAGGTCTAGGGTAACTAGAGTACGAGGTTTAGAGTAAAAAAGAATAAAAAGCGTAGAGAGGTCTAAGGTAACTAGAGTACGAGACTAAGAATAAAAAAGAGTAAAAAGCGTAAAGAGGTTTAGGATAATTAGGGTTAGGGGTATAGAGTAATAGAGAGTAAGAAGTATAAAGAGGTTTAGGGTAACTAGAGTACGAGGTTTAGAGTAAAAAAGAGTAAAAAGCGTAGAGAGGTCTAGGGTAATTAGAGTACGAGACTTAGAGTAAAAAGGAGTAAAAGGCGTAGAGAGTTCTAGGGTAACTAGGGTATAAGATATAGCGTAGAGAGGTCTAGGGTAATTAGAGTACGAGACTTAGAGTAATAGAGAATAAGAAGCGTAGAGAGATCTAGGGTAACTAGCGTATAAGATATAGCGTAGAGAGGTCTAGAGTAATTAGAGTATAAGACTTAGAGTAATAGAGAATAAGAAGCGTAGAGAGGTCTAGGGTAACTAGAGTACGAGGTTTAGAGTAAAAAAGAATAAAAAGCGTAGAGAGGTCTAAGGTAACTAGAGTACGAGACTAAGAATAAAAAAGAGTAAAAAGCGTAAAGAGGTTTAGGATAATTAGGGTTAGGGGTATAGAGTAATAGAGAGTAAGAAGTATAAAGAGGTTTAGGGTAACTAGAGTACGAGGTTTAGAGTAAAAAAGAATAAAAAGCATAGAGAGGTCTAGGGTAACTAGAGTACGAGACTAAGAATAAAAAAGAGTAAAAAGCGTAGAGAGGTTTAGGATAACTAGAGTATAAGATATAGCTTAGAGAGGTTTAGGGTAATTAGAGTACGAGACTTAGGGTAATAGAGAATAAGAAGCGTAGAGAGGTCTAGGGTAACTAGAGTATAAGACTTAGAGTAAAAAGGAGTAAAGGGCGTAGAGAGGTCTAGGGTAACTAGAGTGCGAGACTTAGAGTAAAAAGGAGTAAAGGGCGTAAAGAGGTCTAGGGTAACTAGAATACGAGACTTAGAGTAAAAAGGAGTAAAAAGCGTAGAGAGGTTTAGGGTAAGTAGGGTACGAGACTTAGAGTAATAGAGAGTAAGAAGTATAGAAAGGTCTAGGGTAACTAGAGTACGAGGTTTAGAGTAAAAAAGAGTAAAAAGCGTAGAGAGGTCTAGGGTAATTAGAGTACGAGGTTTAGAGTAAAAAAGAGTAAAAAGCGTAGAGAGGTTTAGGGTAAGTAGGGTACGAGACTTAGATTTATATAAAGTAAATAATATAGAGAGGTTTAAAATAACTAGGGTATAAGACTTAGAGTAAAAAGCGTAGAAAGGGTGAAATAATAAGATTATAAAGCTTAAACTAATATATATATAAAGATTTATAATAACTATAATAAAAGATTTATAGAAAATAAATAATATAATAAAAAAACTTAAGTTTTTTTTTATTTTTTAAAAAAAGAAGTTCCGTATTCGAGGTGACTAGGGGCTATTTACGTAAGCCCTTTAACCCTGCCCAATAGGACGATTATATATACTCTGCGGTTATACTTTATATATATATATATATATTCTGCGGTTACACTTTATATATATATTTTCCTATAACCGTTCTATCGAGCAGGGGCATTATACTATTACGCGGCCAACCCTTCTAGTTATACTATAATTTAATACTATATAACCCACTTATAATTATCAGAAAAACTTACCAGCAGTTTCCCCGACGTTATACTCGAATACGGAACTTCTAGCATCGTAGTCGGTCGTCGAAACGACTCGACTACTTTGCTTTTCGGTGAAAACTCTGATTTTTTCCGAACTTATATAGTTAACTTTACTTTAGTGAAAGAAAAAACATATAATAATATAGCCACTATAATGCACCCGGTATCAATCGAAAGCTCTAGATTCCAGCTATTCAAATATATTATTTATATTTTCATACCCTTTATATCCGTTAAGATACCTAGGGTTAAAGTTAGTAGGTCTACCCGGGTAAGAGTGGGTTTAAGTGGGTTTAGAATTTCTTATCGTTCTTATCGGGGCTAAGCGAGTTCTGGAATAACGCCCTAGGTTTAGGGTTAGGGTTAAAGAAAAATAGTACGTTAAATAGCCCTAAATCTAAGAAATCTAGCTATATATTTTATATTATTCCAAGACTAATATTTATTTAAATAATAATACTATTATATTTCTATAGAAAAAAAGAAAAGAAAAAAAAGAAAAAAAAGAAAAACAGGCTATATTTATATACTATATTTATTTACTATATAGAATATATAGAAAGAGATATATATATAGTATTTATTTATATTCTATTATAATCTTTTTATTTTTTTCTTATATTAACTTCTCTTTTAAAAAAGAATAATAGCATTATATAGTATTATCGAGTATTTATAGTAAGAAAAGAGGGTAAGGGCTTAAAGTTAGATTATATAAATATTCTTTAGTTTATTATAATAATACTTTTATTTAAAGAGGATTAGTAAATAATGAAAATATATTGAAATTTCGATACTTTCTTCCTCTTCTATAGTTATTTTCAACTTATCGTAAATAGAACTTATATATAATAATAATATATATAAATATATATAGATAGATAAGATAAATAATAGTAAAGGGTTAAAAGATTCTTTATTAATAAATAGATATATATCCTTTCTTCTTCCTTTTTTTTTCGTTCTTTTTTTTTTCTTTTTTTTATACTACGAAATCTTCTTTTCCTTCTCGCGCCTTTCTCTTTCCGATTCCCGGGGTAGTATAATAGAAGAAAATACGTTCTTTTAAACGGAGAAGAAAAAAGGATTTTAGGTAGGTAGGGCTGAAAAGTGGGTCCCCTAAGGGGGGTATATTTTTATTAGTATTCTCGAGGTATTAGATATCTAGGACCTTATATACCGGGGTTTGAAAAAAGTGGAGATTTTTGTAGAGACTTTGTAAATAGAATTAGATCTAATTCCATTTAATAATTATTATTAGGCCCTGGCCCGCTCTATACGGGGACTAAGTATACCCGATAACGGTAGTTTACTTTACTCGTATATACCCGAATTACCTCTACGTTTTCTACTAAAACCTCCGTACGGAACTAGCTAAGAAACGTCGGCGGAAGTATAACTATTAAAAGAATAAGCGGCTACCCGAAACGCCGTATACTCTTTAGCTCCTATAATCGTATATAGTAGCTCGTATCTATAAGAATCGTATAATATTCGTTAAGAAAGATTCGTACGAATAGTCTATTTATAGAAAGCCTATCGATATATAAAGTAAACTCGCTTATAATTATAATATCCGTACTTATAATTATAAGCCGTATAGTTTATAATAGGCCCTCTCGCCCTATACGGAGCCCTAGCTTAAACTAAATATAATTAACCTAAAGCGTATAAGCCCGCTCTAATAGATCGGTAATAAGTATAAGAAACGGAACTATTATAATACTTATCCTATTATACGGTAAAATCGCTAATACGAAGAAGAGTAAACTCTTCCCGGCCCTAATTAGGAGTATATAGATCGCCGATTCCTAGCCTTAGAGCCGGTAAATCGTATAATAGTATTCCGCTTACTCGTCCGACTTCTACTTTATATTAGGCCCTAATAATATATAAAGCCCTTTTAGAAGCTCTTAATCGATTTCTCTCGAGTCTGGAAAATAACGCTTATCTCTCCGTATAGAGCCTTCCTCTCCCTTATTCTCGGAGAAGGATATAGCTTTCCGCTTTAGCTAGGGCCTTTAATCGGCTTCCGTACGGGATATCTAGCTTACCTTAAAACCCGTATTAAGTAAAAACTAATATTAGAGTAGACTTACTATACGGAAAGTAATAATTATCTTAGGTTATAAAGATCCTAAAAACCTAATATAGATAATATAATACTATCGTATAACCTTTATATTATATATTACTTATAAATCCTAGATAATATTCTAGCTATTATACGCTTTATCTATAAGCTCGCCGGTAAGCGGGTCGATATTCTAATCGTACGAATTATCCTCTTCGCCGATTTAGAGTTCTATTTGCTTAATACTAAGCCTTCGAATTTACCGTCCTATTTTAATAGCGATTATACGGTAATAAGCTACCCTAATATAAAGCTTAAATCCCGGCTAGAGGTATTATATAAGAAGTAAACTAAGCCGATCGGTATTCTAAACCCCGGAATCGCTCTTATATTAAAGATATTCGAATTATTCGCCTTCGGCCGGCCGTAAGCTATATTATATACGAATTAATTGCTCGGCTAATAAAAGCTAAATAATATAAGCTATAAGTAAAAGCCTATTTAGTATAGGGAGAAATCGTATAACCTTATAACTCTTCGCTCTATATATAGCTTTGCTCTTATCGCGGTCTATTATAATAAGAACCTTACTATCGAAAAGAAAGATATTCTATATAAGCTATTAGGAGTCGGTATACCGGAGCGTTATAATTTCGGGCCTATACCCGGGCTACCCGCCCTAAATATATACGAGGATAAGGAGGAGCTTATAGAATATATAAAGCTATTAGAGCTATTTATAAACCGCTCGCCTCTTCTACTAGATATATATAGGATCCTAGAATAACGGCTAGAGATAGCGGAGTATTATATAAGGCCCCGGGAGAAGCTATTTATTCCGGGGGTCTATTATAAAGGATTTCTTAATACCGATTCGTATTATATAATCGACGATCCGTTTTAAGTCGATAATTATATAAAGCTTATCCTAAAATCTAGCTATAATAATATTAAGAGTATATATAGCCTTATCGATAAGCCTATATACGGTTTTCTAGAACTCCTATACGGTAATTACTTCTCTATTATAGAAAAGGACCTACTTATCCTCGGATTATCGTATAAAGCCTTACCTAGATATCTAATAGCGCTATCTATATCTATATACTATCTAAGCGATAATTATATTAATCGGCGTATATATTCCCGGTATTATCTATTTATTATATATTATACGGAAGCGTTAAATAGCTTCTATACTAATAGCTTCGAGCTTATATAGCTTATTAGAGAACTCGGCTTCGAGAAAGAAGATATATAAAAGCTAAAGAAGTATTATAAGCTATATTATATAAAGATAGGGTTCTATATACCCTACCGGTTCCGTACGGATACTAAGCGCTATATAAAAGTATAAGAGTAGATTTAAATAGAGATTCCCGCCGATATATTATCGAAGTAAAGTAACGAAAAAGAAAAAAAAACCGAACGGTTAAGCGGATCGGTATCGTATAATTCCTCCGGGCTAGGACTCCTTATTATACCTAACCCTCGATCGTTATCGGATTCGTTACTTTCCTTATCGTCCGAGGTAAAGGTCTAGGCTTTATATAGCCGCCTTTATAATTATATTATAGGTAGCCTATTCTAAATAGCCTCTATATAAGCTATAAGCGCTTCGAGGTTATAGATAATATTATAGAGGAGTAATTATTACTTATCCGAAAAGTATAATACCTACTATTCGTATACCTCCTCCCGCTTTAGATAATATATACGAATATAGAAAATAAGATACCTTTACTTAATCCGTTAATATCGTATAAGCGTTTCGGCTTTCCCTAGCTATATAAAGGGGCGGGGGTTTAGCTATATCGGGGAGATATTAGCTAGCTATATATCCTTCCCGATACTTCTCTCGTATACGCCTGCTTTTATTAAGGGTGCGTACGGCTTTGCTAATAATTTACTAATATCTAACCTATTTATATATAGGTAAATACGGTTATAGGATAGCCTTATAGGAGGCCCTACCTACGGATGTAATATAGGGCGGCTCGCCGCCGCCTAAGGGATTAATACCTAGGATAGATACTAGTTCTATTACGGATTCGATTTACTCCCCTATATAGCAGAAGAGGCACCGTAGTACCGCGCTATAGTTATAGGAGGATACTACTATTCGTTAAGATAACCCCCTTACCCCTAGTATAGTTAGGACCCTCCTTATAGGCGTATACTATACGTTTATAGCTCGGGAGACGGTCCTACTAGCGGTAGATAAGACCCTAAGGAGACTAGTTAATACCTTTAAAGGCCCTTTATAGAGTAAGGAGCGTCTTTATACGGAAAGGGTATACTCCTAACTCCTAGCTATAGCTAGGCGTAAGCTTAAAAATTTTTTATCGGACCCGGCTATTAGCCGGCCTATTCTAATATACCCGACTCCTCCTATTACTATTATATAGGTAGTACTCTACCCTTAATAGCTACTTTTACCCGCTTAATACCCCTAATAGGGTCGGAGCTAGGCTATTATTATAAGCGTAGCTATTAGGCTCCCGGCGGAGCCGGCTCGCTATATTCGAAAATCTAGCCCCTAATACAGCCGGTAGCGGGGATAAGATATAAGGATACTCCTTAAGGCTACCCCTTATAATATACTTACGGGCTTACCCCTCTAGGGATTTAAGCTAGGTATTTATACTCGGCTTTAGATCCCTATAACTAACGTAGCGGTAGTTACTAAGACCCTTACCGGCTAGGCTTTACGCCTTACTAATAAGGAGGTTTAGGATAGGCTTTTCGCTAACCCTATAAAGGGTAAGCTACTAGAGCTAATATAGGCGTCCTCGGCGACCGTACTATAGACCTAGGTTACCTATATAGCGACCGGGGTTCCGAGGGAGCTTTATAACCCCTTTACCTATTAGAGGGTTTCTCCTAAGGAGTATATCCGAGAGGAGGCTATAGTATAGATAGGTATCGAGCCTATTTCCTATAGGCTTTCTACGAACGGATATAACCCTATTATAGGTATTACTACCTAGTTAGTATCCTTTTTATATAAAGTATATCCCTTCTAGGTCTTTAACCTGCCCTATGCCCGGCTAGTATAGAAGACGGAGAGGCTCTCTTTCTATACGGACGGCTATCTTAGCTATTACTTAATTAAGCGTTATATAAGGAGTAAGCAGTACCCTATCTACTCTAACGCCTAGTATACTTAGGAAGGGGAGGTTTATACGCTTCCCCCTAGGTATACTAATTACTATAGGCTTATCCGCTCTAGCTACCCTAAATATATTACTACCCTTATAATAGTCGATAAATAGCTTTATTACCCGTTTATCTCTAAGCTTAAGAGGATTAGGAATATAGGTAAGGCCCGCTATAATAATATAAATACGGCTATAAATACTACTAGTAGCTAGCGGGAGCCTTAACCCCCTATTAAGCCTACGGAATAGCCGTTTATCGAAGGCCCCTCCCGGAAGCGGCCTTATAATAATATCCGCGATTATATACCGCCGACCGGCTTATAATAGCGCTTATAGCTCGACCCGGCTAGTATACCGCCTCCGGAGGGTCCTAGCCCCGCTATAGAGAGAAAGCCTATACCCCCGGCGGATATAGTTAAGGATAACGACGATTCGGTTATAATCCTTAACTCCTAGGGGGGCTTAAATACTACTACTCCCTCTATATATAAGTAGGATATACCCTTCCGATAGCCGGGGGGCTTTTCTTATAATCGCCTAGGCGAATATAGGGAAGAAATAGTCTGCCTATATTATACTACTAGCACTTTATATTAAGCAGGGGGTAGATATTATATAGGTTTAGGAGCCGTATACGATATATAATACGAGAACTTAGAGGTACCCTATTTATAAGCTTTTCTCGCCGGTAGATAACTAGGGAGGGGACCCGATAGCCTATTACGAGGAGAGGTAGTAGGAATTATTCGGTAATAAGCCCCGGGTCCTAATATATATATAACGGGGTTATAGGCTATATATAAAGTAGTAATAGCCCCTTATTATAAAGGACGGATTCTAGCTAAAGGTATTAGGGGTCCTTCTAATTAACGTTTACCGGGCGCTAGGGGAGGATATAATACTCGATTATATACTAAATAGTCTACCTATATAGAGATAGGTAGTTAGGGGTAATTTTAATATAATCTATACCCCTTATAAGCCGGGTAAGCCTAACGAAAGGGGTAGTAATCGGGTTAAAGATTAAATACTATTTAGGGATATATTCTTTATAAATACCCTAGGTATCCCTATATATATCCGGGGGGGGGTTTTTAACCTAATCTTCTCTAATATTCTAAATATAGCTATAGAGGTTACTCTTAACCTATATACTAGCTTTAACTATAAGACCCTTATTACGATTATCGGCGGTAATCTTTTACTCCCTTAGGAATAGCTAGTATAGCTACGGGTAGACCTATAATCCCTCCCGGCCTTTAAGGGCTTTTTAGAAATAGGGCTAATAGATATACCGCCCCTTTTATAGGCGGAGAGCCCGGCTTCTTTAGACGATTAGGTAGCCCGTTTAGATTATCTCTAGGGAAGGGCCTTAGAAGCGGCGGGGTAGTAGCTATAACCCTACTCCCGAGCCCCTTAATAGGATAATAGGGTAAAGGAGGTATATTAGGCGTATATTAGGGCCCGATATAATTACCGGACTTACTCGAGGGAGTTCTAGGTAGCTAGGAATACCTTTAAGGGGGCTATTCGAATATATCGGTAAGCCTTTTAATAGGGTAGGATCGATATAATAGCTTTAGATACGGATATTTTCGGGATAACGGGGTAATATAAGCTAGTTATACCGCTATAGGCTCCCCCGCTATATATAGGGGACGGTATATTATATAAGGACCCTATTAAGAAAGTAAGCTTACTACGGGATAAGATTCTATAAAGGTTCTTTAGGGATAATAACCTAGTTAGGGACCCGCTTAAGGGCTAGGACGCTTCTAAGGCCCGTTTCTAATAGGGTTATATAGCTATGCTTAAGGAGGTAGAGGAGTATATTATCTAAGTTAAGTCTACCTCTCCTAAGGTAAATAGTACTTCGGTATCCCTATTAAAGGAGTATTAGGATAGTATTAGCCCCCTTCTAGTTCGGCTTTATAATTATTACCTTACTATAGGTTACTTCCCTCTACCTTAGCGCTACGCTAAGGTATCGATATACCCTAAGCAGGGTAAGAGGGATATAGGTAGCCCTAGGTTATATAAGCCTATTACTCTCCTTTCTATCTTTTCTAAGGGACTCGAGAGGCTAATCGTATATAAGCTCTCCTAGATCCTACTTACTAAAGGGGTCCTTAACCTATAGTACTATAAGGCGCTATTAAAACGCTCTATAATAGACCTTATAGCGGTACTTATATATAATATTAAGCTAATACTCTCCCGAGGGCAGGTTATTATAATAGTAACTAGGGATATATAAGGGGCGTTTAATACCGTCCTCCCTAATAGATTAATCGTATAAATATAAGCCCTTAGTTTCCTACTCCTATTATTAAGTCTAATAGCCTCCTTCCTAGTAGTACGGCTAGTATAGGTCCGCCTGGATAGGTCGATAACGGGTTTCTCCTCGGTAAGATATAGTATACCTTAGGGCTCGCCTTTTTCGCCGGTATTATATATAATCTACCTCTCTAAACTTATTCTATAGGGTAGTAATAGGTATTTCTACTATATAGACGATATTCTCTTCCTTCGTATATCTAATAGCGCGGAGAAAAATATAGTATTACTAGAAACGGATATAGCGAGCGTTAACGATTAGGCTTCGAGGAATATAATATAGTTTATAGCGGAGAAGATAGAAGTTTTCTACTTCTTAAAGTATAGGGAGGCGGTATAGCCGGCTATTATAATAGGCGGTAGGCGTATAAAGCCTATTACCGGTATACCCTTTTATTCTAAGGTAGTTAGCTTCCGCTAGCTAGGATTTTAGTTTAATAAGTATCTTATAAGTAGGAGGTATATTAAGGAGAGGGTTTATAAGATAGCGAAGATTATAGCCTACCTTAGGAGCCTTAGGAAGGTATAATATAACCCCTCTATAATATCCCTCTATAAGGCAGTTACGGTAATACTTATCCCGATACTTATATATATAGCGGACGCCTAGTTTCGACCGGGCTATACGCCCGCGGTATAGCTTAAGAAGGCGGATTAACTACTAGTAAAGGGCGTTAAAGGGGTATTACCGGCGTAGAAGACGGTATATACGGTAATAGCCCTCTATAAAGCGGGCCTCCTTATAGCTAGGCTTACGCTAGGAGTAGCGGTATACCGGGCCGGCCTATAGTACGCTCTACTAGATATAGAATACCCCTTTTATAAATAGATATACGCTCCTATAGGATATAACCTTAGGGTATTTAATATACGCCTTACGGATACTATATATAGCTTTCCTATTATACCTAAGCCGGCCCTATTAGCCCCCTGGTATCCTAACCGTATTACGTTAAACCCTAATATTAGCTACCCTAAGGAGGAAATAGCTATATACTATAATATATAGTATATAACCCTGCTACCGGACGTTATAGTAGTATATACGGACGGCTCTAAGGTTTAGGAGGGATCTAAGCGTAGGGTAGGCTATAGATATATTATAATAAGGGATAGGGTACTTATTACTACTACTATTAAGATACTCTACGAGTACTTATACGTTTTCGACGCCGAGGCGGTTAGGGCGCTTATAGGATTATAACTAGCGCTAGAAACGGCACTTTTAGTAGTATTTATCTATATAGATAGCACCTCGGTTATCTAGGGATTATAGGGTAACGCGCTTATTACTTTATAATAGGCCTTCCGAAGTTTTTAAGCCCTTTACGAGTAGTACCTTATAGAGGGACGGTTAGTAATTATCCTCTAGAGCCCTAGTTATATAGGTATAGCTGGGAATAAGCTTATAAATACCCTTATAAAGAGGGGTATAATACTCTCCCCGGTAGGGCGGGTAATAAGCCTTACTACCTCGGGTATACGGACCCTATATAGAGAGGGGATTAGGAGCTCTAAAAAGGCGTAGTAGATACGTTAGTAGTTAGTCTTATCCGGCTAGTATAGCGCTTAGGGGCTTAGCTTTCGTACTATAGTATAGCCGGCCCTTTCGCTAAGCCGCTAATAGCTAGCTCTCTTTATAGCTATAAGGACCGGTTATAGCGACTTTAAAGTATATTACTATCGGTTTAGCCGGCTAGGGATAAGCCGCTGCTATAGAATAGGCTATTTTAGTAAGCTTTCGCCTCGGTATTAGGTATACTACGCGGTAGCTAGGCGGAGGTAGCGGGACTAGCCGGAGGGCCTAGCCGGGCCCCCTAATACCCCTTTCCGTAAAACGTACTTATAGAGGGTATTTATAGACTATTAAGTATAATCTGCCTTCTTAGAAATAGTTTATAAGGATTCTCTATAAGTAGTACCCTTACTATTATATATACGGTAGGTATAATATAGTTTACTATTCGATAGGAAAGCGGGTTTAATTAGGATCTTATACTATTAGCTATTAGGGTAGTTTATAGCCGTATTATAGGCTATCTAAGGCTAAAGTACGATAAACTATATACGGTCGATTACCTAGCGTATAGCGTTACTAAGGGCGCGTAGCGTAATACGGCGGTCGGCGGGAGTACCTAGGGTAGGGGTAATTAGGCCGGGAAATAATTATAGTAAGCCTATAGCGCTAGGGGTATACTCCTGCTTATAGGTAGTATTAGCGGTAGTAGTAGTAGTATTAGCTATAATAGCCTAGCGCTAGTATTATTAGGGCTAGTACTATAGCTAGTATTACTACTATTAGCGGTAGCGGGGTAGGATATAGCGGGGGCGCTTCTAGGGCTATTTAACCGGCTCTACCTCCTCCTCCGACTTATTAGACGACTCGGCGAGGCCCTTTACTAATACCTTATCGTAGGCCTCCTTAGCTATATAAATAGTAGTATAGTAGGGGGTATTATCCTTACCCTCCTATAGGGCGTTATATAGCTAGCGGCTAACGGTTATTAAGTAGTTAGCTAAAGGGGTATAGCCCTTACGTTAATAGCGCTAGTAGCGGGTACTACCCTCGATATCCTAATAATCGCTAAGCGATTTACCGGTAATTACCGAGATTAGGTATTATTTATAAGGTATATCGCGCTAGGTTACGATACAACGGCTATTAGGAGTAGCTTCGTTAGCCTTTTATATCTTCTTACGCTTAGTAGGGGTAATAGGAGTAATAGCCTTACCCTTATTCCTAATAGTATTAGTCTTCTTCTTACTAGTCTTAGCCTTAGGCTAAGTACTAGTAGTAGTAGGGGCGTTAATAGTATATATAGTATAAGGAGGATTAGCCTTAATAGGAGCTACTATCTTAATAGCCCTAGCCCTAGCGTTATTATTACTAATAATAGCGGTAGAACGTTATTTCTTAGTAATAGGAGTATTAGTAGGAGCAGAGGTAGGCGTAGGACGTTTATTATTAGTATTACCGGTAGTAGTAGTACGGGCGATACCGATATTATTATCGTTATTACTATTATTACTATTACTACTATCGTCTATATAGGTACGATTAGTATTACTACGGGTAATATAGTTACTATCGTTATTAGCCTTATCCTAATAGGCCTCCTTATCGTCCTCCTTAGCGTTATTATTACTAATACGTATATTAGAGGCAGGCTCCTCGTTGCTAAAAGTATCTTCGGCTTATTCCTAGCTATCTTAGAGCAAATCCACCTTATCTTCGCTACTAGTACTATCCTTAATACCCTCGGCGTTACCCTTACCCTTATCCTCGAGCTTAAGGGTACCGTCGAGGGCCCTTTATAGGAGGTTTTCACCGCCCTTATCCTCGTTATAGATATAGTTATTACTATTAAGTACGTTAGTAGTTAGCTTAGTAGCGTTATATAGGAATACGCCGTATATTACGGGGGCGGTACCCCTTTTAGTAGCGGTAGCCTCTATTGGAAAATATGCCTATTAATAGTAGTTAATTAGTAGTACTAGAACTTAGCTTTAGTATAGTATACTACGCTTACTATACTATTTATATAGGTATCTAGTAGGAAGGTTATACTGCTTTATAATAGCGCTAGGTACGGTATTTATTTATAGGGAGCTTAGGCTAGTTTATATAGATTAATAGGAATATTATACGCTTCTTAGCTACGCGGGTATTAGTAATATTTACGGTATAGCGCGCTTTAGTATACTTAGCTTTATAATAAGTTAAAACGTTAGTAAACTATTATAGCTCCTAGTATTCGATTAGGGAAGGTAGATACGCTTACTTCCTTTCTTAGGAGGTATTATAGTAATAGTAATAATAGCTACTATGCTTTAGAATATAGAAGGGAGTATAATATAGCGGCGGCGATAGCTAGTAATATTATTATACTACTATATTATAGATTAAGAAAGGAGGGGGGAGAAGGGAGGAGGAGGAGGGTATTTAGATAAGCTATAATAGGAGTAGGAGAAATATAGTAGAGGGCGCTATACCCCTACTATTAATAATAATAGGGGTGCAATTAGCTATAATAGCTATTATCTATAACTATAGATAAAGGGCTAGCTACTATTAGCAGAAGGATACGTACTTTTGCGGACTAATAATAATAAACGCCTTAAAGTATATCTCTAGCGTATCTTAAGCTACTACTCTATACTACTATAGGGACGCCTACGCTATATTAGTAGCTTAATAACTAGCTAGCTCTCTAGTATAGCGCCCTTAGGATATTATACTAGTAAGGTTATTACTAGTATAGTCGATATATAATATATATATAGTACGGCTTCGGAACTAGTCTCGGCCGGTATCTAACGTCTAGTAATTATACGGTAATATACTAACCTAATAAAAACGTAGCTCTATATAGGCTATACTAATAGTATTATATAACTCTGCTCTAAGACTAATCCCTAGAGTATTTAGCCTCTAGGACGTAGCTAATACGCTATAAAGTAGCCTTCGGGCTAGGGTTATACTACGAATATATATGCTAGGTGGGTGTAGATACGCTCCTTAGCAGTACGATAGGCAGTATACGCCGAGATACCCCTTGGGAGGTGTGCCAGCGTAACTGGTCCGGCGTTAATTTAATTAAATAAATAAATAAATAAATAAATAATTAGCTAGCTATTAGAATATTTCGATCGGGATATTTAGTAGGCGCGGAAGGTAGCGATCGACCTTTCGTATAAAGCTTAAGGTAAGGAGCCCGAGCCGTATATAGATCTAAATCGCTTCTAGGGGTTTTTATTACCGTATAATAGTTTATATATTCTCCTTCTTATCCTAGATAATAGCCTAGGTAATAATAAGCTTATTATATAAGGTAAAATATAGGACCTAGCTAATACGCTTAATCTAAGGCGAATTATATTCGAATCCCTTATATATATCGCCGGCTTATATATACTATTAATCGGCTTCTTTAAAAAGAGCTTTTTACTAAAGGATAATAGATTCGTATAAAATAAGCGATAGGTTTATTAGAATAAAAGGCGGTATAAGAGCTAAATAAGTAGCTAGTTCTTCGAGCTCTATACGTATAACCTAATATTATATATACCGGCTACGGAGCTAGGTTTAGAGTTATATAGGGTCCGAGAGGTATTCGCTTATATTATACCCTACTACTTTCGTATACCGATAGAAGAGGTTATCGGACGGAGTTAAAAACCGGTATACTTAATAGCTAAGGCTATATACGATAGCTAGGTTTAGGATTAGAGTTAAGTTATCTATAGGGAGGGCGATAGATATAGGGTTTATAAGCTCGGTATCGCTATATAAATAAAGGATATCCTTTAGAACGGGCCCTTTTAGCTTATACTACTAGCGGAAATATATACGGATAGCCTCCTTAGGCTATATAGCAGCCTAATAGAAGAGGTAAAGTAGAATATTATACTCCGTATTTAAAGAAATATATTCCTTTATAATAGAAATATAAGTATATTATATAAAGCGGTTAGTAAGGGAAGTACGATAAGGGGGCAGTTTATACGGAGAAAATATCTTAGCTATAGAGAAGAAATATACGAATAAGAAAAGATTTTACCTTTATATAACCCGGTTCTAAAGGCTTAGAGTTTTTTATAGAGTTTAATCTTTTAATACTTTATTAAGAGGAGATAGCTATATACGAAAGAAAAAAGAGGGTTACTAATATATAGATCGTTTTATTTCTATTATATAAAAGTAAAAAGGGTAAAGAAATAAGGGTAGATTTATATATTAGTATCTAGCCCTAGAAGGGGTATATATAAGCTAAAGCCCCCTTTTCCTCCCTAATATAAAGACCTATAAGTATTTTATCCTCCTCCTCGCTTATAGTATAAGCCGGCTTTAATACCGAGCTATATATAAATCCTAAATATAGTTAATATATATATTCTACTACTAGCCGATAATAGCTAGGTACTAATCGAAAGGAAAGTTATATATAGCGTAACGGTATTAGTAATATACGGGCTTAGGGCGGCCTATATAAGCAATTAGGACGGCTAGGAAGTATAAATTACGCTAGAGAATCTTAGTAATTATAGCGGCGGTAGTTATACTAATATTACTAGCCGATAAGCGAATATCGGTACCGGGTATAGCTAAAAGGGCTTATTCGGTATTATTTTTAGTAAGGGTAATTAGGGCTATATATAAGGTCGGGTAGGTAAGGTATAATATAAGGCTATAATAGCTATTCTAAATACCGAGGTCGGTATAGTATATAGAAAGGGTAAAGTCGGTAGTAGGAGTAGCTATCGTATAGATAATCTTAGGTAGGGGGGTTTATATAAATAGTTTAGTTTATTTATTCTATCGTATAACTAGTAGGTTAATATAAAGGGGTTAGGTATTAACGTTAATAGGGATATATACGGTATACTTAACGATAGCCGGCTAGTAGATAGGGGGTTAGTAAGGGAAGGAGGAAAAAAAAAGAAAAGGGTAAGGGGGGGGAAGAAGTTCTTTATATAATTATCTAAGGAATATCGCCGAAGAAGGTAAAAGGTAATAGTAAATTACTAAATAGGTAGTCTTCGATATAGGAATAAAGTAACGATCGTATAGGGATAAAGCCGTATAGCAGCGAAAGAATAATAGCTTAGACTTTCCTTAATATATA
This sequence comes from Coniella vitis, assembly GCA_011317545.1. Lineage (NCBI taxonomy): Eukaryota > Fungi > Ascomycota > Sordariomycetes > Diaporthales > Schizoparmaceae > Coniella > Coniella vitis. Next base: position 96,857 of record WUJK01000019.1, read on the forward strand.
AGTAGTTATTTATATAAGGCAGCCGTATAGCAGCGAAGGAATAATAGCCTAGACTTTCCTTAACGTATAATAGCTAGAGAGAATAATAGCTTAGACTTTCCTTAACGTACGAGTAGTCCTTTATATAAAGCAGCTATATAATAGCTAGATAATAATAGCTTATACTTTCCTTAATATACGAGTAGTTATTTATATAAGGTAGCCGTATAGTAGCGAAGGAATAATAGCCTAGACTTTCCTTAACGTATAATAGCTAGAGAGAATAATAGCTTAGACTTTCCTTAACGTACGAGTAGTCCTTTATATAAAGCAGCTATATAATAGCTAGATAATAATAGCTTATACTTTCCTTAATATACGAGTAGTTATTTATATAAGGTAGCCGTATAGTAGCGAAGGAATAATAGCCTAGACTTTCCTTACCGTATAATAGCTAGAGAATAATAGCTTGGACTTTCCTTAATGTATAAGTAGTCCTTTATATAGGGCAGCTGTATAGTAGCTAGAGAATAATAGCTTAGATTTTCCTTAACGGTACGAGCAGTTATTCGTATAAGGGGCAGCTATACGGCAGCTAGAGAATAATAGCTTAGACTTTCCTAAACGTACGATTCGTTCTTTCGTAACTATATATCGATATAGTAAGTAGGAAAAGAAAAAACTAACCCCTAAAAAAAAAAAAAAAAAAAAAAAAAAAAAAAAAGACTCCTATAAAGGGAGAAGGTATCGCGCGATCGCCCGTATACGAACGAATCGACGGCGGCAGCAAGGTTCGCAGTAGGAGGACGGCAGCGACGGCAGCGAGGTTAGGGTTAGGGTTAGGGGTGGGGGGGGGGGGCAAGCGGGGGCCCCGCGGGGGGGGGGCCGTATAACGCTGATTGGCTATAGCCGTACGACGACCCCCTGGGAAGTCTGCCTCACCCACCCCGGTGAACTCAGCCTCCGAAACGCACGGACCACGTGCCACGTAGGCTGCGCCCCCCCCTATGAAGTAAGCCTCACTTCGGCGCGGAATAATAGGTAGGGATATTATTATTACTATTAAACTTATAAATATCGTTTATTATAATATTAATAGAACGATATAACCGAGATAAGCTTAAGATAAGCTAAAATTAATTAAGCGAGCGATTAGTATAGGTTATAGGAGTCGGAATAGGAGTAGTAATAGGAGTAGTTAATAAGCCGGATTTACCGATATTAATTATAATATTATTAATATTATATAATATATTAGCTATTTATTATATAGGATAATAGCTATCTAATAAAGCGGTAAAATTATCCTATATCTATAAATTATAATCATCTTAAAATAGCTATTAATTATCTTTAATTACGCTAAAAGATAAAAAGGAATAAATCGAGTTATTAATATTATTAGAGTTAGAATTATTAATACCTATTATTATTAGATTTATAGATTAAAACGGGCAATCAATAAGTAAATAGGTATAATTAGGTAGTTTAATAATAGTTTTAATTAACTTATAGTTTATATATTTAAATTAATTTAAAGGAAAAGAAGAAGAGATCTTAAACTAGTAAAATATAACGAATATATATTAAAAGCGTATACTAGGCTACTACCGGTATAACTAGGGATATTCTTACTAATTAGAGGATATATAAGAATAGTATTTAAACCTAACCCGAAAGCTATTATATTAGCCTAATAATAAGCTTTATATAAGCAGAATAATAGCTTCGGCGCTATTTAAATATTAGTATAATAGCTCTTTTTTATATATAGATATATAGAATAATATACTCTTTTACCCTCTCTTTTATTTCGCCCGTTTTAGCTAATAACTAAGCTTTATATATACTCTACTTTCTTTTAAGGAGATTACTTATAAACGCAGGGAGGAGGCTTCTTAACTTAGAGCTCGCGTTAACCGCGAGAATACTAAAGCTAAGCGTCTATATAAGTAGCAATTACAAGAGGCTAAGGCTTAGTGCTTAGTATAGGAGCTTATAAGCGTAAGCAGCGCTATCTGGAAAAGGAGCGCTAAGAGATTTATAAACGTAAGGTGTCGAATACGATAAAGGAGCTTAAGATTAACTAAATCCTCCCGTACTTTCTTCGATTGGTATTCTCTTGCCTCCCTTCTCCTTTTCTAAGTAGCGCGCTAAGGTAGAAGCGAAGAAGAGAATAGAAAAAAAACAACGCTATTACTATAATGCTAGATCCGGCAGTTCTGCTAACTTTCGCGCCGGCTATCGGCGTTTAGCTTCCTCGCAGGCGGCGAGGCGCTAGTGGCCGGGTACCTTATACTAAGCTAATCCGCCTCGATAAACCTACGGGAACCTATAGGGAGATTATAAAAACCTTACGTTTAAACTCGGCTAGCTTGCTATCGAGATATACTATATAAATACGTCTAGGCGAAAGAGTCGTAAGTAATCGCGCCGTAAATTTACTAAACCACCCTATTTCCTATTATACAATTAGAACAAAAGTAATAACGACCGCTTTATATACTATAGCGGTCTATTCCTTAACCCTAGCTAAGATCGTATATTTCTATCTTACGCTAGCTTACCTTTTTCACTCTTCTTATTATATAGTAGCAGTAGTAGTAGTTCCTATTATTACTATTGCTATTATTATTATATCGACTAGGGCGTATTGCTAAGTAAAGATAATAGGGACTTAGTAATCTAATTACGCCTATTACCGCGTATTAAGTAAAACGAACTCCTAGATAATAACTAAAATACGCAATTCTTAGTATTTCTTCTCTTCGTAATTGCTTTAGCCCCTAACTAGTTATTATCATCATAATTATAATACGTCTTCACCCCATATTTATATCTCTAGCCACGTCCGAGGTTCAAGACTTTAAGAATCGTCGCCGGTATTACAGATACCTCCAACGGGCTAAGAAAACGGCATCCGAAGAAACTATAAAGCGAAAAACTAGTCCCAGTCTTATTCTCCAAGGTTCTAAACTACGGCTCTCGGTTTAATCGAAACAGAGAGTATTCGTACTCCAATTCTATATATACCGAGTCCTCGACGCCTTCTAATATTTAAGCTCTTCTTATTACCTAAAATAATCGTAGAGATAACTATACGCTTATTAAATACTATAAAAGGCGTTAGTATATTTTAATAGCAGGGCGGTAGCCTGGAAGTTAAAATTCAGGACTATATAACAGCTCACCTACGGAATATACTAGCCCTAGAATTGGATTATCTTGCATCGTCTTTCTAGGAGAAAGAATATATATATATAAGAGCCTAGGCGTTCGTTTATTATCTAGTCTCTCTTAACTTCCTGCCCCTTAAAGTCCTACTTGCTAAGAAATACCGAGGTAGGCACCGTCGGCCTTAGCCGATTCGGATAATATAATCTCGGTAGGGCCGTTATAAACCTATCTATCGAGCAAATTATAATATATTAGTCCATTTGCTCGCTACTATTCCTAAAGGTATACCCTAACTTACAGAGTTGCATAATAGCAGGGGCGATATTACATCGCCTATACGTTTATACTACGATAGTCGTAGGGAGATATTATAGATTATTTTAAGGAGATAAGAGTAAGACCTTAATATTAATCTTTTATCTAAGGAGACCCCCGTCGCAATAGTAGCTAATACCAGCTTATACTCTATTAAAGTCCTGGGATTAAGCTTAAGATATATAAGCTTTTATAGCAAGTGGGCTTATAATAACTAGGCTATAAATCCATATCCGTTAAGACTATGGAAAATTATACTATCTCTCTTACGAGGAAGCATCTATATATCCTCGTATATAAGCCTCCTGCTTAGCCCTTAAGATCTCGTATATCCTGCTAATTTATACTTATATTTCTTCCCATAGCTAGCATCGCTCGGCTCGCTAATCCTCCTATAACTTATTACGGAGCCTCTATCTTTCCTCCTATAGCTTTTATCGTAGCTTACCCCTCTACTAAGTTTATAGCTCGTTCCGTAGCTTATTCCGAAGCTCGTCCCGTAGCTATTCCTATACCTAGCCCGATATATAATACTAAGGCGGGCCCGGAGCTGCTTCGCTAGTCTCTCTATCCTGCTATTTATCCATCTTTTTATTAATAGTATCCTTATATAAATCATCGATATACTTTCGCTTAGTCGGAATCGTAGGAGTAGAAGCCTTTAGCTTAACGCGCTATACAGTAGTAATAGGGGTTACGGTATTGCGATTCGATATCGATAGCTAATTCGGCCTTATTCGTTTATAGAGACGACTATCTTACGCGGCTAATTATTAATAGCCCTAGTCTCTAGATAAGATTACGCTACCTTATCCGCTATAAAGAGTTAGAAGTAATATTTTGCTTATAAATAAGTATACGGGGTAATTAAATTCCTATATAAGGCGTAATAACGTATCGGATACTATATCGGCCTTACCCTTAGGTACGAAATAACGGATATCGAGTTATATAGCGAGATCCCGTAAAGTTTTTAGTTTCTAATGCTTAGACTTATAAAAGTACGACTTAGGACTAGCTTTAGGCGCTATAAAGACTAACGCTTTGCTAAGCTCGAAGTGGATATAGGTACCTATATCTACTACTTCTATTATTATCTCCTAGGTATATTTTAGTACTTATATATACTCGGGAGGAATATATATAAAGATATATATAGCTTTTTAAGAGATATGTTGGAGTAGGGAGATACGTAAGCAGAATATAGCTATTTTCTTATACGGTTAGCAGCTCGCGCTAAGCTCTATAGTTAGGCTCTAGCGCTACCTCGCTTCGCTCTAGCCCGCCGTAGCATTATATACTTACTAGACGACCTCGGCGGTTATATTTATAATACGGATCGAAGAGTCGTCTGCGGTATTATATATCGCTTCGTTCATCGGGTCTAGCTACCGTATATACTTACTGCCTCTACTAGGCGGGGTATCCGATTCTATACCTACTATTAGTTAGGAAAAGCGATAAGCTAGTTAGTATCTAGTAGTTAGATTTAGAGGCGGACTATAAAGTATAGATAAGCAGCCGCTAATAAGATAGAGTAAATAATATTTATCGAGTACTATAGTAAAGAGATAATCTGGAGCCTATAGTTACCTAAAAGAGGCTAGGGTAGAGCTAACCCTATAACCAGTTACGTATACTTTTTCGGATTTATATCTATCGTCGACTATAAAGTATACTATAATAGGGCGCTATATCGCCAGCTGCTCGTTGCTATAATACCCCGAAGAGAAGAAAATTAGTACGTCTACTACCGTATATATCCTTAGACTAAGTATATCGGCAGGTTAATCAATTATATAATATTATATTATACTGCTAGAGTCTTAGATTATCTCTAGTTCGTATAGTAGAGTATCGGCTATAGAAACGATTTTTACTTTCTCTATACTAAGATATCTGCCTCTTAAAGTAAAAATATATTTCTTTACGAAAAGGATAGCCTAGTTTATTCTTATTATACCTAAGGTAGTAGCGCTATACTTCTAGGAGATAGTTAGCGAGAAGTATATTAAGGCATTATTAGCGACTTTACAACCTAACTTCTCCCTAGATATATATAAGCTCGTATAGCTAATTGCTAGAGCTATAGGCTTTAGTAGATACGCTGCAATCTACTATATACTTTCAGCAATCGTATAAGAAATAAATACCTGCTAATCGTCCCGCGGTACTTTGCAGGCCTAGTATAGCAAGCTAGCGTACGATAGTAGGACACGTTATGATTTTCCACTAATTAGACCTATATAAGTCTACCGGCCAGGTATATAGGGAGCTGCAGGCCTATAACAGTTAAGCGACTATATCTTATTAGCCTATTCTTTTAGTAGTAGCTGGGACTACCTTAATATCTATCTTCTAGCGCGCTTACGCCCTAGAACTTTTTTCCCCTTCTCTCTCTCTCTCTTCCCTCTCTATCTATTCGCTATATAAGTTACAATATACTACTATAACCACTTTACGATATACGCAGCGTTATCCTCCTATATACCTTGAGAGTTATCCTTAGTTTTAAGCTAACTCTCTTTTTTTTTTTTTTTTTTTTTTTTTTTTTTCTTTTTAGGTAGTAGTATTAAACCAGCCTTATAACTTTCCGCCGCTATACTAATACTATCGCTAGCTAGTATCTTACCGCTAGTTATCCTCTAGGAGCTTACGTTATATCCTATTATTACAGCGATCGTTTAGTTCCCTAGCGTAGTAATTTTAGCAGCGCTATTATTATCGTATCTCGGAGCTCTTATTTAACCGATAGATATTATCTCTAAGCAGCTACTAGTTATCCTCTCCCGGAGCTCGTATATAGCTGGAAATAACTTATCCTATCTTTATTTAGAATATTACTAGTTATCCGCTCTAGGAGCTGGTCTTTCTATAAATAGGATATATATCTAGAACGGTATAAGTTATCCTTTCTAACTAAGATTACTACGATAGGATTTGCTCCTACGTTCTAGACCTAGGAGTAGATACGCTTAGATCTTTAGGAAGATAGCTTTAATACGGCTATTATTATCGTTAGAAAATAGTCACGGGACGACTTTATTATTCTTTAGTCTCTTTAATTTACTACTAGAGTTAAGGCTACTCTACTATTACTATAAAAGCCTAGGTAGGTAGGAATCTTACCTACTATTTACTAGTAAGGGTTTTTTTTTTAAGGGGGGGGGGGGTCGATATTAAATATAAGTTCTACTACTATAATCTATACTACGGTGATTAAACTGTAATTATTGCCTATTTATATATTAACCTTCGCTCGTTTATTCTCTTTATCTTTTCTAGGTATCTTATTATTTCACGCTTAGCGATTTCTGCTTAGCGATTTCGTTTCCGTTTAGCGATTTTTTATTTAACGATTTTCCGCTTAGCAATTTTCTATTTAGCGATATACGTTTAGCGATTTGGATTAGGTGATTTTCTATTTAGTAATTTTCCATTAGGATTAGCGATTTTCTATTTAGCTATTTCTATTTAGCGATCCGTTTAGCTATCTTTTATACTATAGTTATTAATATAGAGATAATTTAAGTATATAAGCAACTTAAAATCTACGCTACCAGATTATTTATAAGCGCCGGTTAGTCCTATAATAATTGCAACCTAAGCTAAGTATACTCGTATCGCTAATTAATTATATTCCGCTATAGCGAAATACTAGTAGGATAAATAGATATTCGCGGTATATAGACTCGTACGCAAAGCGACTTACTCGAGTAGTATATATAATTTGGAGATTACTAGGCTATTACGTATCGAGCAAGCTTATTATCCTATCCAGGACTTTCTATATAATTCCTTTAATCTTCCCTATTATAGAGATCTAAACGAGTATACTTACCTTACGTATATATTTATATAGCGAGCAAAGCTAAGCTTAATACTCCTAAGGCTTATATAGTAGGAGAAGCAGGAGGAGAGATAGCAGCAGCGGCTAAGATTATATTTACCACCAATAAGGCGCTAAGGAAATAAAACTAGCATAGCCAGCGTCTATAAGCATTATTAACTATATATAACGGTATAATTTAAAGGTAACGACCTAATAATACCTATAGATAAGTTCTAGCCAGAAGTCTCTAACTATACTTACGTAGGAGAGTATCTTATACTAACTAATATACAACTAGCAGCTACTACTAAGCTAAATAGTTTCTATATTATATATTAACTAATCCGCGTTAGAGTAAATATAGTAAGTTTAGCTATAATAGTACGCTCTTCCTAAGTTTGATTTATTCCGTATTAGATTCGTCTAGGGATATAGCGTATAGGCTATTATCCTTACCGGTATCGCTAAAGTTATCAGCACCGTCGTTAGCCGTAGCATTAGGGGATTTAGAGTAGCCACCAGCGCTAGTATTCTTCTTAGTAAGTTATTTAAACGGATAGTGCTATAATTAATATCGATCTCCGGCTTCGGCTAGTATACCTTATATCCCCCTTCCTTCGAGTCCGCGGTATTAGGCTACTACCGCTACTTAAGCCGAATTTATATCGCCTATATAGTCCCGGTTATATATTTATCCTACCTAGTCGGTATATTTACTTACTCTTTATAGAAAGCAATCGGGAAACGGACGGTTAGCTTATAATTTAATTCTTTATATAAGATGAAAAAATATTAATAAGTATATACGGGGGAGAGAAGACTATAGGTTAAGTTATAGACTATAATCAGCCTAGACCTTATTTATTTATATAGCTATAACAAGCTAGATAGTATAGGCTTATAAATTAGTATAGCTAGTAAGGTGCCTCTACTAAGATAAGACTATAGTTAAGAGTATTAGATAAATTACTTAGCCGATTTCTCTTTATTTTATCCTTATCTACAATAACCGTTTAACCTCTCGAGATATAACGTAGCTATAGATATAAAGGCAGCGTATATATCTTCCCGAGTTATTTATAATCGAGTTTATAGGTAATTCGACGATTTTTACCTTCTAGTTAAGCGCCCGGGACCCCCTCGCCCTAATCCTCTCGATATATATATTAGACCTTATCTTTCCACCAGCAAGGTCAACCTATTATATAGCGAGCGACACTAGTCAGCGGATAGGGTTAGTCTTTACTTACGAATAACGCGAGCTATACCGGTGTCCGCGGTTCTGATATACTACGTAGTAGTATTTTAAGGGGCGGTAATTCGGTCTATATACCCGGGCGTAGAGGTCTTCTTCGATATACTATTATCGGTAAGCGTATAGTTTAGTATTAATAGTCGTAGCATCTCTCTATATCCCTAGAGCGACTCTATATATAAGAGTAATCTTCGTCTTTACCTTAGGCCTTCTAGAGTATCCGCGAGAGCGGCTTCGTTATATCCCAGTAGGGCGTTAAGCGTCCGTCTACTAGTATACGATCGCTACTATTAGGTAAGATTATAAAGTCGGAGGACCCCGAGACTTATACGAACCGGACCTATAGTTAGCTTTTTAATCGGCTTACTTAGGAAGATATCGGTTAACTCTTATAGCAATTATAATGCTTAATAGAAAAAGGAAAAGCGATATTTAGGAGCTATATTATTATAGAACAGTAGTACCGTAATTAGGTACCGATACTAATAATATTACGGCTAATATCTACTGCCGAATTTTAATGCTTATATATAATTACTACGCCTAAATCCTATCCTTAATGGAGAAAGGTATGTCTTATCTCTTACGCCCTATTCTCTCCTCGCTTATAAGAAAAAAGCTAAGAGAGAACTAAGAAAAAAAGAAAAAAAACTAAGTATTCGATATAATAATAAAATAAACGTACGGAAAGAACTAAGATTAATATAGCTATAATCGCATCGTTACGATAACTAAACTATACTTTACTTATTCGAGTCTATTATATAAGACGCTGGAGGAGGAGAGTTTATAGTCCTCGCGCGCTGATATCGAAAGGAAAGCATTTTCGTTTATAAATAGTCGGTATATCAATACCCTTATATATAGTCGCTTTTAAAGTAACGCTATTATAGTTTATAATAGGAACTAATCCGGGTCCTGTTAAGAATAGCGAGACCCTGAACTATACGCCGTAGTAGGGGCAATATTCGAGGCGTTATATTATAGATTATCTTCGTATAGTAATAAATAACGAGCACCTTTATACTATTACTTACTGCTACTATTATTATAGAATATATACTTAGCCGTATATAATTCTCCGTAGTATATCGATAGTATAAGATAGGACCAGGATAAGGGACGCTAAATTCCAAGAGGCTTTAGCTATCTAATATAAATAGTAGATACGGAGAATCTATAAGCAGCCTAAGACTACTTATTATATACCTTATAGCCTCGCGGGATAGTAAGCCAACCGTAGAGGGTGATTAACTCTTAAGTACTACGTATACGACGACGCAATATATACCAGGTATAATCCGAAATTCCTCGAGTCTATATAGTACTTAGCTCTATATTCTATATATATTTGCACTATTCTTATTAGGCAGGAACGACTCCTAAAATCTAAGATATTATCCTTTATTAAATAATAGTATACCTAGCTAAAATAAGCGATAGGCTTATTAGTAGGTTATTAGTTATATCTATCTATGCCCGCTCTATATATTCTATAATAGTACCTGCTAACGAGTACGTAATATAAGTAAAGGCAAGGGTTACTCGTTATATAAGTAGACTAGGACTCCAAAACCAGGCTAGTCGACCAACGAAAAGCTAGTGCCTAGATTAGGCCAGAGACGTAATATAAACCGTTAGAGAAAAGATAGATAAAAAGCGACTTCTAAGGCTATATTTCGTTTTAAAATAGGTTAAGGAGCGTAGGTAGTAAAGGGTAAAAGGAGGATACTACCGCATTTATTTACTTAATAGTTATAGCTTAACGAAGCTATTATAGCTACGTAAGGCCGTACGGCGTATAGCAAATATTAAATATAGATAATCAACTAAAGCTACTATATTAATCTATCTATAGATATATCTGGTTAATATAATAATAAAGGTGGTGATAATAATAAAGCCTATTAGCAATAAAAATGCTTCTAGCGGGAAAGATAGCGCTAAGGCTGCTAGCGCTAGCTATATATAGGCCCTATAGCACGTTTTAAAATAAGCTATCGAACTAAAAGCTATACGAAATTTATACCTTTTATAAGACTACCTAATATAGGTATTAGCTAGGATAGCTCTAGCCAACGCTAGGCGGAAGCCAGGATTACGCGCTTTAAACTATAAGATCGAGATAGCAGACTATCACAAGACTAATTCCATTACAGGCAAGTTTATCTTAATATAATCTCGAGTTTAGCGTTATAACTAGGCTCGCTAACTTCTGCCCTATTAAACGTAAATAAAGAGCAAGGTTATATTTATTACCCAAAATAGCATAGTAAAACAAACTTAGAGAGCTACGATAAGAAGACTAATAGCAGAATAGCGTTATAAGTAAATACGATAACGCTAAGTTCCTACTATATATTAAAATAGATATAGTAGAGCTAAGTATTTCCGGAATAGCTACTAATAAAGCCAGCACTAAATAATAATTCTCGTCGCCCGACCTATACCGTCCGTACTAGAAAGTATTAAATACCTTAGTGCTACGCCGAATACGCTAACTATAGGGAGCCGCCCGCGTAGGCTTATTAGCGCTTATAGCAGCGTATACCCTAGCGATAAGGGCAAGTTATATAGTAGATACGCAGACTATATAGTATAACCGCACTAACGGCTACTTATCTATATAGCAGATAACTAGCTAACAACTTCCCTATCAATAAAAAGTAAATAATATATCGAGTCTCCAGATCTATTCCTAAATATACCGTCTCTATCCTTCTATCTAGTTAGAGCCTAGATAACCCGACCGCTAATAGATTCTAAGCTAACTTCGCTAGCTATAGAACTAAATAGATATTATAGCGTACTTATAGCCGAACTTCTTCCTCCTAGACCGCTTAGCCCGCTTAATAAATTCTTTATATTCTTTTTCTTTTCCCTCCCTATATCTCCGGCTTACAACGGCGATTAGGGTTCGAACTCGGTCTAAGACTATATACTATAACTTATCGATAACGGGCTAGCTATCGAAAGAGTAAGAGGGAAACGCGACTATACGTTAGCAAAGGGAGTAGTAGCTCTTAAGATAATATAACTAAAGCAGCCCAAATACCTAACAAAGGATATAAAGCAGAGGTAGATATAGAAAGAGAGGTAATTTAGACCCAGATACGTCCGATTTTAATAAGCTAATAAGGTAATTAGACCCGTCGGAATACTTATAATCTTATTAACTCTCTATACAAATATAAGCGCTCGTATCCTCTACTTAGCCCAAGGTTCCACCTACTCCTATTAGCAAGGAAGGACGTAAATATAAGAAGTAAATAAGTCTATTAGTACGATAGTAATAGCCTTATAAATAGAAGAGAATAGAAAAGAGAATAGACTTTTTTTTTTCAATTGGATAGATATATACGATACTATTAGTAAAAGCTACTAGGGGCGATCCTCTAAAGGTTACGGGGTGGTAAGCTAGAGCCTAGCTTTTACAGGTAACCTTAAGGTTCGTTATAGGTATAGCTAGCGAACCTCTAATACCTTAGTACGGGGTAATACTATATTTTAGTAGGTTTAGACCTAGGTATAGCTAGTAAACCTCTAGTACCTTAGTACGGGGTAAGCGGGGCAGCGTACTCTAAGCGCTCTAGCGCTATAAGCGATATTTCTAGAAGGGTTCTAGCGGCTATTAGAATATATCCCGCAATTACTACTAATAGCCCCTAAAGCCTACTATATTTCAGTAGGTTTATACCTAGGATAAGGTCGTAGGTCTTCGCACCCTAGTATCCTTAGCATTTAAATCGCTAACCGCTTACTCCCCTTCTCGTTTACACCTTTTCGAATAGAGATATATAAATATTAATATCGCGACTACTAGTTTTAATATATCTCTTTTCCTTATCTCTATCATTATTACATTATTATAATATTAATACCGATATTAATATTCGGTCTCCTTTCAGATATAGCCGTATATCGCACCGTAGCTACCAGCCGATAACCTAACCCGATACGCCTCCTAGCTAAACGTGCGAGCCTAGGCAACTATACCAGCGAGACGAAACAAGACGAGACGAACGTAATAGATAGAGGCTAATATATATAATAGGATATAAAACTTATAATAGAGAAAATAAGAGATTAAAAAAGAGTTAGTAATATATACGGTGCTAGTTATCTATAATAGCAGACTTAAGCTATATGCCCGCTACCTACCTTATTCGCAGTACTGCTTAAGGTGCCTGCTAGGCATCTATATCATGCTTATACTAGCTGTTAAATCGAATAAAGGTCGGCGCTTTATCGCTCTAGCTTTAGGCGTCGATATATAGTGCAAGCTGAAACCGGCGCGAAAACGACCAAGACGCAACCAGGCTAGCTATCGACGGGTCTTTTAAGGCGTTAACAGCAATAACCTGCCTTTCAAGATATAGCCGTCTCTTTTCTACAGTTTAGTTAGGAAAGCGATTAAGCTAGCAGAGTAAAATAGTTAAAACGGTAAGCTCTCCCTTTCCCCTTTTCTCTTCTTCTTTTACTTAGGCCCGTTAGACCCCCTTCCCGCCTCCTATATAATCCTCTAAGGAAGCATTCTTAATTTCCTCTTACTTTACCGTTTTACCCTTATTAAATCCTTAGCTTATTACTTATATATCTCGCTATAGCTATAGCTGGATCCTCTACCGGGCTTATAAAACAAAACCTACAATCGTCTAAGCCTATAAAGAATAACGCCCCGCCTATACTATAACCTAGGGCTCTTACCAGAGACTAGGCGGAAACGCGGCTCATACGTATACGTAATATCCTTAAATTCCTAGATAAGGAAGCTAAGCCGCCGCCTAAGTATACGGCCACGCCCCTAGCATAACCTAAGGGCGCCCAGCCAGCTAGGCACTATATATAGCTCTATAATCCTAGGCTAGCGTAGACTAAGCGTATTACTACTATTATACGTAGGCGGGGTATTAGTAAGCCGCGGCCCAAGAGCTAGAAGCTAGAGTCCCTCTAGGCCTTTAAGAGCTATATCTCTAGGTATATAGCGGCGTAGGTTAAGGATACCTAATTCTTAGAAGATAAGGGGCGGGTTAAAGCGGATTCTAGTAAAGAGGAATAGGACGCTAGCGGTATTATCTCCCCTCCTTCTCCGAGCCTAGCTAATAGCACTTAGGACTTAGCCGACGAGTAAGTTAAGACGCCGGAAAGACTAGATACTATTATAGTTCTACTTATTATAAATCTTACCTTACCTATCCATTCTCCTACCACAACTTCCTCGCTAGATACTAATACTACTACCTTAGCCGATAAGCAAGTTAAGACACCGGAAAGACTAGATACTATTATAGTTCTGCCTATTACGGATCTTACCTTACCTATCTATTCTCCTACTATAACTTCCTCGCTAGATACTAATACTACTATTATAGCCGATCCTATACTTAGGCTGCCTAACGCTCTTAGACTAATAATACTCGATATATATATAGGGGCTGCTATATTATAGTCTTAGTCGTATAAGCGGCCCTAAGTCGGACTAGATACGTCTTCTAGAGACGGGCAGCTTTAGGTAAGTTACGTAATATAGATATAACTATAAGCTAATTATACTAATAGGAAGCAGCAGCAGTAGTAGTAGTTACTAACTCCGCTTTATAAGCGACTATAGAGATCGCTAGTTAACTCCCTACTAAGTATATCGATATAATCGCTAGTCGCTTTGCTAGTACGGCCCGACGGGCTACGCGTTCTTAAGGCGCCTATATAGGCTCTATCGCTAACGTTACCGTTACCGCTAGTTAATAAACTTATAAGCAATAATACGTCCGGAAGTAATCTACGAGCTCGTTATATCGCTATATACGAAGCAGGAGAAACCTCGCCTACCGCCAACTCCTAAATACCTCCTTCTCTCCTATAATCTTAATAGCTATAAACTATAGTATCTAGCAAGATCGCTTCTATTAGTAGCGGCGAAATCAGCCCTCGTATTATCCTAGCTTATATTCGAGTCGACCCGGTTCTACTAAGCGAGTAGAATAACTAACGCTAATACCGCGCTTAGTCGGGTAAAGGGGTTACTACTTCTAGTCTATTAAAGGAGCCGTATCTTCTTCCTCCGCCTACTTTATCGGAATCCAAGCTATCTAATATACGGTTTACTAGAGAGAGGCTAGCTTCTTTTACCCAGGCGTTTATAAATAAATCCATACTTACGGAGCGTATATCCTAGTGGAAATAGTATACTACGAGGTATAACGTAAAGAAGGATATCTAAGTATAAAGAAGAGCTTCTAAGGGTAAGGATAAAGCGAGGGCGGAAGTCGCAGATTATAGCTAGTTAATAGGAAAGGAGACTTATACCGTATTTGTTTACGTTAACTTTTATAATCTAAGAGTATTATCTCGCTCTAATAGCGCGAGAGAGATATTTTCCTTTTAGGTTTTAATTTCTTACTTTATACTTAATTTAATACGGAGTATATAGACTAGAATTATACTAAGCGTCTTTAAGAATTAAGTTATTCTGCTTAAGATAATAAGATCTTTTAGCTCCTACTATGAATATAAGAATATAATAACACGATATAAAATATATTGCTTACTATAAATTGCTAGTTAAAGATATAGGAAATAAAAAGAGCCCGTCTACGTATACTATAACTTTGAGTTAGGTGCACTAGCTGATTTTGAAACCCCTATATATCTACGAAATCTTAAATAAATAATTTTAATATCTCTGCTATATATAGTTTAGAGTATATACTATTAGCTATTAGAAAACAGGGCCGATTTCGCAAATATTCAGCTTTATAAAAAACCTTAGAATCTAATTCTCTTAGAGCTCTTAAAGATTTTAGCTTAAATTTAAATTATCCAAAATTTTATATAGTATAGCCCTTACAATAAGGTTTCTATAAACTTCCTTTTAACTATTTAGAAAGAATTCCGTTATATATTAATATTATTAAAGCTTTTATAAGAGATTCCTTTTATTCTTAAGGCTATATTATAAAATTAATAATATACTTAATTCGAGAAGTAGAACTAGTAAGTAGAGCTGAAGTTTCTGAATCGATTAGTATAGCTTTCTTAAGGATACTATTTATTTAGAATAGTATTATACTCGAAAAACGCTCGGAAAACTAATAGTGCACCTAGCTAAAAGTTATAGTATACGTAGACGGTCTTAATAAAAAAAAAAAAAAAAAAGGGAACTATAAGAACTAGGAAATAGTAATAATACGATATAAAATATATTGCTTACTATAAATTACTAGTTAAGGATTTAAAGAAATAAGCAAATATTCCACAATTTATATATAATTAAGACCTAAACTCCTTTATTATCTCCCTTAGCTTCTCCGTAACTAGCCTTATCCTCTCCTCGCATATAAGCCCCGGTCTGCTATCCTACTAACTAGTATTATAGCGCGCCCTCTACTCCGGATCCTCTAAAACGCTCTAAGCCTCGGCTACGCGGACCTACGCCTTATTAATCTCGTTATCGCTAATAGACGAGGCGGTATCCTCTACTCGAGGGCGGCCCTTACGAAGTATCCTCGCCTTAACCTTATCTAGGTATATCTAGCGCGTTAGCATCCTCCCGGCGCTCTTAATTTCTTTAGCAGATATATAGCGTAATATACTAAGGGTCGCGTAGTAATCGATACTATACGCTAGTATATCTCTATTACCTATAGCCTCCGCCGTAAGATTATCGCGATAATAATCGTATAGTACTTTAGCTTACTTAGCTATTCTAGCTAGCTACGGTACTTTACCCTACTCGCTGCCGAGGTTTTATAATAGATCGTCGTTATCGTTATTATCGTAACCGCTCTTATCGTCTAATTTAGCTTCTAGGAAATTAGCACTACCTTAATAAGAGTTCCGGGGCAATCGCTACTAAAAGATATAGGCGTTTATATCCGGTACTACTAAGTAATTTTCCGGGGTCTTAATAGCTTTTAACGACGATAATAATAAAGAAAAGAACCCTAACTACTAATAGCCTTCCTCCTACCTATCCTACGCCTTATTAACATCGTCTAGACTCTTATCTATCCTAGGCGGTTATATCTATCTGCTTTAATAAAGTACGGCGAGTATATTCGACGCTTACTTAACCTTACCCTCTAGTTTATCTAGTATAGCCTGCTACTATACGAGCAGGGGTAGTATATAGTAGACGAGATTAATATTAAACGTATTGCTATAACTCTATATCTCCTATTCGAGCTATCTAAAGCCTTAGTTACTACTAAGAATAGCTAAGCGGTCGCTAAGAGACTTAGTCTATATATACGTCGATACGATCGCCGTAGCAGCCGCTATTACATACCGCGAAGTCGGGGCGAGCTATATCTTAAGCTAGGCCTAGAGCGCTCTCTATAACAGAATAGTAGATATAAGGTCCTCTATACTAGTCTTTTATAAGGTATATACTATATATCGCCTTTTTGCTTCCGCTATTCGCTCGGCTAAGCCTCTCGGGTCCTAAGTATTTAAATAGGCTCTCTAAAGTATCGACCGGTTACTCTACTATAACTATACCGAGATATCGACCGAGAGGTCTAGAAGCGCTTTAGCAGCTGCCTAAGTAGCCTATATATATCTAATAGCGCTAAGCAGAGACGTTTCCTTAAGCTCGCTACCCTAGTTCGCCTACTCCTACGCCTTCCACGTAAGCCTATAACCTAACGGCCCGTTAGCCTACCTACTATCGGACGCTCGGTTTATAAATAGTGCCTTAATATACTAGCCGAGTTTATCTAAAGTAGACTTATAGTTCTACTCTCCGTCTAGCTATATAAGATAGTATAAGGGGTAGTCGGCGACCGAGCTATTACCGACGCTATTAGCGTATAATATCTCCAAGAGTATATACTCGCCCGGATCCACCTCTCTAGAGAGTCGGAGCCGCTTAACGGACTATTAGTATAGCCGAATTAGAGCTTATATCCTATCGACTATACTTATCTCTAGCCCGTCTTATAGAGGCAGTATAGCCCGTATAGTAGCTATTATATTATAGGACTTATTACTCGCTAGGTAGTATTAGCCGAATATAGCCGCGTACGCTTATATCTTTTTCCGCGCCTGCCCTTCGCGCCTTACTAGCTCGACCGTACCCGGACTAGTAAAGAAGATAGTATCGTCGAGAGTATTTAGGTACAACCTAACGTACGAGAGCGTTATAAACGCCCGCTTAAAGGGCTTCGTAATAGGCGAATAGAACGAGACGTCTACGGTGCGGCGCTAGGCGTTATATACTACGTAGGCGTAATGCTCGGCGTAGTTATATATAGATTCGACCTTAGCAGTTAGATCGTAGGTATCGCTAGCTTCTAGTATATACTTAAAGGTATTATATAGATCGGTAAAGATATACGCCGCGTCTTTATATATAACGAACTCGGATATAGCGTTTAATATAAGTCTACGTATACCACTACGTTCTAAAGCGCTTTCCAAAAGAATTAGAGGGATCTATATCTAAGAAACGAGAATACTATATAGCTAGGTTAGAACTAGTAGCTTGCGATAATTATATATAATATTAACCGTTAGCGCCCGTATATCGGGCTCCGCGGTACTAGAGGAGTCGCGCTACGCGCCGAAAAGTAGCACCCGAGGCAGACTCAATATATAGTATAGGATAACGATAGCGAGCAGTAGGCTAACTAGCGCTACTACTAGAATACTAGCCGCTACTTTCCTTATAGCTGCTCTTAAGGCGGCGTAGCGACGATAAGATACTATCGCATTATTAATACTTATAAGTACGATACTTTACTCTTATACTTCCTACTCTATACCCGAGTTATTATCTACTAGATATATAGGAGCCGCTTTATCGCTAGCTATAGCTATAGACTCTAATATCCCACTATACTCTAAGCCGAGCAGATCTATCGTCCTAAAGTTAGTATAGCAAGTCCCTAACCGAGTAGGCAGCTTAAACGTTAAGTACCGCGTATCTACCGAGCCCGAGGTTACTATAAAGCGATTATCGGCTATTAAATATAGCGTAATAGCGCGACGGCGGCGCGGGATAAAGTCCTTGTAGAAGAAGATATCTATAGGCTAGCGGCCTACCGCTAAACCGCTAGTATAACCAGGATTTTCCTCGCTATCCCCTTAGGCTATATTACTAGGCTTACTAATACGATTACGAGTACTCTACTAGGCTTACTTAGGTACTCTATTATAGGCAGCCTATAACGCCCGTATTATAGCAGCCTCGAAGCGTACGGCCGTATACCCGGCGCCTAGGTTAGGAATATCTTACTAATTAGTTAGGAGGGGATAAATTACAGCTGCGATTTATTATTAATTAAATAATAGCCTTAGTAATCGTCTTCCACTGCTCTTAGGTTTCTATACCTCTAGTAGCTATCGTAGGTCCGCAGCGTTGCTATATATCGGTATACGAGGTCTGCCTTATTAAGGCGCGAGTATATATAGAAGAGGGAAGCGCTATAATCGCCCGTACGTAGAGTTACGGAATATAACTTATATCCTTTACGCGTTTATAAATAAAGCTTTATAAAAAGCGTAGGTATATAGCCAGTATATAACCATTAGATAAGCGAAAGGGTTATTATTACGGTGGTTACGGGTTTAACGTGCGTAATAATACAAAGAGAATAGTTATAATTATCTGCACTAGATATATAGAAGGGGAGAATAATAGTAATAATGCTATAACTTTTTCGTCGGTAACCTTCTATAGACCGTCGCGTTAAAATCGGGTACTTCTTTATTTACGCGATAGCGCGGGTATAGGTACGCGTAACTTACTAGCGGTATAGAATTGCGGCCGGAATAATTGCCCTAGCGGTATATACTATAGTATTTTTACTCGATCTTTAGTAGTATAAATACCAAGCGGCGTTTATTAGGCGAGACTTTAGTAGCGGGGCATTTAAAGCTGGGATTGCCTGGAAAGAAAATAAAGTATATATAAAGCTTAGTTATCAGCTGAAATAGGCGAAATAAAAGAGAGGTTAAAAGAGTATATTATTCTATATATCTAGCTGTAAAAAAGAGCTATTATTCGAATATTTAAGTATCGCTAAAACTATTATTCTGCTTATATAAAGCCTATTATTAGGCTAATATAATAGCTTTCGGATTAGGGTTAAATACTATTTTTATATACCTTCTAACTAGTAAAGATATTGCTAGTTATACTAATAGTAGCTTAGTATATACTTTAATATATATTTATTACGTTTTACTAATTTAAGATTCCTTCTCTTTCTCCTTTAAACTAACTTAAATATATAAACTATAAGATTTCTTCTCTTTCTCCTTTAAACTAACTTAAATATATAAACTATAAGTTAAGTATAACTATTCTTTAACTACCTAATTATACGCTAATAGAAGCTTTAATCTATAAATCTAGCGATAATAAGCGCTAATTATTCTACAAGTAACGATAATAATATTCCGATTCGCCCTTTCTTATCCTTTAGCGGAGTTAATAGTTATAATACCCTTTCTACGCTTAATAAGGTTTAAAAGGTACCTAGCTCCGAATTCGAGAGTTTAATAGATAGAATCTATCCTTTATAAGAGATTACTAATATAATAAGAGAGGATAATAATATAATAGCTAAATCTAATAATTTAGCTTAATCGATTAGTATTATTATCGCTAATACTAATCCTAATACTAGTATTAATATTAGTATTAGTATTAATACCGGCGATAATAACCCTTTTTATCCGTCTTATAGTAATAGATCTCTCGGTAAGCTTTCTCGTTTAAGCTTATCTTATACGAATTATCCGGCTAATCTTAATATAGATAATATTTATATAATTACTAGCTATAATACTATTTCCTATACCGACTCTCCTTAAAAGCGGTTATCTAATAGCTCTCCTTATACGCCTATTAAGAGAACTAAGTCCTAAATTACTAATGCTTTTAAGCCTATTTAAGCTCGCCCCCGAAAACCCCTACCTTAAGCTCGACTTAAGCCTTTAGCTAAAGACGACGATAATAATAATAATATTAATAATATTAATATTACTTTATCTATTATTATTACCCCTTCTCGCTACCTTAAAACCGTTCGTAAATATATAATTACTATTATAAAGAGGGCTAAATTAAGCGCTTAACTCCTTATATCGCCTATATTAAGAGCTATAATAATAGTAATAATAACGATAAATATATCTCTACCCTTAATACTCCTAGTTATAACTATTACTATAACTAGAATTATATTTATATACCTATTCCCCCTATCCTTAAGCCCTTTATAAACCGAATCTTCCGTTTTAAATATATTACTTAAAGCGTTAAAGGAAACCTTAATCTTAATAATAAGAAAGTAATATCCGGTACCGAAACGAAGGCTAGTTACGCTTCTTAGGTATAAAAGGCTATTCTTAAGCTATAGAAAGGAGGATATTTTAATAGTTCAAATAGTTTACCTAATAATATAATTTCTACTACTAATTATATTTATTTATTTA
Organism: Coniella vitis; assembly: GCA_011317545.1. Taxonomy (NCBI): domain Eukaryota; kingdom Fungi; phylum Ascomycota; class Sordariomycetes; order Diaporthales; family Schizoparmaceae; genus Coniella; species Coniella vitis. The sequence continues at coordinate 117,859 of WUJK01000019.1, forward strand.
TTTATTTATTTATTTATTTATTTATTTATTTATTTATTTATTTATTTATTTATTTATTTAATTAAATTAACGCCGTACTAGTTACGCTAGCATACCTCCCAAGGGGTATCTCCGCGTATACTGCCTGTTATGCTGCTAAGGAGCGTATATATACCTACCTAGCATATATATTCGTAGTATAACCCTAGCCTAAAGGCTACTTCGTAACGTATTAGCTATATCCTAGAGGCTAAATGCTTTAGGGATTAGTCTTAGAGTAGAGTTATATAATACTATTAGTATAGCCCGTATAGAGCTACGTTTTCATTAGGTTAGTATATTACTATATAGTTATAGACGTTAGATGCCGGCCGAGACCGGTTCCGAAGCTATTCTATATATATACTATACGTTAACTATACTAGCGATAACCTTACTAGTATAGCAGCCTAAGGGCGCTACGCTAGAGAGCCTACTAGCTATTAAGCTGCTATTATAGTATAGATATCCTTATAATAGTATAGAGTAGTAGCCTAAGATACGTTAGAGATATACCTTAAGGCGTCTATTATTATTAGTTTATAAAAGTATATATCCTTCTGCTAATAATAGCTAGCCCTTTATCTATAGCTATAGATAATAGCTATTATAGCTAATTATACCCCTATTATTATTAATAGTAGGGGTATAGCGCTATCTACTATACTTCTCCTACGTTTACTATAGCTCGTTTAAACTCCCTCCTCCTCCTCCCTTCTCCCTTCTCCTCCTTTTTTAATCTATAATATAGTAGTATAATAGTATTACTAGCTATCGCCGCCGTCGTACTATACTCTCCTCTATAATCCTAAGTATAATAACTACTATTACTACTATTATAATACCTCCTAAGAAAGGAAGTAAGCGTATCTACCCCTCCTAATCGAATACTAGGGCTTATAGTAGACTATTAACGTTTTAAATTAATATATAGCTAAGTATACTAAAGCGCGCTATACTACGAATACTATTAATACCCGTATAGCTAAGAAGCGTATAATATTCCTATTAATCTATATAAACTAGCCTAAGCTCTTATAAATACCGTATCTAGCGCTATTATAAAACCGTATATCCCGCTTATAAGATACCTATATAAATAGTATAGTAAGTATAATATATTATACTAAAGTTAAGTTCTAATATTATTAATTAAATACTACTAATAAGTATATTTACTAATAGAGATTAAAGCTATTAAGAAGAGTATTACCCCTATAATATATAGCGTATTCCTATATAATATTATAAAGCCGACTATTAATATACTTAATAGTAATAACTATATCTATAACGAAGATAAGGGCGATAAAGATATCCTATAAAAGGCCCTTAATAATACCCTCGAGCTTAAGGATAAGGAAAAGGGTAGTACCGAGGCTATTAAGGATAGTATTAATAGCGAAGACGAAGTAGGCCTACTTTAAGATAGCTAGGAGTAAGCCGAAGATACCTTTAGTAACGAGGAGCCTACTACTAATATATATACTAGAGACGATAACGCCGAGGAGGACGATAAGGAGGCCTATTAGGATAAGGCTAATAACGATAGTAATTATATTACTAATAGTAATATTAATTATACCTATATAAATAATAGTAATAATAGTAATAATAATAATAATAATAACGATATCGGTATCGCTTATATTATTACCGCCGGTAATACTAATAGTAAACGCCCTACGCTTATATCTACTCCTACTAATGCTCCTATTACTAAGAAGTAATATTCTACCGCTATTACTAGTAGTAATAATACTAAAGCTAAGGCTATTAAGATTATAGCTCCTATTAAGGCTAACCCTCTTTATACTACCCGTATTATTAATATTATTATTATTACTAATACTTAGCTTATAGCTAAGATTAATAAAAAGAAGATTAGTATTATTAAGAATAAGGGTAAAGCTATTACTCTTATTACCCCCGCTAAGCGTAAGAAGATATAAAAGGTTAATAAAGCTACTCCTAATAGCCGTTATATTATAACCTAGCGTAATATATTCTACGAGTAATATCTAATCTCGGTAATTACCGGTAAATCGCTTAGCGATTATTAGGATATTAAAGGTAGCACTCGCTATTAGCGCTATTAGCGTAAGGGCTATACCCCTTTAGCTAACTACCTAATAACCGTTAATTATTAGTTATATAACGCCCTATAGGAGGGTAAGGATAATACCCCTTATTACGCTATTATTCGTATAGCTAAGGAGGCTTATAATAAAGTATTAGTAAAGGGCTTTACTAAGTTATCTAGTAAATCGGAGGAGGAGGTAGAGCCGGTTATATAGCTTTAGAAACGCCCCCGCTATAACCTACCCTATTATCGTTAATAATAATAATACTAGCTATAGTATTAGCCCTAATAATATTAGCGCCCGGCTATTATTACTATTATTAATACTATTAATACTAATACCGTTTATAAGTAGGAGTATACCTTTAGCGCTATAAGCTTATTATAATTACTTCCCGGCCTAATTACCCCTACCCTAAATACTCCCGCTAACTATTATATCGTATTATACGCCCTTAGTAATACTATACGCTAAGTAATCGACTATATATAGTTTAATATACTTTAGCCCTAGATAGCTTATAATATAGCTATAAACTATTTATTTATTTATTTATTTATTTATTTAATTAAATTAACGCCGGACCAGTTACGCTAGCACACCTCCCAAGGGGTATCTCGGCGTATACTGCCTATCGTACTGCTAAGGAGCGTATCTATATCCACCTAGTATATATATTCGTAGTATAACCCCAGCCCGAAGGCTGCTTTATAGCGTATTAGCCATATCCTAGAGGCTAAATGCTCTAGGGATTAGTCTTAGAGTAGAGTTATATAATACTATTAGTATAGCCCGTATAGAGCTACGTTTTTATTAGGTTAGCATATCACCGTATAGTTACCAGACGTTAGATGCCGGCCGAGACTAGTTCCGAAGCCGTACTATATATATACTATACGTCGACTATACTAGTAATAACCTTACTAGCATAGTATCCTAAGGGCGCTACGCCAGAGAGCTAGCTAGTTATTAAGCTGCTAATATAGCGTAGGCGTCCCTATAGCAGTATAGAGTAGTAGCTTAAGATACGCTAGAGATGTGCCTTAAGGCGTTTATTATTATTAGTCTGTAAAAGTACGCGTCCTTCTACTAATAATAGCCAGCCCTTTATCTATAGTTATAGATAATAGCTATTATAGCTAATTACACCCCTACTATTATTAATAGCAGGGGTATAACGCCCTCTACTATATTTCTCCTACTCCTACTATAGCTTGTCTAAATACCCTCCTCCTCCTCCCTTCTCCCCCCTCCTTTCTTAATCTATAATATAATAGTATAGCAGTATTACTAGCTATCGCCGCCGCCGTACTATACTCCCTTCTATATTCTAAAGCATAGTAGCTACTATTACTACTATTATAATACCTCCTAAAAAAGGAAGTAAGCGTATCTACCTTCCCTAATCGAATACTAGGAGCTATAGTAATCTACTAACGTTTTAACTTATTATAAAGCTAAGTATACTAAAGTACGCTATACCGTAAATACTACTAATGCCCGCGTAGCTAAGAAGCGTATAATACTCCTATTAATCTATATAAACTAGCCTAAGCTCCCTATAAATAAATACTATACCTAACGCTATTATAAAGTAGTATAACCTTCCTATTAGATACCTATATAAATAGTATAGTAAGCGTAGTATACTACGTTAAAGCCAAGTTCTAATACTACTAATTAATTACTACTAATAGGTATATTTTCTAATAAAGGCTACCGCTACTAAGAGGGGCACTACCCCCGTAATATATAGCATACTCCTATATAGCGCTATTAAGCTAACTACTAACGCGCTTAATAGTAATAACTATATCTATAACGAGGATAAGGGCGGTAAAGACCTCCTATAAAGGGCCCTTAATAGCACCCTTAAGCTCGAGGATAAGGGTAAGGGTAATACTAAGGGTGCCGAGGATAGTACTAATAGCGAAGACGAGGTAGATTTACTCTAAGATAGCTAGGAATAGGCCGAAGATACCTCTAGCAATAAGGAGCCTGCCTCTAATATACGTATTAGTAATAATAACGCTAAGGAGGACGATAAGGAGGCCTATTAGGATAAGGCTAATAACGATAGTAATTATATTACCCGTAATAACGCTAATCGTACCTATATAGATAATAGCAGTAGTAATAGTAGTAGTAGTAACGATAACGATATCGGCATCGCCTATACTACTACTACCGGTAATACTAGTAATAAACGTCCTACGCCTACTACTACTCCTACTAGTACTCCTACTACTAAGAAGCAACGTTCTACCGCTATTACTAATAATAGTAACGCTAGGGCTAGGGCTATTAAAATAGCAGCTCCTATTAAAGCTAATCCTCCTCGTATTATATATATTATTAACGCCCCTATTACTACTAATACTTAGCCTAAGGCTAAAACTAGTAAGAAGAAAACTAGTACTATTAGGAATAAGGGTAAGGCTATTACTCCTACTACCCCTATTAAGCGTAAGAAGATATAGAAGGCTAACGAAGCTACTCCTAGTAGCCGTTATATCGTAACCTAGCGCGATATACCTTATAAGCAGTACCTAGTCTCGGTAATTACCGGTAAATCGCTTAGCAACTACTAGGATATCGAGGGCAGTACCTGCTATTAGCGCTATTAGTATAAGGGCTATACCCCTCTAGCTAACTACCTAATAACCGTTAGCCGCTAGTTATATAACGCCCTATAGGAGGGTAAGGATAATACCCCCTACTATACTACTATTTATATAGCTAAGGAGGCCTACGATAAGGTACTAGCGGAGGGCTTTGCTAAATCGTCTAATAAGTCGGAGGAGGAGGTAGAGCCGGTTAGATAGCCTTAGAAGCGCCCCCGCTATATCCTACCCTGCTACCGCTAATAGCAGTAGTACTAGCTATAGTACTAGCCCTAGTAGTATTAGCGCTAGGCTACTATAGCTAATACTACTACTACTACCGCTAGTACTACCTATAAGTAGGAGTATACCCCTAGTACTATAAGCCTATTATAGTTACTTCCCGGCCTAATTACCCCTACCCTAGATACTCCCGCCGACCGCTATACCGTATTATACGCCCTTAGTAACGCTATACGCTAGGTAATCGACCGTATATAGTTTATCGTACTTTAGCCCTAGATAGCCTATAGTACGGTTATAAACTACCCTAGTAACTAATAGTATAAGATCCTAATTAGACCTACTTTTCTATCGAATAATAGACCGTATTATACCTACCGTATATATAATAATAAAGGTATTACTTATAGAGAATCCTTATAAACTGCTTCTAAGAAGGCAGACTATACTTAATAATCTATAAGTACCCTTTATAAGTATATTTTGCGGAAAGGGGTATTAGGGGGCCCGGCTAGGCCCTCTAGCTAGTCCCGCTACCTCCGCCTAGCTACCGTATAATATACCTAATGCCGAGGCGAAAGCTTACTAAAATAGCCTGTTCTATAATAGCGGCTTATCCCTAGCCGGCTAAACCGATAATAATATACTTTAAAATCGCCGTAACCGATCCTTATAGCTATAAAGAGAGCTAGCTACTAGCGGCTTAGCGAAAGGGCCGGCTATACCGTAATACGAAAGCTAAGCCCCTAAGCGCTATACTAGCCGGATAAGACTAACTATTAACGCGTTTATTACGCCTTTTTAGAGCTCTTAATCCCCTCTCTATATAGGGTCCGTATACCCGAGGTAATAGGGCTTACTACCCGCCCTACCGGGGAGAGTATTATACCCCTTTTTATAAGGGTATTTATAAGCTCGTTCCTAGCTATACCTATATAATTAGGGCTCTAGAGGATAGTTACTAACTATCCCTCCGTAAGGTACTACTTATAAAGGGCCTAAAAACTTCGGAAGGCCTACTATAAGGTAATAGGTATATTACCCCGTAGTCCCTAGATAACCGAGGTACTATCTATATAAATAAATACTACTAAAAGTGCTATTTCTAGCGCTAGTTATAGTCCCGTAAGCGCCCTAACCGCCTTAGCGTCGAAAACGTATAAGTATTCGTAGAATACCCTAGTAGTAATAATAACGAGTAACCTATCCCTTATTATAGTATACCCGTAGCCTACCCTATGTTTAGATCCCTCCTAGACCTTAGAGCCGTCCGTATATACTACCGTAATATCCGGTAGCAGGGTTATATACTATATATTATAGCGTATAGCTACTTCCTCCTTAGGGCAGCCGATATTAGGGTTTAGCGTAATACGGTTAGGATACCGGGGGGCTAGTAGGGCCGGCCTAGGTATAGTAGGAAAGCTATATATAGCGTTCGTAAGGTATATATTAAATACCTTAAGGTTACGTCCTATAGGAGTATATATCCGTTTATAAAGGGGGTGCTTTATATCTAGTAGAGTATACTATAGGCCGGCCCGGCGTACCGCCGCTCCTAACGTAAGCCTAGCTATAGGGAAGCCTGCTTTACGGAGGGCTACTACCGTATATACCGTCTTCTACGCCGGTAATACCCCTCTAGCGCCCTTTACTAATAGTTAATCCGCCTTCTTAAGCTATACCGTAGGCGTATAGCCCGGTCGAAACTAGGCGTCCGCTATATATATAAGTATTGGGATAAGTATTACCGCGACCGCCTTACGGAGGGACGCCGTAGGGGGGCTATACTATACCTTCCTAAGGCTCCTAAGGTAGGCTATAACCTTCGCCGTCTTATAAACCCTCTCCTTAATATACCTTCTGCCTATAAGACGCCTATTAAACTAGAATCCTAGCTAGTAGAAGCTAGCTACTTTAGAATAAAAGGGTACGCCGGTAATAGGCTCTATACGCCTACCGCCTACTGTAATAGCCGGCTATACTACCTCCCTACGCCTTAAGAAGTAGAAAACTTCCGTTTTCTCTACCGTAAACTATATTATATTCCTCGAAGCCTAATCGTTAACGCTTATTATATCCGTTTCCAGTAGTATTATATTTTTCTCTATACTATTAGATATACGAAAAAAGAGAATATCGTCCGTATAATAGAAATACCTATTACTACCCTATAGAATAAGTTTAGAGAGGTAGATTATATATAATACCGGCGAGAGAGGCGAGCCCTAGGGTATACTATATCTTACCGAGGAGAAACCTATCGTCGACCTATCTAGGCGGACCCGTACTAGCCGTACTATTAGGAAGGAGGCTACTAGATTTAATAATAGGAGTAGGAAACTAAGGGCTTATATTTATACGATTAATCTATTAGGGAGGACGGTATTAAACGCCCCTTATATATCCCTAGTTACCGCTATAGTAACCTGCCCTTAGGAGAATGCTAGCTCGACGTTATATATAAGTGCCGCTACGAGGTCTATTACGGAGCGTTTTAATAGCGCCCTGTAGTACTATAGGTTAAGGACCCTTTTAATAAGCAGGATCTAGGAGAGCCTATATACGATTAGCCTTTCGAATCCCTTAGAAAAGGTAGAAAGGAGAGTAATAGGCCTATATAACCTAGGGCTACCTATATCCCTTTTACCCTACTTAGGGTATATCGATACCTTAGCGCGGCGCTAAGGTAGAGGGAAGTAACCTATAATAAGGTAATAATTATAGAGCCGAACTAGGAGGGGGCTAATACTATCCTAGTACTCCTTTAGTAGGGATACCGAGGCGCTATTTACCCCGGGAGAGGTAAACTTAACTCGGATAGTATACTCCTCTACCTCCTTAAGCGTAGCTATATAACCCTATTAGAAATAGGCCTTAGAAGCGTCCTAGCCCTTAAGCGGGTCCCTAATTAGGTTATTATCCCTAGAGAACCTTTATAGAATCTTATCCTATAGTAAGCTCGCTTTCTTAATAGGGTCCTTACGTAATATACCGTCCCTTATATATAGCGGGGGAGCCTATAACGGTATAGCTAGCTTATACTACCCCGCTATCCCGAAGATATTTATATCCGAAGCTACTATATCGATCCTACCCTACTAGAAGGCTTGCTAATATATTCGAATAGCCCCCTTAAAGGTATTCCTAGCTACTTAGAACTCCCTCGAGTAAGTCCGGTAACTATATCGGGCCTTAATATACGCCCGGTATACCTCCTTTACCTTATTATCCTACTAAGGGGCTTAGGAGTAGGGTTACGGCTATTACCCCGCTGCCTTTAGGGCCCTTCCCTAGAGGTAATCTAAACGGGCTATTTAATCGTTTAGAGAAGCCGGGCTCTCCGCCCGTAAGAGGGGTAGTATATCTATTAGCCCTATTTCTAAAAGGCCCTTAAAGGCCGGAAGGGACTATAGGTCTACCTATAGCTATACCGGCTATTCCTAGGGGAGCGGAGGATTACCGCCGATAATTATAATAAGGGTCTTATAGTTAGAGCTAGTATATAGGTTAGGAGTAACCTCTATAGCTATATTTAGAATATTAGAGAAGACTAGGTTAAAGACCCCCCCCCGGACGTATATAGGGATGCCCGGGGTACTTATAAAGAATATATCCCTAAATAGTATCTAGTCTTTAACCCGGTCGCTACCCCTCTTATTAGGCTTACCCGGCTTATAAGGGGTATAGATTATATTAAAATTACCCCTAACTACCTATCTCCGTATAGGTAGACTATTTAGTATATAATTAAGCACCGTATCCTCCCCTAGCGCCCGGTAAATATTAACTAGAAGGACCCCTAATACCTTTAGCTAGAGTCCGTCCCTTATAGTAAGGGGCCGTTACTGCTTTATATATAGCCTACAACCCCGTCGTATATACATTAGGACCCAGGGCCTATTACCGAGCAACTCCTACCGCCTCTTCTCGTAATAGGCTATCGGGTCCCCTCCCTAGTTATCTACCGGCGAGAAAAGCTTATAGGTAGAGTACCTCTAAGTTCTCGTATTATATATCGTATATAGCTCCTAGACCTATATAACGTCTACCCCCTACTTAGTATAGAGTACTAGCAGTATAATATAAGCAGACTATTTCTTCCCTATATTCGCCTAGGCGATTATAAGAGGAGCCCCCCGGCTATCGGAAGGGTATATCCTACTTATATATAGGGGGAATAATAATATTTAAGCCCCCTTAGGAGCTAAGGATTATAACCGAGTCGTTATCGTCCTTAACTATATCCGCCGGGGGTATAGGCTTTCTCTCTATAGCGGGGCTAGGACCCTCCGGAGGCGGTATATTAGCCGGGTCGAGCCGTAGGCGCTATTATAAGCCGGTCGGCGGTATATAATCGCGGATATTACTACAAGGCCGCTTCTAGGAGGGGCCTTCGATAAACGGCTACTCCGTAGGCTTAGTAGGGGGTTAAGGCTCCCGCTAGCTATTAATAGTATCTATAGCCGTATTTATATCGTTATAGCGGGCTTTACCCGTATTCCTAATCCTCTTAAGCTTAGAGATAGATAGGTAATAGAGCTATCTATCGATTATTATAAGGGCGGTAGTATATCTAGGATAGCTAGAGCGGATAGGCCTATAGCAATTAGTATACCTAGGGGGAAGCGTATAGACCTCCCCTTCCTAAGTATATTAGGCGTTAGAGTAGGTAAGGTACCGCCTGCTCCTTATATAACGCTTAGTTAAGTAGTAGCTAAGATAGCCGTCCGTATAGAAAGAGAGCCTCTCCGTCTTTTATATTAGCCGGGTATAGGGTAGGTTAAAGACCTAGAAGGGATATACTTTATATAGAAAGGATACTAGCTAGGTAATAGTACCTATAATAGGGTTATATCCGTTCGTAGAAAGCTTATAGGAAATAGGCTTAATATCCGTTTATACCGTAGCCTCCTCTCGGATATACTCCTTAGGAGAAACCCTCTAATAGGTAAAGGGGTTATAAAGCTCCCTCGGAACCCCGGTCGCTATATAAGTAACCTAGGTCTACGGTATAATTGCCGAGGACGCTTATATTAGCTCTAGTAGCTTACCCTTTATAAGGTTAGTAAAAAGCTTATCCCGAACCTCCTTATTAGTAAGGCGTAGAGCCTAGCCGGTAGGGGTTTTAGTAATTACTATTATATTAATTATAGGGATCTAAAGCCGAGTATAGATACTTAGCTTAAGTCCCTAAAGGGGCGAGCCTATAAGCGTATTATAAGGGGCAGCCCTAAGGAATATCCTTATATCCTATCCCTACTACCGGCTATATTAGGGGCTAGATTTTCGAGTATAGCGAGCCGGCTCCGCTAGGAGCTTAGCGGCTACGCCTATAACGGTAGTTTAGCTCCGACCCTACTAGGGGTGCTAAGCGGGTAAAGGTAGCTATTAGGGGTAGAGTATTACCCGTATAGTAGTAACGGGAGGAGTCGGGTATATCGGAGTAGGCCGGCTAATAGCCGGGTTCGATAAAAAATTTTTAAGCTTATACCTAGCTACGGTTAGGAGTTAGGAGTATACCCTTTCCGTATAAAGACGCTCCTCGCTCTATAAAGGGCCTTTAAAGATATTAACTAGTCTCCTTAGGGTCTTATCTACTGCTAGTAGGACCGTTTCCCGAGCTATAAATATACGGTATATGCTTATAAGGAGGGTCCTAACTATACTAGGGGCGAGGGGGTTATCTTAACGAGTAGTAATATCCTCCTATAACTACAGCGTAGCGCTATAATACCTCTTCTGCTACATAGGGGAGTAAATCGAATCCGTAATAGAACTAGTATCTAACCTAGGTATTAGTCCCTTAGGCGGCGGTAAGCCGCCCTATATTACGTCCGTAGGCAGGGCCTCCTACGAGGCTATCCCGTAACTATATTTACCTATATACAAATAGGTTAGATATTAGTAAATTATTAGCAAAGCCGTACGTACCCTTAATAAAAGCAGGCGTATACGAGAGAAGTATCGGGAAGGATAATAGCTATAAACTACCCTAATAACTAGTAGAATAAGATCCTAATTAAACCCGCTTTCCTATAGAGTAATAGACCGTATTATACCTATTATATATATAATAATAAGGGTATTATTTATAGAAAGTTTTTATAAACTATTTCTAAGAAGGTAGATTATACTTAGTAATTTATAAGAACCCTTTATAAATACGTTTTACGGAAAGGGGTATTAGGGGGCCCGGCTAGGCCCTCCGGCTAATCTTATTACCTCTGCTTAGCTATTATATAGTATACCTAATACCGAAGCGAAAGCTTACTAGAATAGCCCGTTCTATAATAATAGCTTATCCCTAGCCGGCTAAACCGATAATAATACGCTTTAAAGTTATTATAATTAATCCTTATAGCTATAAAGAGAGCTAGCTATTAGCGATTTAGCGAAAGGGCCGGCTATATTATAATACGAAAGCTTAGCCCTTAAGCGTTATATTAACTAGATAAGATTACTTATTAATACGTTTATTATATCTTCTTAAAGCTCTTAATTCCCTCTTAATATAGGGTTTATATACCCGAGGTAATAGGGCTTACTACCCGCCCTATTAAGGAGAATATTATACCCCTCTTCGTAAGGGTATTTATAAGCTTATTTCTAGCTATACTTATATAATTAAAGCTTTAGAGTATAGTTATTAACTATCCCTTTATAAGATATTACTTATAAAGGGCCTAAAAGCCTTGGAAAGCTTATTATAAGGTAATAAGCGTATTACCTTATAGCCCCTAGATAACCGAAGTATTATTTATATAGATAAATACTATTAATAATATCGTTTCTAACGCTAACCGTAATCCCGTAAACGCCCTAACCGCGTTAGCGTCGAAAATATATAAATACTCGTAGAATACCTTAGTAATAATAATAACGAGTACCTTATCCCTTATTATAATATACTTATAGCTTACCTTATATATAGGTCCCTCCTAGATCTTAAAGCCGTTTATATATATTATTATAATATCCGGTAATAAGGTTATATATTATATATTATAGTATATAGCTATTCCCTCCTTAGGGTAACCGATATTAGGGTCTAGTATAATACGGTTAGGATATTAAGGGGTTAATAGGGCCGGCTTAGGTATAATAGGAAAGCTATATATAATATCCGTAAGGCGTATATTAAATACCTTAAGGTTATATCCTATAAAAGCGTATATCCGTTTATAAAGGGGGTACCCTATATTTAATAGAGCGTATTATAATCTAGCCTAATAAACCGTTACTCCTAATATAAGCCTAGCTATAAGGAGGCCCGCTTTATAAAGGGCTATTACTATATATATTATCCTTTATATTAATAATACCCCTTTAACGCCCTTTACTAATAGTTAATCCGCCTTCTTAAGCTATACCGTAGGTATATAGCCCGATTAGAACTAAGTATCCGCTATATATATAAGTATCGGAATAAATATTACCGCTATCGCCTTATAAAGGGATATTATAAGGAGGCTATATTATACCTTCCTAAGGCTCTTAAGGTAAGCTATAACCTTCGCTATCTTATAAACCCTTTCCTTAATATACCTCCTACCTATAAAACGCTTATTAAACTAGAATCCTAGCTAATAGAAGCTAGTTACCTTAAAATAAAAGGGTATATTAATAATAGGCTTTATACGCTTACCGCTTATTATAATAGCTAGCTATACCGCCTCCTTACGCTTTAAGAAATAGAAAACTTCTATCTTCTCCGCTATAAATTATATTATATTCTTTAAAGCTTAATCGTTAACCTCTATTATATCCGTTTCTAATAATACTATATTTTCCTCCGCGCTATTAGATATATAAAGGAAGAGAATATTATTTATATAATAGAAATACCTTTTACTACCTTATAGAATAAGTTTAAAGAGGTAGATTATATATAATACTAGTAAGAGAAGCGAGCCCTAGGGTATATTATATTTTACCGAGGAAAAAACCCGTTATTAACCTATCTAAACGGACCCGTACTAACTATATTATTAGGAAAAAGGCTATTAAACTTAATAATAAGAATAAGAAATTAAGGATTTATAGCTATATAACTAGTTTATTAGGGAGGACGGTATTAAACGCCCCTTATATATCCCTAGTTATTATTATAATAATTTACCTTTAGGAGAGTATTAGCTCCATATTATATATAAATATTATTATAAAGTTTATTATAAAGCGTTTTAATAGCGCCCCGTAATATTATAGGTTAAAGACCCTTTTAATAAATAGGATCTAGGAGAGCTTATATATAATTAGCCTTTTAAGCCCCTTAGAAAAGGAAGAAAGGAGAATAATAAGTTTATATAACCTAGGGTTATTTATATCCCTTTTACTTAGTTTAGGGTATATCGATACCTTAGTATAATACTAAGGTAGAAGAAAGTAACTTATAATAAGGTAATAATTATAAAACTAAACTAAAAGGGGGTTAATATTATTTTAATATTCCTTTAATAGGGATATTAAAGCGTTATTTACCCTAGGGGAAGTAAATTTAACTTAGATAATATACTCCTTTACCTCCTTAAGTATAGCTATATAACCTTATTAGAAACGGGCCTTAAAAGCGTCCTAACCTATAAATAAATCCCTAATTAGGTTATTATCCCTAAAGAACCGCTATAGAATCTTATCTTATAATAGGCTTATTTCCTTAATAGGGTCCTTATATAATATACCGTCCCCTATATATAGCGGGGGAGCTTATAATAATATAGCTAGCTTATATTACCCTATTATCTTAAAGATATCTATATCCGAAGCTATTATATTAATCCTACCTTATTAGAAAGCTTACCGATATATTCGAATAACCCCCTTAAAGGTATTCTTAACTATTTAGAACTCCTTTAAATAAATCTAATATCTATATCGGGCCCTAATATACGCTTAATATACCTCCTTTACCTTATTATCTTATTAAAGGGCTTAGGAATAAGGTTATAATTACTACCCTATTACCTTTAGGGCCTTACCCTAAAAGTAATCTAAGCGGATTACCTAATCGTTTAGAGAAGCCGGGCTCTTTATTTATAAAAGGGGCGGTATATTTATTAACCCTATTTCTAAAAAGCCTTTAAAAGCCGGGAGGGATTATAAGTCTATTTATAACTATATTAGCTATTCCTAGGGGAGCGGAGGATTATTACCGATAATTATAATAAGGGTTTTATAATTAAAGCTAATATATAGGTTAGGAGTAATCTTTATAATTATATTTAGAATATTAGAGAAGATTAGGTTAAAAACCCCCTTTTAAATATATATAGGAATACCCGGGGTATTTATAAAGAATATATCTTTAAATAATATTTAATCTTTAACCCGGTTATTACCCCTTTCGTTAAGCTTACCTAGCTTATAAGGAGTATAAACTATATTAAAATCGCCTTTAACTATTTATCTTTATATAAATAAACTATTTAGTATATAATCGAGTATTATATCCTCTTTAAATATTTAATAAACGTTAACTAAAAGGACCCTTATTACCTTTAGTTAAAGTCCGTCCCTTATAATATAGGGTTATTACTACTTTATATATAACCTATAACCCCGTTATATATATATTAGGATCCGGGGCTTATTACCGAATAACTTCTACCGCCTTTCCTTATAATAAGCTATCGGATCCCCTTTCTAATTATCTACCGGCGAGAAAAGCTTATAGATAGGGTACCTTTAAGTTTTTATATTATATATTATATATAGCTCCTAAACCTATATAACGTTTACCCCCTATTTAGTATAAAATACTAATAATATAATATAAATAAACTATTTCTTCCCTATATTCGCTTAAATAATTATAAAAAAAGCCCCTTAGTTATCGAAAGGGTATATCCTATTTATATATAAAGGGAGTAATAATATTTAAGCCCCCCTAAGAGCTAAGGATTATAACTATATTATCGTTATCCTTAACTATATCCGCCGGGAGTATAAGTTTTCTCTTTATAATAGGGCTAGGACCCTCTAGAGGCGGTATATTAGCCGAGTTAAGCTATAGGTATTATTATAAGCCGGTCGGCGGTATATAATCGCGGATATTATTATAAAGCCGCTTCCGGGAGGGGCTTTTAATAAACGGCTATTCTATAAACTTAATAAGGGGTTAAAGCTCCTACTAGCTATTAATAGTATTTATAGCCGTATTTATATTATTATAGCGGGCTTTACTTATATTCCTAATCTTCTTAAGCTTAGTAATAAATAGATAATAAAGCTATTTATTAATTATTATAGGGGTAATAATATAACTAAGGTAGCTAGAATAAACCGGCCTATAATAATTAGTATACCTAAGGGGAAATATATAAACCTCCCCTTCCTAAGTATATTAAGCGTTAGAATAGGTAGGGTATTACTTACTTCTTATATAATACTTAGTTAAATAATAGCTAAAATAGCTATTTATATAGAAGGAAAGCCTCTTTATTTTCTATATTAGCTAAATATAAGGTAGGTTAAAGTCCTAAAAAGGTTATACTTTATATAGAAAGGATATTAATTAGGTAATAATACCTATAATAAGCTTATATCCGTTTATAGAAAGCTTATAGGAGATAAGCTTAACTCCCGTTTATATTATAGCTTCCTCCCGGATATACTCTTTAGGAGAAACCTTTTATTAGATAAAGGGGTTATAAAGCTCCTTTAAAACCCCGGTCGCTATATAGATAACCTAGGTTTATAATATAATCGCCGAAGATACTTATATTAATTTTAATAGCTTATCCTTTAAAGGGTTAGCGAAAAGCTTATCCTAAACCTCCTTATTAATAAAGCGTAAAGCTTAACCGGTAGGGGTTTTAATAATTATTATTATATTAATTATAAGAATTTAAAGCTAAATATAAATACTTAGCTTAAATCCCTAAAGGGGTAAGCTTATAAGCGTATTATAAGAGGTAGCTTTAAGGAGGATTCTTATATCCTATCCCTATTACCGGCTATATTAAGGGCCGGCTTTTCGAATATAATAAGCCGGCTTTATTAGGACCTTAACGGCCGCGCTTATAATAATCGCCTAGCTTCGACCTTATTAAAGGTATTAAGCGGGTAAAAGTAATTATTAGGGGTAAAATACTACTTATAAAGTAATAATAAGAGGAATCGGGTATATCGGAATAGGCCGGCTAATAGCCGGGTTTAATAAAAAGATTTTAAGCTTATACTTAGCTATAATTAGGAGTTAGGAGTATACCCTTTTTATATAAAGATACTCCTCGCTTTATAAAGGGCCTTTAAAGGTATTAATTAGTTTTCTTAGGGTTTTATCTATTATTAATAGGATTATCTCTTAAGCTATAAATATATAGCGTATACTTATAAGGAGGGTCCTAACTATATTAGGGGCGAGGGGGTTATCTTAACGAGTAGTAGTATCCTCCTATAACTATAATACGGTATTATAATACCTCTTCTACTATATAAAGGAGTAAATCGAATCTATAATAGAACTAATATCCGTCTTAGGTATTAGTCCCTTAGGCAGCGGCGAGCCGCCTTATATCGCGTCTATAGGCAGGGCCTCTTATAAGGCTATCCTATAACCGTATTTGCTTATATATAAATAGGTTAGATATTAGTAAAATATTAGTAAAGCTATATATACCCTTAATAAAAGCAGGCGTATACGAGAAAAGTATCGGGAAGGATATTATACTACTAATTATACCGAGTTAAAATAAGCTATTAATAAGCTATATATCGATCTCCGTAGGATAACGGAGATATTCAATATATTTAATAGGTTTAAACGGTAAGCGATAGCGTAGATTAAGGAGCTTAAATATACGATTAACGATTATAAAATATTAGTTCTTTCTTTAGAGTAGGATAAGGCTTACTTAAAGAATAAGGTTACTACCCTATAAAGAGAAAAAACCCGTTTAACGAATAAAGTTATAGCTTTATAAGAGGAGAATATTACTTTAAAGGATAGTTCGGATAATTATAGCCCTAATAAGAAGGCTTCTAATTAGTATAAGTAGCGAATTACTCGTAATATAGTAATTAAAGAGTTTTCGAAAATACTTAATAAAATTCTCCTTAAGCCGAAGATTTAAACAGTAGGGTTTAAGTTATTTTATATTAATAAAAAAGGGGTTTTTAGGATATTCTTTTATTATTTTATTATAATTTTATAATTATTTTATACTTAAATAATCGTAATTAAATCTTAAAGATTTAAGAAAGCTTTAGAATACTTAAATTATACTCGATCTAATAGTTTAGTTAAACCGTCGGCTAGTATTTATTTTATAAATAAATATATAACTTTAAATATACCTTTTTAATACTCCTATTTAAGCTATAATTAAATAATATTAATATATTTAAGCTTTATATTAATTTTGTTATATTTAGCTATTATTAGCTATATCGTTTACTAGTTATTATAATAGATATTCTATATCTCTCTAAGGTTTATAAAGATATTTCGAAATAAGCGTTTAAATACTATTATTTCCTTTACCGTTAAAGATAGAGTATTAAGCTCCGCCTTTATAATAAATATAGCGATTATAAACTATTTACCTAATTTCTAAGTAATTATTCCCCCGAATAATATAAATATATATCTAAATATAAACTTTCGGTCCTTTATATTATCGGTAAAGGTTAAATCTCCTAATATATATAATACTTATACTTTAGGAGCTATACCTTTATATTAAATACCTAGGAATCTAATTCTATAAAGGTATCGAATTACCTAATCGATAGCTTTATAATATACTTAGCTTAGGTTTATAAGGAAACGAGAAAGGAATAAGTATATAAATATTATATCTAAGCGTAATATAATAGCTATATAAAGGATAAAATCTATCTTCTCTTAATATAATTTTACTTCTTCCTTTATAGCCTTACCTATATTTTTTTAAGTTTAATAAAGGGCGAGATTAGTAAATAGGGTAGGAATACTAATATATCTATTAGACCGAACTTTTTAGCTATCTTTTCGATATAAGTATTATAAAGGAAGCGAATAATTATTTTACTTCGATTATATATAATTCGAATACCTAGGAATTATTTAGCTAATCCTTAGTTAATAATATTATATACCTTAATAATACCCTCTTTAATCTTTATTATATTTACCTTAGCCGATTATAAATAAAATAGTAAGATATCGTTTATATAGAATAATAGAGTAATTTTATTATTTTTACTTTTAAATATATATAGTTCTTTAGATAATAGCTCGAGTTTAAGTTCTTAAAGGGTATTATAAAGGTCTTTATATTATATAAGGGGCGAATCGTATAAACTATAGAATACTTTCTTTAATTTAGCGACTTTATTAATAACTTTAAATCCGTTTAATAGTTTAATATATACTTTCTCTTATCCTTCTCTATCTATATTAAAGAATACTACGGTTATATCTACTTAATCTACCTTTAAATCCTTTTAAGCTATAATAACTATAAGTATAGGGAATATATATATTATAAGTATTATAATATAAGTATTAAAGATATTAGTATCCTATAGATCTCCTTTTATATAAATCCGTACTTTAAATAAGGATAGGATACCGTTACTATCTATTTTATAGTAAAATACCTATTTAAGCGGTAATAGCTTATTATATACCCTTACCCTATCGATTTTCTCTTATATATATATAATCGTTAATTAGTATATCTCCTCTTTTATAGCCTTATACTATTAATCGCGGAAAGATAATTTCTAAGCTTATACTTAGTTTAATAGTTTTTTAAATAGGTTATTAATATACTAAGGATATAATATAAATTTAGTAATTTTATCCTATATCTAATTAAGTATATTATTAGTATTAATTACCGCTATAATTATAGCGTATAATATAGCGTATCTTATATCTAATTCCGGTTATATATTTATTAGTACAGTAGCTAAATAAGCTTATTATCGCCTAAACGGATAAAATACGCTTATAAAGATAAACAGCCTTCGGATAAATAGCTCGGATAGCTCGGAGTTCTTTCTTTTATACCTACGAATAAGCCTTTATTTAAATACCCTTTATATTTATATTCTCTATTTATTAAATCTTTATAAAAAGGGCGGAATATTCTATTATATATCCTCCTCGGTTCTAGTAATTAAATATCTTTAATTAATTATATTATCTTAGCTATTTATAAGTAATAGTTATTATAATTAAGGCTTAGATTAGTAATCCTTATTATATATTAATAATTAATATTCCGGTAGTTCTTCGATTTTAAGGTGTAATTTATCTACCTTAGTAAATTATATATTATTAATAAGGTTTATATATAATAATCCTTGCCTGAATCCCTGATTCTGGAAGTACCTATAAGTTATATATTAGTAGGCGGGGAAGTATTACCTTTAAGTCTCTGTACGTTTATCGAGCAATATTAAGTATTATAAGTAATTAAGAGGGATTACCCTATTATATAAAATAATACTTAGATTTATAACTAAAGATTATAAGGAAACTATCTAATATTAAGCTATAAACTCCTATCCTTATATCCTTCTATTATTAACTACTATTCCCTAAATAATACCTTAGACCGATAATATCGCTTATCGACTATTACGATCTAAGTTAATAGAGTTATAGTATAGTCCTTACGGTCTACCCTTATCCTATATAACCCTAACCCTAGTTATATTATCTAATATAACTTTATTATATAAGAGATTCCTATCGGTCCGTTAAAGTTCCGATTTACTAGTATATAGTTACGCTAACCTATTCCTATAATCTATATAACCGTAGGTTATAATATTATCTCCCTTTTATCGGTCTTTATCCCTAAAGACCTATAGTATTTCTATAAATAATCCTGCTTAATATTCTTACTTCGGATTATACCTTCCTAATTCGTTATATTATCGAGAATTAATAAGGTTTATTATAAGAAGATCGAATAAACTTCTTCTCTTTAGTTATTTATACTAGATCGTTATTCTAAGATACCTTTTTATTCTTTTTACTAATCCCGTTAAGTTCCTTGCTTAACCTTCGAAGAGGATTCTTCTCGCTATTCGGAATATATTCGCTATAAGCGGGGAAACTATAATATATAGGGCTTAACTCTTATATAGATATAAAAAATTACCCGTTAATATTCGTTAGCTAAGGCGGCCTTTAATACTATTAAAGAGGAACTTAAATAAGTTATTACGAAAGTACGCCGATTATATAAGGAGCGTTATATATAGGCTAATAAGATAATATATATTATTCGTTATAGTTTAAATACGATCGAAGAGTTGGATTATATTAAAGCGGAGGAGTTAGAGAAGGAGCGTTTAGCCGCTAAGGCTATAAGGCGTCCTATAGAGTTAGCTATTCCCGAAGGCTTATTATCTAAGGGTTTTATAACTATTATATTAAAGGATTTTAATTAATCTAGGATTTCTCCGTTATCTCTATCTAATTTTCTTATTAGTAATTTATAGGGTATTAAGGCTTTTAGTTCGTAATTTAGGATTATAAACTAATCGACCGTAGAGTTTAGTAGATTATTAGATCTAGTTAGCGCTTTTAATAAAGGAGGCTTATCTAATCGTTAGTAAGTTCCCTATTTTATCTATTATTAAGTTACTTATTAATTTTTATATTCCTTAATTAGATCTTAGTAGATATTTTTTAGGGGTTCCTATATATTTTCCGAATTATCGTAATTTTTCTATTTAATAAGGTATTATTTTCCGTATCTACGTTTACGTAAATCGAGAATCTATTTAACTTTATATTATACTTATTCTAGTTCGATAATATCTATATCGTACGAAAGTTCTACGTCTATTAGTATTAGTTCTAGAAGTAAAATATAGAAGATTAGGTATAGATATATATATAGGATTTCTAATTTATAGTTAACTAGTAAAATCTATTATATAATTTTATAAAGTCCGAGTTTTTTATAATTAAGTTTATTATTAGGTTTAGTAGTTTTAATATTTTTATAGTTAAGGTAGATTTTATCTCCCTTCTATAGGATTAATCCCTTAATCCTTTTCTAATTAGTATATTTCGTTATTTATTCTTTAATATCCTAAAGTATATATTAAGTATCTTTATATAATTACTTAATTCTTTTAGCGTATTAGTCTACTATTTCTATATTTCTACCTAATTATATTTCGTAGTAAACCGTAGGGTTATATCTATAGAGTAGGAAGAATAGTAATTTTCCTATACTTATCGTATCTATACTATTATAAATAAACTATACGGTTAGTAAAAGTTCGACTTAATTATCTTATTTATAATTAATATAATATTATAGATATTATTCTATAATCTAGTTAATATATTCCGTTTATCCGTTTATCTAAGGATAAAATACCGTAGATATATATTATATTATTCCGAGGTATTTAGTAAATAAGATCTAGAATTTCGATACGAATTTTTCTATCTTTATTTAATATAATTTCCTAAGGTATTCTATAGTTAGCGATAATAATACGGAGGAATATATATATAAGTTCTTCTATAGTATTACTTTCCTTATATAATAGGAAGTATATATATTTACTTAATCTATAAATTATTATTAAGATATTATTATATTATATTTAAGTTAAGGGTTCTTATAAAAGGGGTAGCTTAGTAATAAAGTCTAAACTAATAGATAACTAAATAGTTATAGGTATTAGTAGAGGTTATAATAGTCTATAAGGTTTATATTATTCTATCTTATTCCGTTTATATATATTATAATTATTAATAATATCTATAAGTCGTTTCTTAAGGTTTAATAGATTCTAATAACGTTAAATCCTTTTATAAGTTACTCTAATTCCTTAGTATCTATATATTAGTATATTATAGATACTTCTAATAAAGTCGT
The DNA here is from genome assembly GCA_011317545.1 of Coniella vitis. Lineage (NCBI taxonomy): Eukaryota > Fungi > Ascomycota > Sordariomycetes > Diaporthales > Schizoparmaceae > Coniella > Coniella vitis. The sequence continues at coordinate 139,654 of WUJK01000019.1, forward strand.
TTTATTCTAATATTATTAGGTTATCGAGGTTAGGTATTTCTCCTTTAATATATAGTATTATATTAAGTTCCTTAGTAATAAATAGTATAATAAGGTTACCTTCCGAATTTTCCTTAAAGATTACTATAATATCTTAGTCTTTATTATTACTATCCTTATAATCTAACCGTCTACTAAGAGCGTTTACTTATTCGTTTTCTTTACCTTTACGGTAAATAATCTTAAAGTCGAATTCTAATAGAAATTCGTATTATCTAACTTATTATTTATTAAGCTACTTTATTAAAGTAAATACCTAAAGGTTCTTATAATCTATATATATAAGAATTTATTACTTTACGCCGATAAGGTAATATTACTATTCCTTAAAGGCTTCTACTATTATTATAAGTTCTTAATTAGGCGTTCTATAGTTAAATTCTAATCTATTTAGCTTCTTACTAAAATTACTAATTATCCGTAATCGTCCTTTATTATCTTATTATCCGAATTATCTACCGAGTATATAATCTAATATATTTATCTCGATCTCGAAAACTTTATCTTAATCTACTTCGATTAGGATTAATTCCAATATAACTATATCCTTAATTATACTAAAGGCTTTCTATACCTATTCGTTCTAATTAAAGGTAATATCCTTTTTCGTAAGTTTTATAAGTAGTATTATAATATTATTATAATTCTTAATAAATTATCGGTAGAAGTTAGTATAGCTTAAGAAGGCTCTAACGTCTTTAACGTTCTAAGGTATAAGCTAATCCTTAACTACCTATACTTTATTCTTTCTATATTCGTATATACCCTAGTATAATAGTATATCTAAGGTAGTTAATTTCTTAAGTATTCTAGTTATATTTAATAGGTTTTACTAAAATCTTATTATCTTAGAGTATTTATAGGATTATTATAATATATTTCTAATATTCCTCGAATATCTTTAAGTAAATAAAAGATATTATTTAGGTAAGCGATTATAAAATAATCGAGGTATTTATATAAGATAAAGTTTATTATTTCCTAGAATAATATAGGGGTATTAGTAAGTCCGAATAATATAATAAGATATTCGAAATATCCGTAGTATATTCTAAACGCTATTTTCTATTCTTCTCCGGGTTTAATACGAATATATATATATCCTTCTTTAAGGTTAAAGGTTATAAACTATTAGGCTCCTTTAAGTCTATCTCTAAGTTCTTTAAAGAGAGGTAAGTAGTACCGATTCTTAATTATAATATCGTTAAGTTACCGATAGTTAATATATAATTATAGTTTACCGTTTTCTTTAATATAAATAGGGATTAGGTATCCTATTAATAAATAGAAGGGTCTAATATAGCCTTTCTTAAGATTTTCGTCGATATATTCTCTAAATACTTTAAGTTTATCCTTATCTAATCCGTAAATAGGAAAGAACTTTAGTTATTCTCCTTCTTTAAATAGGATTTTATAATTATATAAGCCGTATTCTAATAGGTCGTTATCGAATTTTCCTTAAAATAGTTTTATAAACTTCCGATACTCTTCTAATATACCGGAGAGGTCTCTAAATATATCTTCGTCTTATATAGTTATTATTATAAGGAGATATCGTTATATATATTTAGTTCCTTCTTAAACCTATCGCGATAATATATCCTATTATCTATAGAATCCTCTTATATCGTATTCTAATCTATTATATCCCTTATTCTATTAGGTATTAATTATCGTTAGATCCTTCTCTATAAGCTATCGAGGTTTATTATATCCTAGGGTAGCTATCGCCTTAGCTCTTCTCGATTTAGAGGTATATATAAATTCGTTTAAGCCCCTATTATCTAAGTATTATTTAGTAACTAAATCCGATCCTATACCTTTAATTATAACCGCCTTCTTAGGTATCCGCTTTATCTTATAAAATATAGCTATTAGTCTAATCGATTCGAGGATTTTCCTTTCTTAACTATAATATACCTAAGATTAGCTTATATTATATAATATCCGTAATATCGAAGTTTATTAGTATTATATATCTATAGATTATAATTAGTAATTAATTAGATTTTATATCGATAATACCTTAGCTATAAACGATTTTTATACCTTCTATAATACTAAGTTTATAGGGTTTTATCTTCTTCTTCTAAGGTATCCGTTCTTTATTAATAATACTTAAGGATATAAAGTTTCCTTATATTCTACTATCTAGGAGTATTATATAGTATTTATTGTTAATTCGTACTACGATTTTTAAAATATTCGTATATTAAGCTATCTATTATATAGAGGGACTTTATCGTAAATCCTAATCGCTTATTATCCTTATAAGCGATCCTTACCCTTTTAGGTTCTACTATTCTTATTATACTCTAAGGGCTACTATTTATACTAGGTTCTTAGCTTATTATATTCCGTATTATATATATATTACGGCCTATCGTTATAGGTATACTTAATTTTCTTCTTCGGTATACGGAGTCTATGCTCCGGGTTCGCTATTCTTAATAATATAGTAAATTTATACTTTATCTACTATATATTCTATATAGTCTATACTCTTATAGAAGCTATAATATATAGGTTCCGTATATACGGGCTTTACGCGCTTTTCCCTTTACTTCTATTCGTATATTCTATACTAGTCGAGCGCTTTTTCTTACGCGTAAGGTATATACTAGGGTATCGTATATTAGTACTATTTTACTTATCGTATAGTATATTTATAGGGGGTATTATATATAAGGCTAATATTAGCGTAGTTTCCCTTATTCTAAGTACTTTATAATAGTCGCTATTATCGTCGTTATAAGCGATAATATTATACCCTATCTTACGTATAGGGAATTATTTATTAATTACCTTATATTTAAAGTATTATCTATAATTATATATAATATAGGCAAACTTATATAATCTAATAGTATTTTTCG